>VWZG01003563.1:24655-96323 GCA_013396735.1 Grallaria varia
TTGTGTTTTTTTTTTTTCTTTCTGCATCTTTCCCTTCACTGTTTCCCATCTCAGAAAAGCTGTTCAGATTTTCACAAAACAAATCTGCCCAGCACTTCGTATGTGCCTGCCCAGATGGATCCACACGAGCAGGATCTGTCAAACGGGGGAATTTTCCATCGGCTTCATCCCTACACTCCCTCATTTCACATTTATTCCTTGGAAAGCTTCAGTCAAAAGATTAAGATGGCTTGGAGTTTTACAAGACGGAGGGAGCAGAAGGTTTTTCCTTTGGGAAGAGCCGTGGGGATGCTTTGGCCCTTCCCGTGAACTGGGAAGGGTCGGTGTGGAGCCACGAGCTGCAGCCACGTGCACTGACAGAGGCTGTTCCTCATCACTTCCAAACCTTTTGTTCACGTAGAATCAGAGAATCATAAAGGTTGGAGATGACCTCCAAATCATCACGTTCAGCCTTTGGCCCCCATGCCCACTGATCCTCATCGTGAAGTGCTGCATCTACTTGTCTTTTGAACACCTCCAGGGGTGGGGACTCCCCCACTGCCCTGGGCAGCTCTGCCGGTGCCTGACCACTCTTCCAGTGAGGAAACTTTCCACAATATCCAACCTAAACCTCTCCTGGCACAACTTGAGCCTGTTTTTTCTCATCCCACCCCTTGCTCCCTGGGAGCAGAGCCCAACCCTCCCAGTTCCCCCCTCCTGTCAGGGGGTTGCAGAGCCAGAAGGTCCCCCTTGAGCCTCCTTTTCTCCAGGCTGAGCCCCCCCAGCTCCCTCAGCCCCTCCTGCTGCTCCAGCCCCTTCCCAGCTCCATTCCCTTCCCTGGACACGCTCCAGCCCCTCAGTGTCTTTCTTGTCATGGAGGGGGACCCAAAACTGCCCCCAGGACTCGAGGGGTGGCCTCACCAGTGCCCAGTACAGGTTTTCATTCAGCTTTTCTTTCCTTGGTTGGGTTCACAGTGCCATGAACCTCTGGGGTTTGGGAGGTGTCTCCTTCCCTTTGCTCTGGTGGGACTCACCCCTGTTCTCCACCTCTGGATTTCCCCACGTGCTGTCACAGGAGGGCAGAGGGCACAGGAGGTGCAGAGAGGGGACAGTGTGGCCTGTGGAGAAGAGTTTGCTCTTGGCATGGATTTGATTCTCTGCAGTGTTTTTTGGTGGGTCACCCTCTCAGGTCCTTGTGTCAGGGGCCAGCTGGAGCCTGTGTTGGGGTGTTGTGAGTGCAGGGATGGGTATTTGCTGCCAAGAGCTGTTTGCTTTTGCCTTCCCGTGACTTTCCTGGTGCAGAAGGACGTGCTGGAGGTGCCAGAGCAGGAACCATCCTCAGATCCTTGCACTGGGACCTGGTTTCACAGCGCCAGTGGCGCTTCAAATCCAGAGTCACCATTACATCAGAGCGGGTTTCAGCCCCAGGGCTGGCTGTTGGAAACCAAAGCCCTTCCCCAGAGCTACAGAGAGCTTTTTCCTCTCACCTCTGAGTGGGAAGTGTGTTGTCCTTTCCAAACTGCTTCGAGTCATCCCTTTACGCTCCTCTCTTTAAGCCCTGGCATCCACTGCGTTGGCAAGGAGGTGTCAAGACCGATTTTGGACGTCCTCCCCTGCTTTTTGTCCCTGTTTTCTCCCATCTTGGTGCTGTGCAGGAGCCCTGGGCAGGGTGAGAAGTGCCCTCTGCTCAGGACCGTGGCATCCCTTACCAAAACAGAGGTGATGGTTTTCAACAAGGTTTTGAACACCTTATTTTAAGCTGCTTCTAAAAATAAATTTCCCTCCCAAGTTGGTGATGTGGCAGCAATGTTTTATCTCTTAACTGGGGCTGTTTTCTGGAGGTGATTCATGGAAAGATGAGCTTTCCTGGTTTTACCCTGGGGTGAGACAACGTAGGTGAGTTGCTGATTGTACGTGAAGGATTTTGGATTAGCTCCATGGTTGTTGGCTTTCCCCTAAGGCTGAAGTGTCACGTTAAGCACTGGGCAAGCTCTTTCTGCTGGAGGTGTCTGGTGGCTGACAGGGCACCCTCTGTGTGGGGACAGGGTCCCTCCGTGCTGTGGAGGGCTGATGGCATTGTCACCTCGAGTGACAGATAATGACTGAGGGAAGTGATGAGGAAAGAGGTGGTTCCCCTGGGAATTCACGTGGAGATTTAAAACTCGTTGCATGTGCTCAGAGCTCCAGGGAAGAAGAACAAGAGCCAGAGATGGTGGGGGAGGTGGAAGAAGGCATTTCCTAAGGATGCAGAGAGCAGAAGAGGGCTCTGCCTTCCCACACTGTCACCAAAAATCTCTTGAGTGCTGTGCCCAGTTCTGGGCCACTCATGACAACACAGACATTGAGGGGCTGGAGCAGGTCCAGGGAAGGGAATGGAGCTGGGGAAGGATCTGGAGCAGCAGGAGAGGCTGAGGGAGCTGGGGGGGGCTCAGCCTGGAGAAAAGGAGGCTCAGGGGGGACCTTCTTGCTGTCCCCAATTCCCTGACAGGAGAGGGGAGCCACGAGACCGTAGCTCTGCTCCCAGGGAACAGGGACAGGAGGAGAGGGAACAGCCTCAGACTGTGCCAGGGAAGGGTCAGGTTGGACATCAGGAGGAATTCCCTCATGGAAAGGGTGGTCAGGCCTTGGAAGGGGCTGCCTAGGGAGGTTTGGAGTCCCCACCCCTGGAGGTGTCCAAGGCAGGACTGGCCGTGGCACTCAGTGCTCTGGGCTGGGGGACAAGGTGGGCATCGGGCACAGGGTGGACTTGATAATCTCAGAGGTCTTTTCCCCACCAAAAGATTCTGTGATTCAGCATCTTGGGGGGAACAGCTTCCTTGCTGTTGCTCCCAGCACATGGCCCAGATTTGTTCTTTTGACATTAAGAAGAACAAATCTTCTTTGCTGAGCTACTCATGGTCACCTTCTCCAGCCAACCATTTGAGCAGCTCTCAAAGAAAATCTTTGGGCTCTTGTCCAGTGCTAAGATGTGTCAACTCCTGAGGTTATTGCACACTTGGAGATGATTTAGGGATTGTGAAATAAGGAGAAAGAACCAAAAGAACTGTAGGGAGCAGAAATGGTACATGTTTCCTGAGCAGATTGTTCAGATCAGTCAGTAATGGTGGTTCTGTTGTGTGACTGTGAGGGTCACGGGACCTCAGGGTTGTTGCCTTTGAAAGGCCAAATACCTCAAGAACTCTGCTCTCCAGCTTTGGCACACGATACTGGATGAAATAATCACCACACTGAAGGCAATACCATCACCTGCTCATCCTGGAGATGTGGAGCAGAGCAGCAGTGGGCCTGGCTGTGTCTGGTCATGGTTCATGTTATAGAATCATAGGATCATAGAGTCATAGAATCATAGAATCTGCTGGGTTGGAAGAGACCTTTGAGTTCATCAAGTCCAACCCTTGATCCAGCTCCACTGTGATTCCCAGATCATGGCACTGAGTGCCACGTCCAGTCTCATCTTAAAAACCTCCAGGGAGGGTGAATCCACCACCTCTCTGGGCAGCTCATTCCAATGCCTGATCACACTCTCTGGTGACCCAGTGGCCATGGGATTGTCACGGGGATAAGAGAACACCTCTAGGGTGTTCACATGAACCATCTGGGATCCTGGTCGCCTTTTCTCCATCCAGACAACTCGATCATGTGCTGCCAGTGATGTGTCCAGTGCTGACAGGTCAGGCTGTACTTTTCTCCTTTCTCCTGCAAGAACAAGCCAGTGTGTCCTGTCCCCTCCCTGGTGCACCTTGGCAGAGGGAAGCAGAAGGTGCAGAGCTGTTTGCAGCTGCGATGCCCAGGCATTGCTCAGGGGGATGAACCAAACTTGGTGTGCACAGAGGAAGAGCCTGTCCCACTGAAGGTGCAAATGAGACTTTTCTTCTCCTCTGGACCTGCTGAGGTGCAGATTCATGACAGAATGTTAGTGCTTCGTGGCGGGGCACACAGAGCAGAGTGGTGACTGAGAATCAGAGAATCCCAGGATGTCCTGGTTGGGAAGGACCCACAAGGATCATCAGTGCAGCCCCTGGCATTGCACAGGACATCCCAACGTTCCCCCACGTGCGCACCACTGGCCACCACAGATGGCCAAACAGTCCTGGCCCCGTGGAGATGTGCACATCTCACTGCTGAACACCAGCCAAGCAGATCAAAGGCGTTGAAAGCTGTGTGATGGTGCACACAAACCCACAGTGTGAGCCTGCTCTCGGTGAGGTCCAGGCCCTCTCGTGTCAGAGGATGGTGTGTTGGGCTGTGACCTGTCACCTCCTCTCCTCCTCCTGTGAATGAGCCTTTCAGAGCACGACAGCACCCCCAGGACCTCGAGCTGTCGGGGTGGCATTAACCTGCGCACGTTGCAGTGACACGGGCTGTGTGTCCCTGTGTGACACACACAAGGTCCTCCTGCCCTCCTGGAAGAAGTGATGAGGCTCCACCACACAACCCCAGGGAAGGATTGCAGCAGGGGGAGTGGGAGGGAAACAGCATTGCTTGTTTACAGTGTGGTTCTTTAGAATGGAAAAAAGAGAAGCTTATCATGATAAAAGGAGGCAAAACAGGACGTCTGGGCTGAGCTCTGATACCAGCTTGTCATGCAAGGCTGCTCCAGGAGCCTGTGTTTCAGCTGAAATACAGGAATGATGCATTTCTGGTTTTGTGAGGCTGTCCAGGAGTCGCTGACTTGGGATCCTGGGGCAGCACACGCTGCTCAGTAAATCTGATAAGTTTTGAACTGGCAGTAGAGACAGGAGCAAAGGGTCAAATTAGGCCCAATTCTGATCTTATTGACTACATTTCACAGACAGCTGCCTGAGAGAGCAAAAAGGGCTTTAGAAAATCAGAATTGTTATTGAGGCAGAAGCCAGGCAGGACCTGTGCTGAGGCTGAGCAGAGGGGCATTTTTTGCTTCCGAGGGTTTTTAACATGGTGTTCCCTTCATTCATCTTCGTTAAGAAAATGACACTCAGAGTTAAAATGAAACACCCCAGGGAAATAAAACCCCTCCAGCTGTTGATGGAATTTGCCCAGCACTGCAGTGCAGCCCTTCCAGAGGAGAGTGTTCCTCCAGTTGCCTTGTGGTGAAGGGAACGAGGTCATCCCCATCCCTGGAAGTGGCCAAGTCTAGGTGGGATGGGGCTTGGAGCAACCTGGGCTAATGAAAGGTGTCCAGGAGGTGGGATTGGATGGGCTTTACAGTCCCAACTCAATCAGTCTGTCATTCTCTGGATTGGAGTTGATGATCCTTGTGGGTCCCTTCCCGCTCAGACTATTCTGAGATCCTGTGACTCTGTGATCTGCAGATCATCAAAACCAGCGAGCAGGAAAGAGATTGAAACTCTTGAAGAAGCAGGAAGAGCCCTGATCTCACCTGTTTGTGCTGAAATAAAGAGTTCTGTTCCCCCCAGGAGGATGTGGGGGGTGTCAGCAGGAATGTTTGTGCCCCCCGGTGCTGCTTGGTGAGGGGTGGAAGCGGCGCAGGGACTGGGGGAAGTCCCAGTGCTGCCACCAAAGCGTGAATCCAACATAATCATCTCATTCTCTGTGGAGAGGAGTCTCTCCGTGGCGTTCCAGCCTGCAGGGCCTCGGGTAAGCCCCGTGATTGTGTGTTCTGGCAGCGGCTCTGCACTGGGAAATAAACACCCGGGCTATAATGGCGCTCATTGAGCTTTGTGCCTGCAGCTCATCCTGACACACGGGGACCTTCCTCCTCCTGCAGCTCAGCTAAACACTTACACAGAGCCTGCTGGTAAAGCAGTTCCCTGAGCTGCTGGGGAAGGGATCCAGAGCTGGAGCTGCTGGGGAAGGGATCCAGAGCTGGAGCTGCTGGGAAAGGGATCCAGAGCTGGAGTTGCTGGGGAAGGGATCCAGAGCTGGAGCTGCTGGGAAAGAGATCCAGAGCTGGAGCTGCTGGGAAAGGGATCCAGAGCTGGAGCTGCTGGGAAAGGGATCCAGAGCTGGAGCTGCTGGGAAAGGGATCCAGAGCTGGAGCTGCTGGGAAAGGGATCCAGAGCTGGAGCTGCTGGGAAAGGGATCCAGAGCTGGAGCTGCTGGGAAAGGGATCCAGAGCTGGAGCTGCTGGGAAAGGGATCCAGAGCTGGAGCTGCTGGGAAAGGGATCCAGAGCTGGAGCTGCTGGGAAAGGGATCCAGAGCTGGAGCTGCTGGGAAAGGGATCCAGAGCTGGAGCTGCTGGGAAAGGGATCCAGAGCTGGAGCTGCTGGGAAAGGGATCCAGAGCTGGAGCTGCTGGGAAAGGGATCCAGAGCTGGAGCTGCTGGGAAAGGGATCCAGAGCTGGAGCTGCTGGGAAAGGGATCCAGAGCTGGAGCTGCTGGGAAAGGGATCCAGAGCTGGAGCTGCTGGGAAAGGGATCCAGAGCTGGAGCTGCTGGGAAAGGGATCCAGAGCTGGAGCTGCTGGGAAAGGGATCCAGAGCTGGAGCTGCTGGGAAAGGGATCCAGAGCTGGAGCTGCTGGGAAAGGGATCCAGAGCTGGAGCTGCTGGGAAAGGGATCCAGAGCTGGAGCTGCTGGGAAAGGGATCCAGAGCTGGAGCTGCTGGGAAAGGGATCCAGAGCTGGAGCTGCTGGGAAAGGGATCCAGAGCTGGAGCTGCTGGAAAAAGGATCCAGAGCTGGAGCTACTGGGTAAGGGATCCAGAGCTGGAGCTGCCTGAAAAGGAAATCCAGAGCTGGTCTTAAAGGCTGACCTTGCTCTGAGTTCCTCTGACTCTGTTCAACCTGCCAGATGGAACTGCTACCAAATGTGCTTCTCAGTTACAAGCTGGCTTTTGAAATTAGTGTAATAGCCCTGCAGATTAATTGTTGCTTTAAGGAAGCAGAACACAGCTCTAAAAGCAGCCCACGTCGCCAGCCCCCGAGCCCTGCCCTGAGGAGCTCAGAGGGAGCTGCAGGGGCTGGTGGTTGTGTTCAACTTTGGTTCTCAGGTGCTGTGAACTCTGATATCAGGCCCAGCATCTCAGCTGGGTGAGGGCAGGGATTGTCCTGCTCTGCTCTGCACTGGGGCGGCCTCACCTCGACTTCTGGGGGCAGTTCGGGCACCACAATATCAGAAAGATCTAAAGCTGTTGGAGCGTGTCCAAAGGAGGGACATGAGGATAGTGAAGGGTCTGGAGGGGCCATGAGGAGCAGCTGAGGGCACTTGGGGTGTGCAGCTGGAGCAGAGCAGGCTGAGGGCAGAGCTCAGTGGGGGCTGCAGCTCCGCCCGAGGGGCAGCTCCAACCTCTGATCCCTGAGAGCAGGGACAGCACCCAGGGAATGGCTGGAGCTGTGTCAGGGCAGGCTCAGGTGGGATCTCAGCACAAGGTTCTTCCCCCAGGGCAGTGGGCACGGCCCCAAGGCTGCCAGAGCTGCAGGAGGGTTTGGATGATGCTCTGGGGCACAGGGGGTGACTCTTGGGGCTGGTCCTGTGCAGGGCTGAGGGTTGGACTGGGTGGTCCTTGGGGGTCCCTTCCAACTCAGGACATTCTGTGGCTCCATGATTCTATTAAACCTACAATTGCCAAGGAAATTTTTTTTTTTTTCATTTGCAGTGTTCAAGAACAACATTTTAAAAATCTTGGCGCTATAGAAAAAAAGACATTTAAAAAAAAAATTAAATTTTGCTGTTGGCAGCCAGCCGGACATGGGTACTGGAATGCCAACTAGTTCTCAAAGAATAGAAATATGTATTTTTTTTTTATTTTTCCTTCCTTTGACCTTCGACACTTTCTCTCCATGACCAGAGAAAATTCCAATGGTTTCTGGTTTCTGCCAATTGCTGCTCATCAAAAACCATTGCCCAGTGTCACAGTTGGCCTCTGCAGACCTCAAACCCAGTTGCAGCTAGAAAGTTTATGTAAGATATATAGAAGGCTGATTGAAGAATTCTGTTTCCAAGAATTCTCGATGTTTTGGTTTGTGTAAGGTCTAAAATGTCAAATATGTTTCCCTTTCCCCAAATAGATCTCCAGTAGTAATTGTAGGTGGGGAATTACAACATCTCTGGGTGGTTTTAGGAAGGGCCCACAAAGATCTGTTCGTGGCTTGTGAGAGTTGGGGTATTTCTCCTCAAAGAGCAAAAACAGCAACACCAAATACCTGGTATTTAGTTTTCTAAGTGCAGGGTTTGGGCAGCGAAACTGAACAAAAACCTAGAAAAAAAAGGAACAGAATCTTAGCAGAGGAGGAATCGCTCACCAGAACATCCGAACTGAGAACTGCTGCTTCTGCCACCATTTGTAGTCTTTAAATCAAGACTGTTTTCTATTTTCAAAAGAGAAACTGAAGCTTAAGGGCAAGTAATGAGTGTGATGCACAAATGCCTGAGGGGTTCTGCAGCCTGTGTTTGGAGGAGGTCGGGCTTTATCAGTGCTGTCCTCGGGTCTTCATGCTGGAGGATCTCTGAAGACCATGGGAGATTGTGGCCTCACCTTTTGAACAGCCAGCCTTTCCATCCTCCTGGAAATGCTTATTTCAGAAAATCCAGGACCTCGATGCCAGTGTCATTGTTGTCCTGAAATTCTCCCTCTGCAGTGCCCCACGAACGGGAGCATCGGTGCTGTTTGCTCGTCAGTCTGGGGCTAAGACAGGGATTCCCAAGGGCTGGAATTGCTGCACACCAGTTCACTGCTGGTGGGACTTGGCATTGCAGAAGAGCCCCTCGTGCCCCTGCAGGTCTCAGTATTTGGTTTGTGAGCTGTGCAGGAGCTCAATGGGCAAACAAACCCTCATGCAATATATTGCTCATGTATTTGTAGTGTAACATTTTTGAATTTTCCCCTTTGTTGGGTGACTGTTTTTTTTTATTTCTGAGCTCCTTCCCTTAAACCCCAAGTTTGGTTATAAGAATGTACTTTTGCTGAGGAAAGGAACAGGATCTTTTTTAGGAGGTAAAAACCCCTAAGGGCCAAAACCCCTCCCAACTTTAAAAATAAAGGCAATATAGAAGCATAGAATGGTTTAGATGGGAAGGCACCTTAAAGATCAGCTCAGTCCACCCCCTGCCATGGATAGGGCCACCTTCCACCAGGCCAGGCTGCTCAGCTGGATGTTTCTCTCCTTTTGGGTGTGAGGTCTGAGTGCTTCTTGGCTGCCCGAGCATCCTCTCTGTGCACCCTGAGCAGGGCCATATTAGCAGCTCTCCTTCCCCACAGCCCCGTTCTTTGGGAACGGGCACAAAAGGCTCAGAGAGGAACATTCTGCAAAGCAGGAAACCAAGGTTGCAATTTCAAGTGATTTTGGGTGAGATGGCCAGTTTGCTTGGGAGTTCCTTCAGCTGCTTTCTACAAGTCCCTGGGGAGGGGCAGAGGAGGGGCAGGCACTGATCTCTGCTCTGGGGGGACCAGGGACGGCACCCAGGCAATGGCTGGAGCTGTGTCAGGGCAGGCTCAGGTGGGATCTCAGCACAAGGTTCTTCCCCCAGAGGGTGGTGGGCACTGCCCAGGCTGCCCAGGGCAGTGGGCACGGCCCCAAGGCTGCCAGAGCTGCAGGAGGGGTTGGATGATGCTCTGGGGCACAGGGGGTGACTCTTGGGGCTGGTGCTGTGCAGGGCTGAGGGTTGGGCTGGATGGTCCTTGGGGGTCCCTTCCAGCTCAGCACATCCTGGGATTCTGTGGTTTCAGGTGAGCAGGTCTGGGCGGCTCCGGCGCTCGGCGCAGCCCGAGGGATGCTGCTGCATCTCGCCCAGGTGCGGGCGGGCCGGCGCTGTGTCTGCCCCATCCCCGCAGCATCCCCGCGCCGGGGGAGCCCCGGGGAGCTCGGCAGGGCAACTCCGGGGTGCTGGAGGAGTTCTGCGGAACGCTGAGCCCCCCCCGAGCCGTGTTTTTCTGCAGGGCTTCCGAGCCCGCGGGCTGCCGGCTGGGGCTGCCGCACCACATCCTGCCTTGCTGCTGCGGGCACACCCCGCGCCCGGAGCCGGCGGCGGCATCGGGCGGAGAGCGCGGAGATGGGGGGAGAGCGGAGGGACGGGGGAGAGCGCAGGGATAGGGGAGAGCGCAGGGATAGGGGAGAGCGCAGGGATAGGGGAGAGCGGAGGGACAGGGGAGAGCGCAGGGATAGGGGAGAGCGGAGGGATAGGGGAGAGCGGAGGGATAGGGGAGAGCGGAGGGATAGGGGAGAGCGGAGGGATAGGGGAGAGCGGAGGGATAGGGGAGAGCGGAGGGATAGGGGAGAGCGGAGGGATAGGGGAGAGCGGAGGGATAGGGGAGAGCGGAGGGATAGGGGAGAGCGGAGGGATAGGGGAGAGCGGAGGGATAGGGGAGAGCGGAGGGATAGGGGAGAGCGGAGGGATAGGGGAGAGCGGAGGGATAGGGGAGAGCGGAGGGATAGGGGAGAGCGGAGGGATAGGGGAGAGCGGAGGGATAGGGGAGAGCGGAGGGATAGGGGAGAGCGCAGGGATAGGGGGGGATCCTGCGGGGGTAGGGGGGGTCCTGCAGGGACGGAGGGCCCTGTAGGTATAGGGCGGTACGGGGGGTCCTGCAGGGACAGGGGTGTCCTGCAGGGACCGGGGGTCCTGCAGGGATGGAGGGTTGGGGGGTCCTGCAGGGACGGGGGGTCCTTCATGGAAAGGAAGGATCCTGCATGGAAAGGGAGGATCCTGCAGGGACACGAGGGGACCCAGGAGCTCCCACTGTGCCCTGAGGGGCTTTTCTCCTGCTCCAGCTCTTTTTCCCACCCCGAGCGCCCCTCGATGGTTTCAACGCCTTGTTCTTGCAGAAGTCGCGCTGATGCTGAGCTGATGTAGAGCTGGCGCGGGGCTGAAAGCTGCTCCGGGTGCTTTTCCTGTGTCAGTCGGTGTATTTAGAGATGTGAGCCCTCCCTGCAGCGCCGGCCTCGCTGCGCTGTGTTAACAGGAGAGCTCGCAGTTCTCCCTCTCTGGCAGATGTGCTGGAACTTCCCGTGCAGGGCGGGGACCCCCCAACCCCGGGCGAGCCCGTCCCTGCGCTGTCCATCCCTGTGCTGTCCATCTCTGCTCTCCATCCCTGCTCTGTCCATCCCTGCTGTCCATCCCTGCTCTGTCCATCCCTGTGCTGTCCATCCCTGCTCTGTCCATCCCTGCGGTGTCCATCCCTGTGCTGTCCATCCCTGCTCTGTCCATCCCTGCTCTGTCCATCCCTATGCTGTCCATCCCTGCTCTGTCCATCCCGCAGTGTGTGCACACTCAGCTCCAAACCCACCCCAGTGCTGTTCCTGCCTGTCGGGGCCCGTGGCTGTGCTTTATTCCTGCCTGCCNCATCCCTGCTGTCCATCCCTGCTCTGTCCATCCCTGCACTGTCCATCCCTGCACTGTCCATCCCTGTGCTGTTCATCCCTGCTGTCCATCCCTGCTCTCCATCCATCCCTGCCGTCCATCCCTGTGCTCTCCATCCCTGCTGTCCATCCCTGTGCTGTCCATCCCTGTGCTGTCCATCACTGTGCTGTCCATCCCTGTGCTGTCCATCCCTGCTCTGTCCATCCCTGCACTGTCCATCCCTGTGCTGTCCATCCCTGCTCTGTCCATCCCGCAGTGTGTGCACACTCAGCTCCAAACCCACCCCAGTGCTGTTCCTGCCTGTCGGGGCCCGTGGCTGTGCTTTATTCCTGCCTGCCAACGCTCCAGCATAAAGCAGGAATGCTGGCCCCTGGAGAGATTATTTTTTTACTGTTTTTTTTTCCTTTTTTTTAACCTTTCCTCAACCGGCTGGAGGCGATTTCAGACTTGCCTTGTCTCCAAACATTGCTGTGCACATGGAGGGGAAGGGAGAGACACAAGTCTTGTTGTGAGCCTTGGTGTTGTGCAGGGTGTTGTCTGTCCCTGGAGCCCAGACCAGCTTGCTGTGAATTATTGAGGGGTCCGTGGTCAGGTGGGGCTGGTTTTCAGTAGCCCTGGAAAGAAGGAGTTGCTGGTTCAGGGCTGTGTTTGTCAAGAAACAAATAGTTGCTCTTTTGGGTTACACCAGGAGAGCCCTTTGTGAGCCCAAGTGTGAGGATTCCTGGATCTAACCAAGGCATCTGGATAAAAACTGGGGTGGCAGTGCTGTCAAAAACTTCTCCTGTTATTTCTCATGCTCATCTGGCACAGTCGGGGGAGGGATGGACACTGTCTGAGGATCCATCCACCCAAAACTTGATGGGATTAAGTATTTTTATTTGGTTTGCTTATTTAGTTTAAAGTAGCCACTTAATCTGAAGTTCAGATGTGTTCGGTTGTGATCTTTGACCAAAGAATTTCTTGCTTGCACTAAAATAATGATTTTTTTTTGTGATCTCTTTAGCTGTTCAATCAGTTAGAGATTTCATCTTAGGAAAGTTTTTTTTTTTTTTTTTTAAACATTCTTCCTCTCAAGGCTCTGCAAAGCAGGAGGCTTTTTGGATCAGTAGCTGAGGCACATGAGTAATTTCTGGCTCTGGGCTCTCTGCAGGTTTAAGATCTGTTATTTTAATTTCTTGGAAAAAGGTAACCTGCATTTAAAGAAACACATCGGGTTGGATGTGTTAATGAAAATCTTTGCCCATTTCTTCTTGACAAAAATATTTAAATTCTTTAAAAAATATCAGCAAATGAATGTTTTGAAGCCTGAATGTTTTTTATTGAGCCCTGTTCTAAGCAGGAGGAATATGATCTCAGATTTCCTGGCTGTCTGTACACACAGATATATCCACTGTCTTTTTTAGGGATCTGGGACCAGGCAAATATTTATTTGCCTTGAAATCTTTAATATTTGACCTCCATCTCATTTCCTTAATGCCATTCCAACTCAAAGCTCTGGTGAGCTCAGTTGTGAAGTGCCAAAAGGTATTTTAAAGGTGTCTCTGGTCACCAGCGTGAGCTCGTTTCTAATTAAACAGAAGTTCACACTTTATTTCATTAGAGGCACGATAATAAATGGGCACATTCTTCAGTCACGAGCTATTAGAAACAAATTCCATAAGGCTGTTAGGATTAGGAAGTGGAGCTTTGTGTCACTGAAGTGCCACTGAAGTGGTCTCGTTCTCCTGCTCTACATTAAGATGTCATTTTGCTTCCGGCTTTGATAAGTTTGGATAATTTCTCCACTCTCTGGATGTGACAGCAGCATATCCAGTTTCTGCTGCAACGTTGCCAGAAGGTTCGACTGTCCATAAGATCAGTTTCCCTTTGATATGGGGTGAGTTGTGTAACTTTCCAGCTGCTCTTGACCAAAACGGTGACTCTCGATGTCACCTCCCAACTCACCAGCTCCATCTGCAGGGACCCTCATGGGGCAGACCTCAGGGCTCAATTAAATGCTAATCAAAGCCACCAAAATTAAGTTGCTGCTCATGAATACTGTGACTGCCCCATCCCTGGAAGTGACCAAGGCCGGGTTGGACGGGGCTTGGAGCACCTTGGGCTGGTGGGAGGTGTCTCTGCCATGGCAGGGGGTGGGATGAGATGGGCTTTAAGGTCCCTTCCAACCCAAACCATTCCATGATTCCATGACTCTATGGCTACATAACTGCCCTACGAAACAGAACAAGGGGATGTGACATAGGTGTTTCTCATTAGCCCTTCCTTTGATGTCTTCAGGTGGCCCCAGATGAAGGTCACCAAGGTCATTCCCAGGCAGTGAAGTTCAGATGTTTTTGCACGGTTTGTTGGGAACGGGGTGAGGCTGGAGGTCTCTTCTGGGATGGATCCTCCTGCTCGTCCTTCACTCCAACTCCACACATGACCTACAGTTGCTGGATGCTTTGGCTTTGTATTCCTGGTGGCGTCCTGAGGTGTGTTCCCATTTGGAGCTCTCCGACTTCTGCAGAGATAAAGGGAAGGAAGACGTGGAAGTGGCATTGTCTGAGACTCAGAGCAAGGAAAGGGGAACAGGGGCTGCCTGGGTCTTAAATTCACAGAATCACAGAATATTCTGAGTTGGAAGGGCCCACAAGGATCATCAAGCCCAAGTCTTGAATGGCCCCTAGAGGGGATTGAATCCGTGACCTTGGCGTTATTAGCACCAAATTTTAAACCAACTGAGCTGATGTCAAACTGACTTTTAATACCAGGAGTGTCTGTTATGTCTCAGGTACAGGCAGGAGTCTCAGGTTCTCTTTTTCATAAATGAGTGTTGTTTTTCCTGCCACAGTGTTCTGTGCTCAGGAGATTTGTCCCACCAAAGAGCAGAGCAGCTTCCCCATCCGAAGTTCTCCAGCAGGGTCACACCAGCCCATTGAAAGCAGCAGCTGCTGGAGCCAGGATTTGATTGAGCTGCTTCCCTGTGTAGGAGTCGGGGATGGGAATTTTTGATTGATGTGTTAATGCAATGGGATTAAAAGAGTGGAGACTCTCTGGTGCAGAGGAGATCCTGTCTGGGGTGGCGAGGATGTGGAAAATCCTGCTCTGGGTTTTCTCTCGTTGCCGCAGTCAGTGCTGGTGCTGTGGATTCCTGAGCAACAGGTTTATGAGGGGGAAAAACAGAATAGATGGACACACAGCCAATGGGGTCCCTGGGTAAATATTTGCATTCATCTACAAGAAGTATCTGTTAAGAAGAGGCCAATCACCTGGAAATAGCCCAAAACACATTCTGGTTCTCATTAAATTCTGCCTCGTTTCACTGGCATAAGGTGTATTTTTGTATGTGCATACAAGGGAGTTTTGTGGAGCTTGTGATGACAAGGAAGCAAACACTGCCCAGACTTGATTCTTTTCTTCCTACAAAGCCAACAACATTCCCTCCAAACTCAGTCATGTTTTCTCTTCCTTTCCTGTTAAACAAATGTGTATCTTGATTTCAAATTTTTTGGGCTCTGTGTGACTTGGCTTGGCAACACAAGGGCTCTGAAACGTGAGGTTTCCCTCTGAACACGGGGTGAGGAACCACCAGGGTCTCCCAACAGCCACTTGTCATCACACCCTTCGTAGGTGTCTGCAAAGAACTGGACTTTGGTTGGGAATTTGGGGCCAGGAATGTATGTGGATATGTGAGTGCAAACAGACAAGTGCAAGATACATATAAGTATATATATATTATCCTTTCTAGTGAAGGCTGAGGCTCGTTGTGGGAAGGGAAAGGTGCATGAGCTGCACCATCTCTTGCAGCTGGTTCTGTGTTCCTTGGTGGATCTGCCAGTGCTGCCAATGCCCAGCATTTCAGCGAGGCCTGAGAAAGGATTTCTCTCCAGAAGAGCTGTGGTATTTAAACCAGCTCTTCCCCCAGTTCCCCTGAAACATAACGAAAACACAGCAAAGTCCTTATCAAGGCAGCTCTTCGAGGTGAGGGTGGCACTGGGCACAGGCAGGCACTTGCTTGCTGTGTCTCATTTCCATTCTTTTCACCATTTCTGTTGGGCGACAGAATAAAAGGAATTTCAGGATATGCTCCCAACGAGGCTGAGCTGTCTCTGTAAACAGGAGGTTTCCAGCCTGGTGATGGGATCAGAAACTCTGGCTTTGCCTGTGGGGAATACAAGGACCATTTTCTTTCTTTCTGGCTTTCTTTTCATTGGGGAGAGGAAAATCCCCCTTGCCTTTTGTGTTACATCACTGGGGGAAGTTTCCTTATTGAATTATTTCCACTGAGATTACGTTTTGGTTTTTTTCACTGTCACTTGAATCTTTTGGCATCTCTACTTTGTGTTTGGTCAAATAAGATACAGACTGGCATAATACAATATTATGTGCTGATGATGTGTCCAGAGAGTGGGAAATCTGATTTATTTTCCCTTTTTTGTCTTAATTTTTTATTTTATATTTATTTTTATTTAATTTTATATTATCCTCATTTATTTTTCTTTTCATTCTCAGTAATCCCCCTGCCTGCATCCTGCTTTCGCATCATCCTAATTCAGGGAATTAATAATGTATTTGCATTCCTATAGTATCTTCTGCCCTTACTGGATATTCAAGCTCTTGGGAACTTGGTTAACTCAAGACAACCCTTCCAAAGCTGGAATACTGTGCATGGAGAGAGGGTGAGGATACGCAGCAGCCCTGGATGGTGCTGCAGGGCTGGGAATTGCAGTGTGGGAATTGCAGGCTGTGGTTGCCCAGAAGAACTCGTGGCATCTTTAATGGTCAGACCTCAGACTTCAATCCCAAACTCCCCTCCACCTCCCAACCTGGGAGCACTGATGTGGCTGCTCCTGGTGGGAAGGGCGGGTGGAATTCCCTCCACACCTCCCAGCACAGCATCAACAATTCCAGCTGCTGGCGCGGCCAGGGAGACGTGGTGAGGCCACGACGTGGGGCAGTGCAGACCTTTCTCAGGAGCAGGGATCACCCCCTGGAGGGGCCTGGGAAGAGAAGCCAAAAATACAAGCTTGGTTTTTGGTGCCTGGAGAGGAAAGGTGTTTGCCCTGGCTCAGCCCCTGGACAAACTGCACTTGCAGGGGCTCAGGAACCTCCCCGTGAGCATCAGGGAAGCAGCACAGCCCGTGGGCACCGTGGAATGGGGCTGTCCTGGGGGAGCTGCTCCCAGAGTTAGGAACGGGATGGCAAGAGCCTGTAATGCAAACTTCGGATCATGGAATCATGGAATTATAGAATCACAGGATGGTTTGGGTTGGAAGAGCCCTTGGATCTCTTTCCACCCCTACCTTCCACCAGCCCCATCCAACCTGGCCTTGGACACTTCAGGGCTGGGGCAGCCACAGCTTCTCTGGGCACCCTGTGCCAGGGCATCACCACCCTCCCAGGGATGGACTTCTCTCTAATATCCAACTTAAATATCTCCTTTTAGTTTAAAACCATTACCTCTTGTCCTGTCACTGTCTGCCTCTGTAAAAAGTCACTCTCCCTCTTTTTTAGAAGCCCCTTTGAGGGGGGAAGGTGCTCAGAGGTCTCTCCAGAGCCTTCTCTTTTCCAGATCCTTTGGCTCTGCCTGGCTCCAGGTTATAAATCGGTCCTTTACCAGCCTTGAACCCTCTTCTCTTTACTTGAAGAGGGAGAAAAAAATGAGCAAGCTGAGAGGGCAAAGCTTTCCATGTTTTCTGTGGAAGCTTTCTGCTGGGTGTGTGGAGTTGTCCTGGAGCCAGGGGGATGCTGTGAGGAGCTCCATGAGGAGCTCTGGGGGTTGTGGCCCCTCTGCTTTTGGCTCATGTGAGTATTGGACATGTCAGATGTGATACTCTGCATTTTCCTGGCTTTCCTGGCCTTTCAAACCTCCACCAGTGACTGGCATTTCGACTCTGGAAGGATGCAGCCCTTGGCACAGCCCAAGAGTTTGCTAAAACCCTGTGAATTTACTTTGTTTTCTCAGAGGGGGAAATGACAAAACGCCATAGGTATTACATGATTTTTTTTTTCTTTTAAAAAGTATAAACCAGAAAACATGAGAAGGAAGAAAACCCACCTCAGTAACTATGTCTGGGCTTGCCAAAATAAAGCATCAGCCCCAGAGCTGATGACACGTCACAGAAATGGAGCTGCCACCCTTGGGGATCCTTGGCCAAGGTCCCTCTGTGCCATCTGGGATGGGGTGAAATGCTGCATCTGCCAGTGATGGAGCCTTGGCTGCTCCTGCTTCCAGCTCAGCTGGTGCCTGCTCTCACTGCCCTGCATCAGCCCCGGAGCTGCTGGTGGAGCATCTTCCTCTGCCAACAGCAGTGGGCTGCAGAAACCAGCCTGTGTGCTGAGGATGAGGATGGTGGGGGAGGCTGGACCATGGTTTGTGCCCAGGGGGTCCCATTTGTCACCTCTGGGGGACAGGGCAAGCACAAGGCACTGTGTGTGCCCAGCTCTGCCCATCATGGACACATTTTCAGACCTAATGGGTATATGAAGGCCAGAAAACTGGAACTCCTACGTGATCCTCTATAAATAAATTCATCAGGAAAAAGAGGAAGTGGCTGGAGGAAAGGGCGTTGTTTTGGTGTATGTGTGGGCTGACAGGGAAAGGATGGAAACCAAAATCAGGGAAACTGTGGCAGTTTTTGCTGTTTTGCCAATTAAAAAAATAAGTTGATTGAGCATTGGGTGTTGTGGCTTAGTTTGGTGTGTGTATATAGATATGCACAGAGGTGGAAATGCATTCAGGAGCGGATGCTGTTCACCTGGAGAAGAGAAGGCTCCAGGGAGAACTGAGAGCCCCTTGCAGTGCCTAAAGGGGCTCCAGGAGAGCTGGAGAGGGACTGGGGACAAGGCAGGGAGGGACAGGACACAGGGAATGGTTTCCCACTGCCAGGGGGCAGGGATAGATGGGATATTAGGAAGGAATTCATCCCTATGAGAGTGGGGATGCCCTGGCACAGGGTGCCCAGAGAAGCTGTGGCTGCCCCATCCCTGGAAGTGTCCAAGGCCAGGTTGGACGGGGCTTGGAGCAACCTGGGCTGGTGGAAGGTGTCCCTGCCCATGGCAGGGTGGTGGCACTGGATGAGCTTTAAGGTCCCTCCCAAACCAAACCATTCTGGGATTCTGTGCTTCTGTGCCCATTGCTATGTGCCAGTAGGAAGAGAGGGAATTCCAAGCCTTAGTGAGGGATTCAGCACGGGATAAATGCAAATGCAGCTCAGAGCCCTCGATGTCTCTGCTCCCAATGGGAGAGGTTGTTTGTTTAGGGATGTTTTCTGTAGAACTTCTTCTCCTCACTTCTGTATTCAAAGCAAACTGGAAGCTTTTTGTGATACCATCTTGAAAGATCACTTTGCCACTTGAGTGAGGTTATACAATAATCTTGGCGTCTGTTTTAATTTTATTCTGTTTAAGTTTTATTGCATTTTTCTTAATTGCTTCTGCTTTATTGTTAACAAGACAAAAATCAGTTTGTATAAGAGCTCACAGAGCAAAATTATCAAGGAGCAGAGATGGAATTTGCACATTACAAGTTTCTTTTTATTGTTTTCATTGTCTTTATGTTCCTCATTTGGTTTTGTTCAGTCCTACGAACCTGCTGCAACATCATTGACCCATCTGTGTCCTACCAGTACATCCTTAGAGCAAACTTCTCTGGACCATGGAAGGTTCTCCATGGGGCAGGTACACCGTGGTGAGGGCACTGCCTGAGCCCCCCAGCAGGCCTTTGGTCACTTCTCAACAGCCACAAGTAGCCCTCTCTTTTTTTTTAACACCAAAATTGCTCCCTTTCCCCACTGAGGAATGGTTTTGACTCCTGAAGCAACCATTTGTCAGGAAGCCAGAGGTTGAGTCAAACACAGCCAACAAACCCATGACAGTTGTTGTTTTTTTTTCCCCCAGTTATTTTCTTTAGTGAAGCCTGAGGGGAACGCGACTCTCAGGAAGCCTATGGAATGCAAAATAAACTGGAAAGGAAATTATATTAACTCAGATGTTGAGAGTCATGCAAGAAGCTCTTCTCTGGTGTTGCCCCAACGTGGAGGGCTGGGGAAGGCTGAACAAGTTCTATGAGCTCAAACCTGAAAAGGGCACAGTTGCAACCTCATTGCAGAGCTTTCTTTTGTCCTTATGAATCACTGGAAAAGGCTCCCTGGAGGAGTGATGGAGTCCCCATGCCTGGGAGAGTTCAAAAGAAGTGTAGATGTGGCACATTGTGATGTGGTTGAGTGACATGCTGGGATTCAGCTGAAGGTTGGACTTGATGTTCTTGGAGGGTTTTTCCAACCTTAAAATTCCTGTGTTTTGATGAAACCGTATAGGAATTGCATAGTTTGGCATGGGGTCTAAATGATGGGTGGTAAAATCTGTGTGTTTAGACCAGTGGAGAACACTCTGCAAGGAGCAGGAATTAATCTCGTTATTGCACAGTCCTGACCTCCTCCTGCTGCCTCCTGTCTGTCATGCAGTGCTGGATTCCTCACTGATCAACTGCCCATTTAATTTGCTGCCTGCAGGCTCTTCTGCTGGGGAACCCCTCACTCCAGGAGTAGTTCTGGAGCCCATGAGTGAAGACGTTCCAAACTGGTCCCTTAGGGATGGATAGTCCAGATGTGTGAGCAGCACCTGGGATTGCTGTGCAGCACCTGCAAGAGTGGGGCACTTTGGGGGGACACAATGGAAGGAAGGGCTGAAGCCATTGGAGAGTGTCCAAAGGAGGGCAGAGAGATGGGCAAGGGCCTGGAGGGGCAGCGTGTGAGGACACTGAGGGCACTTGGGGGGTTCAGCTGGAGAAGAGGAGACTGAGGGGACACCTCAGGGCAGGTCCAGCTCCCTGGGGAGGGGCAGAGGAGGGGCAGGCACTGATCTCTGCTCTGGGGGGACCAGGGACAGCACCCAGGGAATGGCTGGAGCTGGGTCAGGGCAGGCTCAGGTGGGATCTCAGCACAAGGTTCTTCCCCCAGAGGGTGGTGGGCACTGCCCAGGCTGCCCAGGGCAGTGGGCACGGCCCCAAGGCTGCCAGAGCTGCAGGAGGGTTTGGATGATGCTCTGGGGCACAGGGGGTGACTCTTGGGGCTGGTGCTGTGCAGGGCTGAGGGTTGGACTGGATGGTCCTTGTGGGGTCCCTTCCAGCCCAGCATATTTTGGAATTCTGTGTAACATGAAAAGTGCTGAGACAAACCTGTTTCCAGCTCAGCAGTTGATTTAGTCCTGGTTTTTTCACAAATCACTGCTGTGTCACTGTGCTGGAGATGTTGGTCCTCAAGCACAGCTGAGGCCCTGCCTGCAGGGGCGTTCATGGTGTGTATTTGCACAGGGCTTGAGGAGCTGTGTGTGGTGAGCCTGACTCCTACACATGCAAATGTCACCTCCGTGACCTGTGTCACCTCTGCAAACCAACGTGGCTGCAGGGGCAGGGGGGGCTGACTGGGACCACCCTCACCCCAGGGCTGCTGCACCCCAGCCCTGCTCACGCTGGAGCCCAGGGTGGGCCAGCACTGCTGTCAGAAGGTTGCCCTGTTGTCTGGCTTTGGTTCTTTGCCAGCCTGAGCTCCATGTTGGTTCATCCAGCTTTGTCCCCAGGGCACCTCCCTCTGCCCCATCCCAGCGCCTGAGCTGTGCACACACGGCAGGACTCGGGTCCCCAGGGCAGGAGGAGCAGGGCAGTGACTAATGCAGACACATCTCCAACCTCAGGGCAACTGAGGCCACGGCAGGACCGTCAATGAGAGGAGCCAGGAGCCCTTTGCTGACCTGGGGGCCAGTGCCATGGAAGGAGCTCACTCCATCCCAGTGTCTGGGCTTCGGGAGTGCTTCCAACACACGAAAACAGTCTTTATAAAAATATATTCTTATGTCTGTCTGGGCTTTCCATTGTGCCTCCTCTGTCCATGGGCTGGTTGGCTTTTGCATCAGGCAGGTGGAGAAGGGAATGGCCAGAGTGAGGCCACGATCAGAGTGTGCAGACATGGTGTGTGCATCCATGTGTGCATCCATGGAGTGGCGTGTGCATCCATGTGTGCATCCATGGAGTGGTATGTGCATCCATGGAGTGGCGTGTCAGTCCATGGAGTGGCGTGTGCATCTGTGTCTGGGTGAGTGCACCCATGTCCTGGTGTGTACACCCATGTTCTGGTGTGTGCATCCATGGAGTGGTGTGTGCATCCATGGAGTCGTGTGTCAATTCATGTCCTGGTGTGTGTACCCATGTCCTGGAGTGTCCATCCATGTTCTGGTGTGTGCATCCATGGGCTGGTGTGTACACCCATGGGCTGATGTGTCCATCCATCTCCTGGTGTGTGCATCCCTGTCCTAGTGTGTGCACCCATGACCTAGTCTGTGCACCCATGTCCCAGTGTGTCCGTCCATGTCCTGGTGTGTCCATCCATGTCCTGGTGTGTGCATCCATGTCCTGTTGTGTCCGTCCATGTCCTGGTGTGTGCATCCCTGTCCTGGTGTGTCCATCCATGTCCTGGTGTGTCCGTCCATGTCCTGGTGTGTGCACCCATGTCCTGGTGTGCCCATCCATGTCCTGGTGTATGCATCCATATCCTGGAGTGTTCATCCATCTCCTGGTGTGTGCATCCCTGTCCTGGTGTGCCCATCCATGTCCTGGTGTGTGCATCCATGGCATGTATAGAGGAAAGATAAGGCATTCCCTGAGGAGAAGCTCAGCAATAAGTCAGGGCAGGGTCAAGGGGAACAATTTTCAGCTGAGCTCTACAAAGCTTGCGAGCAGGACTGTGGTATTGCCTGAAACCTCATTCCCCACTGATTCACCCTGCAATCATGAGCTTGAGCAGAAATCATAAACTCCATCTGAACTGCAGTTGTCCCGTTCCTTCTTTTTTTCACTCCTGTGGTTTGAAACTATGTGGAAACATTTAGGAAGGTTTCTCAATACATGAGTTTAACCATAAGTCTCTGCAGGGGAACACATTACCAGGGAAAGGCAATTACTGCCTGAGCTGTGTGCAAGGCACGTTACCTTAGACAGAATCACCAGCTCTCCAAGAACTGCCTTCCCACTCTGGGTTTGGCAGGTCTGGAGCATTCAATCCAGAGGAATTTTGAAAGAATCATTATGCAGGAGTGGTTTTAAAATATTAAATAATGGCTTTCTTGCACCGGTGAGTGTGTGAGAAGTGACAGCAGTGGGGATTTGTACAGTCCTGTGGAGGAGACGTGATGGTGATGCTCCTAATCCCTCTTCACAGTCACAGGTTCTTGAGGGTCATCTTAAACATTGCTAAAGAAAGTGGTTTTCTGGAGTTTTATTCACAAGAAAACAGGATTAGTTTTGTTACAAATGCAAAAAAAAACCCCTGACAACCCCTGTGGAATATGTGAGTGTGCTGGCACGCCCTGCCTGTCTGCAGGAACCTGCCTTCAGATCCCAGTTGGGCTTAATGGTGGAAATGGAGCCGCCAGGAGCTGGTCCAGGAGCACACAGGAGGCTCTGTGAGAGCCGGGTCTGCCTGGAAACTGAAGCAGAGCTTTGCACTGGATGGGGGAGAACTGAGTTTGGCTTCCAAGGAGGGATGGAACCGCCATGTCCTCTGTGGTTTGGGAGTGTGAGCAGCAGGGAGGGAGCCCTGGAGGTGCAGATGCTCCAGCCCTGCCTTTCTGCTCTTCAGCCTGCACAGGCCTTGCTGCTTTTTTTTTTCCCCTTGTAGTTTTCATGGTGATATTTCTGGGAATATTTAGCTCTAAAATATGCAGATTTTGCAATAATTCCTCTGTTCCGACTCAGATGCTTTTCTGGAAAACCTCTTGTAAGTGATGAAATTTGTCAGATTAACCCTTTGCACAAGCCTTCTGGCTGAGAGCAGAGCTGGTTCTGTTCCTCTGATTTCCTCAGGGGGCAGGAACCAGCGCCCTTTGCTGGAAGGGGCAGAAGGAAAGTTGCTCAAACCACGTGGCGTGCGAGTAAAAGTGAATAAGCGCACCATTCAATCCCAGACTTTTCAGTGAGCAGAGAAAGTCTCCTGGATGTCTTCCCGTCTGTCACTAGTGGAGTGGATCCCTGTTTATCTCCGTGGGTCTCTCCCTTCCCGCAGTGTCCCTGGGGCCCACGGACGTTCATGGTGACTCACAGCACATCTGTGAAAGGAGGAAGTGTCCCCGTTTTAGCAGCGGGACTAACACGGACCGTAAATGGGATGACTTGCCCAGTTTCACACAGGAAATGTGTAACCAAAGTGGGAATTGAACCCAGGTCACTTCAATGTAGCCCTGGACCAACCTCCTGCCCTCAGCAAGTCCATGGCAGCTCAGCAGATGTTGCACATGTTTGAGAGTCAAACGTGAAGCACAGAACCCCAGAATGGTTTGGGCTGGAAGAGACCTCAAAGCTCTTCTCATCCCACTCCCTGCCATGGGCAGGGACACCTTCCACCAGCCCAGGTTGCTCCAAGCCCCGTCCAACCTGGCCTTGGACACTCCCAGGGATCCAGAGGCAGCCACAGCTTCTCTGCCCAACCTGTGCCAGGGGCTCACCATCCTCATAGAGGAGAATTCCTTCCCATTATCCCATCTATCCCTGCCCTCTGGCAGTGGGAAGCCATTCCCTGTGTCATGTCCCTCCCTGCCTTGTCCCCAGTCCCTCTCCAGCTCTCCTGGAGCCCCTTTAGGCACTGCAAGGGGCTCTCAGGTGTCCCTGGACCCTTCTCTTCTCCAGGTGAGCCCCCCCAGCTCTCCCAGCCTGGCTCCAGAGCAGCGGGGTTAGAAGGTTGTGTTGGGAGGTCTTAGTCATGTTGGGAGGTTTGTAGAAGGCAAGTGTGGAGGAACTGAATGATTAACTTAAAGCTAAAGGTGGTCTAAATGCCAAACGTGGGGGCAAAACCAGCTTTTGAGGAAGGGCTGCAGCTCCTGGGTGCTGATGTGGATACCAGACCCTGAGCAGACCTGAAACCTCTGCCAGGGTGTGGAGCTTTTCCCTTGGCTGCACCAAACCTGCCGGTGCTGACCCCAGCCAGGCTCTGGTTCCCTTGCAGCCTGCTCCAGGAGGAGGGACAGCTGGTCCAGGAGGAGGAAAACCTGGTCCAGGAAGAGAAAAACATGGCCCAGGAAGGTTAGTTGGTCCTGAAGGAGAAAAACATGGTCCAGGAGGAAGGATACATGGTCCAGGAAGAAGGATAGGTGGTCCAGAAGGAGAAAAACATGGTCCAGGAGGAAGGATTCATGGTCCAGGAAGAAGGATAGGTGGTCCAGAAGGAGAAAAACATGGTCCAGGAGGAAGGATACATGGTCCAGGAGGAGAAAAACCTGGTCCAGGAGGAGGAAAACCTGGTCCAGGAGGAGAAAAACCTGGTCCAGGGGAAAGGATACCTGATCAGGAGGAGGTACACATGGTCCAGGACAAGGGATACCTGGTGGTCCAGGAGAAGGAATAACTGGTCCAGAAGGATATACATCTTGTCCAGGAGGATGGATACCTGCTCCAGGAGGGACGCCTGGTGCAGGAGAAGGGATACGTTCTCCAGGAGGAGGAATACCTGCTCCAGGAGGGTGTACATCCCCTGGTGATGTGTTTTCTGGGAGCGTGCCCGTCCCCATCAGGGTAAACATGCGGAGGGAGGTCCCCAAGGGCTCTCCAGCTGTTGGGACTGGGTTTGTGTTACTGTTTTGGTTACCAGGCAATCCTCTCCATCAGGGCACCTGCTCTAAGTCCTGTGTGCTCGCTGCTGAGGTGGCATTTTAATGCACACACACACTCTTCCAACAAGCTCTTTCTTTTACAGACTGAACTAAACCACAGGCAAACAGCAGAGAGAGACCATCCCAATCCCAGACTCCCAAGTCCACTGTAAGTAATCTCTGCTTTTCCCCCAGTGACTTACCCTGGATGTGTTCCCTGCCCTTTGCAGTGGACTCCTCCTGGCAACAGGACTTGCTTCTCTGTTTGTCCAGTTTGCTTTGCTGTTTCTTCAATACATTTGAGCAGCTTTTGCCTGGTGAGTCCTCCCAGGGCTGCAGAAGCATTTTTATATTACTGAGTCGAGTTACAGAAGGTAACTAGAGGAGATCTGCTGCCTGCTCTTCGCATTGTAAATCCCTCTCAGTCATCAGTCACTTTATTTATGGGCATTGCCCTTTTGTTCAAAGCTAATTTGGGATCTGGTTGCCAAGAGCATGACCCCCAGGTAGCAGCAAACCCTACACCCTGTGCATGGCCCAGCGCCTCATCTGCTTTTATACAGTGTGGACATGCAGACTTTTTATAAGAACTGAGGAGCACCAAGAGCTACTGAAAAAAGGGGGTCTGTTTTCCCACAGATGTGTCTCTCCAGACTGATTTGAATTAAAAAGGGGTAAATGGTGAATGTGGTTTTTCCATGGGCAGGATATTTTAGTGGCTGCCAGCAAGGAGAAAGCTGTACCTGTTCATTGACTTACACAAAACCTGTAAGATTTTAAAATACGTTTAACATATGTCAAATATGTTGGTCATTAGTTAAATTTGTCTAAAATTTGATTTAAAAGTTGTCATGAGCAATAAACAGATGGATTTTCTAGTAGCACACCAGGCTACTTTTAAGTCTGGTAGCCTTAAAACCAGGCTAAAATTTGGTGTGTCGAGGAAAATGCCATTTTGGTTGGAATGGAGCAGGAAAGGAAGAGCTGTCATAACTTCCCACTAGTCCCACTGGACCCTGATTTGGCTGGGACAGGACCAAAGAGCAGAGAAGGTCCCCCATTTGCTTGAGGATCACCTGCAACAAGGTTTTGCCACCAGCAAGATTCAAGGATCCCCTGCAATGAGATGTTTCAGTGTCCTGGAAACAAAAGACAAGTGAGGGAAAGCCAAGCGCTGCAGTTTTCCACATGGCACTTGAAAGGGATGAATTCTGGAGGCAACCACAACGAAGAGAAAGCCCTGATGTCTTTGCAGTGCTGTTCCCACCTGGAGCTCAGGTGGCAGGCACAGCCTGCAGCTTTTCTACTCCCGTTTATGGTGGGTCTCAGTCCCAAATCTCATGGTAAAGAGCTTGTTTGGGTGATGGCTACATAAATGTTGTGATAGTCCCAGGTACAGGGGACCAGCCTGAGGCTTGGCACTGGTTAGGAGGACTCCTTTAGGATGACTTGGGTGAGGTTTAGGATTGGGAGAGACTTTGTGCCTGAGCCTGTTTGCAGGAATTCTTTTCAGCCATAGTAAGGTAATTCAGAATATCAACAGTTGTGACTTTCTGAAGGAGCATTTTTCTAAGCATTTAACCTTAGGCTTTAGGGTAAAATTCTGATCCCATTAAAATCCGGAGGGATTCTCTCATTGATTCCTTCCATCAGGGTGGCAGCCTTTGCTTCCCTCCCTGTGGACAGAACAGACACTCCTTGTCCTGTTTGCTCCAGTGCACTTCAAATGAAACCCAAAGAAATGGTGTTTGAGCTGAAATAACAGCTGGAATCCTCAGTTTTGGTGCCTGAGCTTTGCCCTGGACCACAGAGGTGCCATGTGGGCAGCTGGCACCCACGTGCCATGTGGTGCAGGAGCCTTGTTCCTGAAGGACTCCCTGTCACTGTGCCAGGGCTGTGCTTGGGGCTGGGGGCACATCTGGGGCAGGTGGGAGCAGCAACGGTGTGGACCTGTAGGATCACAGAGTCTCCTGAGCTGGAAGGGATCCACAAGGACCATCCAGTCCAACCCTCAGCCCTGCACAGGACCAGCCCCAAGAGTCCCCCCCTGTGCCCCAGAGCATCATCCAAACCCTCCTGCAGCTCTGGCAGCCTTGGGGCCGTGCCCACTGCCCTGGGCAGCCTGGGCAGTGCCCACCACCCTCTGGGGGAAGAACCTTGTGCTGAGATCCCACCTGAGCCTGCCCTGACACAGCTCCAGCCATTCCCTGGGTGCTGTCCCTGCTCTCAGGGATCAGATTTTGGAGGTGCCCCTCGGGAGGAGCTGCAGCCCCTGCTGAGCTCTGCCCTCGGTCTGCTCTTCACCAAGTGACCAAGTAGAAGCAGAACACGTGGCAGGGAGAAGCAGCTCTGCAGGTCATGAGGAGGAGGTGAAAGTAAAAGCAAAAAATGTGCCTTTTCTGAGAAAAAAGGGGAGATTCAGGGAAGTGTAATGAATACTAACGGACCGAAGGCTGAAGATAGATTTTGAGGTAAAGAGAACAGAAACTGGAAAAAAAAATGAAGGAGAAAAAGAAGAGGAGGTTTTTCCAGCCGTTTTCCAGGAGGAGCCAGCAGGAAGCTGCCTGTGTGGAGGGATGGCCCACGCCAGCCCTGTGCTCTCTGCCAGCTGCAGGGAGGTACCAGGCACAGGGAGAGCAGCAGGAACCAGATCCCTGACCTGATGCAGTGCATGGGACACTCCTCAGCTGCTCTGGGTTGCATCCGAGCTGGGCAGGGCATCTGCATGTTCCCTTCCTCTGCAACCCTCCTGGGCTTCATCTTTTCTGCCACTTGACGTTGCACTGTTCAGTTTTCCTTGGAGGAGTATCAACCTGGATTAACTGCATCCGGCTCAGAGAATTATCCTTTGCCATTGCCCTTCCAGGAGTCTCATTTCCAGTAAGGGAAAAAGTCTGTGCAGAGCAGCCTGAAGTGCCCTGACGTGGCCGTGCTCGCTGCTGCAGGCAGCAGGTGGGCTTGTTTGGTGACCAGGAATGGAATTGGGAGCTCTCCTGCAGAGTTCCTGCCAAAACCAGCTGGGGCCCGTGTGTTCATCGGATGGGCTGAGCAGTTGAGGGGACGTTGAATCATCTCAAGAAGCTTCCTTGCAACTCTGGTTGTTGCACGCTTTGGAGTTGATATGTAGCCTGTAGGGGAAAGCACAGCATTAAAATGTTTTTTGGGCACTCTTGAGCTGGGAGTTCTTAAATGTGAGTGTTTGAGCTCGTGGGAGGCACCTTTCACCCTGGGCTTGCTGGAAAAGCCTCTGCTGAATCCACTTTTACCAACTTAATGCTCTGCGTGTCACGAGTGGGGCAAAGAAGAGCAAGTTGGGCAAAAATCAACACGATAAATGTGCTCCCCGGTGTCTTTGATGTTGAGTTAGTGCTGGGCTGGAAGTGCAAGGCTCTGAGTCCAGCCCAGCCCACGGCCAGTGTTAGTCAGCATCGAGGAGCCAAAACTCTCCAAACGGGGGATTCAAAATGTAATTAGTTCCTCCTCAGAGCAATGAGCCCGTAAACATGAGGCACCTCTCTCAGCAAGTCAGGGCACGAGCAGGTGTTCTGCAGGTCCTGGGAAGATGTGAAGCTTGTGCTGGAGGGGAGCAGAGCCTGCGTTTGGGGGAAAGGAGGTGGAGTTGAAGGGTAGGATGGATTTTCTGTATGATTCCCTAAACGTGGGTGTCCCAACTGGCCAGGAAGAGAAGCCACTAATCCAGTGAGTCAGAGAGGGGGACTCAGGGCAGCCAATCTCCCTGGACTGAGACCATTAATGGGGGGGCATTGCCCCTGTTGGGTCCCTCGTTGGCACCTGCCCCTCTCAGGGAGAGTACAGGGGGTTGTGTCTAAGGACTTGAACCCTGACTTTTGGCCATCTAAGGTGAGGTGTTTGAAGAACAGACAGTTTTTAGACTTTAGTTTCAGAAAGCCAAGCTAGTCATGATGTGTTACCATATCATTAGACTCTGCTAAATTAAACTGAGTCATCTTACACCCCATGTCCCTTTTCTAATGGAGCTTGGGGAGTCCACAGGGCTGTAGGAATGGATAAGGAGGGGGGGATCCTGGGAGGACTTTGTGTTGAGCACAACAGCCTCTTCTGCTGGCTCTTCACTGTTGCTCTTTGAGATGAAGTGGAGCCTCTGTGGTGCTCAAACCTCAGGCCTGTGCTCTCCTGTTTTGCTGGGCTTGCACTTTGGCCCCATCCGTGCCACTTCCCTGCACAGGGCAGGGAGAGAGCTCAGGGCGTGGGGCAATTTCCCCTGGTTAGACCAGTGCAGTTCTGTCCTAGCAGGGACAGCACCCTGAGACAGACAAGAGCTTCCTAAAGAAGGACCAGTTCCTTTCTTATTGTACATTACACATATTAATTTGCTTTACTTGAAAAACACAGGCCTTATTTTCCTTAGGAGTATCCCACCCATTTTTACTCCATTTCTTGGAGGTGCTGTTTTATTTCAGTGCAATGAGAGTGTTTCCTCCCTCAGTGTCTCCTCATTAGGTGTATTTGCTGACGAGTGTGGTGGGTTTAACGGGTCCAATCCCCACTCATGGTGCCAATTTTGGTACTCCCCTGCATGAAATACATGCGTGCCATAGAAATTGGATTTCCAGCATTGTTTAGTGACAAAAGGCAGGAAATTAAAGAGGCAACATTTCAGTAAAAGCCTGTGTGTGCTTCCTCTTTACCTGCTTTTGTTGCAGATGACACTGAAGATTATTGTGAGCTCAGGAGAGGGTTTTATGCAGCAAAGATTTGCTGGTTATTTGTCAGTGGATGGATGTGCTGCACGAGGCAGTGCTTTGTAGTTAGTCAGCTTTCCTGTGTAGTCAGGTTGGAAGGGAAATACAATTATAAAAATTTTAAACCCCTAAATGTTTGCAGGGGATTAGAAGGAATTCAAGTTTGAAACCCTTTTAATACATTTTTCCAAACTGTCTGTGTTTCAAGTTCCTGTCTTTGGTTACTGCACAGAGCCAGGTCATGAGTGCATTAAACTGAGTCCCTGAAGTTTGACTGAATACAATTTATGTTTAGATTGCCATTAAAAGTAACGTCTTGTGAATGGTGGGCTTTCAATCAGTTATTCTGAATTAATTTTGTGCAAAATATTTACTGTTGTCCTCCACAGAATTAGCAGCATTTAATTAATGAAATACAAAAGCTAATTTTTTTTACAAAAGTAATTTTTTTTCTCTCTTTGTTTTTCTTTTGGCTGCAATTACAGAAATGTGGGAAATACTTTTCCAAGGCTTTTGAACTCAAAAGTGGAACAGAAGGAAGACACGGGGGGACATACACCGTTCAGTGTTATTTGCCTTGCACAGGAGAAAAAAAAGATCTTTATGAGATGAGCACTAAAGTCTCAAGTTTTCAAAGGTTTGCATAACAAACAAGAGACACATTGTGGGTTGCATCTTGACTTTGAAGGCTTGCCACTGTCAACTGAAATAAAATGGCAAGGTTTAAAGCCTTAACCAAGTTCACAAGGAAAATATTTGGACTAAAAGTTTTGGAAAGTTTTCTCTCTTTGAAGTAGTTTGTCATGTGTTACCAATGTGAACTTTATTGACCTTGAAACATTTTTTTTTTTTGAATCAAATAGCAACTAGTGACACTTTAGTAAAATCTTAAATCAGCAACCATCTCCTGGTGGCTCCAGCTTCGTAGCAAATGCAGGCAAAACAGGGAATCTACAGAGGAGACCTTTATTATTCGTAAATGAAGCCTGCCAAAACCTTCCCGAAATAGCATTCAGAGACCCTTTTAAGGTCATGGATCCTGAACAAAGCCAGAAGAGCACAAAAAAGGCTGAGGAAAGTCCAAGAAAGAGGCTTCCCAAAGGAGAGGCTTTCCAAGCCAGTATTTCATCCACAACTACGTACCAGGGCAGCTCTGCTCCTTCCCAAGGAACCCCTCTCCGAGATATCATATCGCAGCAGCACTTTTCTGGCCCCTTGCCCCTTCCAAGAGAGGAGTCTCAGGAGAAGACTGGACATCAGAAGCAACCTAAGCCTTCCTCTTTTGAGCACCCTCCCCACCTCTCGCAGCTTCAGCAGCACGCACTGTCACCAGCATTTATGCCTCCGGGGAAGGCAGAGCATGTCCTGGAGGGCCCCACATGGCAGCTAGTTGATCCAGTGAGAGCAGGGCCCTCTGGCTCCTTCCCATCACCCGGGCTTCACTCCCACCACGGCCAGCTCTTGCCTTCCCACTCGCAGATCATTCCCGGAGAGGACTTGCCCTCCGTCCAAAAGGTCTACATCCCTCGCCCTTCGCAGGTTTCCCTGAAACAAGCCGAGGAGGTGCACAAGAAGGAAAAGAAACCCCAAAAGCCCGGCAAGTACATCTGCCAGTACTGCAGCAGGCCGTGTGCGAAGCCAAGCGTGCTCCAGAAGCACATCAGGTCCCACACGGGCGAGAGGCCGTACCCCTGCATCCCCTGCGGCTTCTCTTTTAAGACCAAGAGCAATTTGTATAAGCATAGGAAATCTCATGCTCATCGAATAAAAGCCGGGCTGGCCTCAGGGATCGGAGGGGAGATGTATCCATCGAGCCTGGAAATGGAGAGGATTGGAGGCGAGGACTTTGAGGAGCCGACGGAAGGAGAAAGCACAGACTCGGAGGAGGAGACGGGCACCATGTCGGGCCACTCGGTCGAGCTCTCCCCCAGGCAGAAGCACACCCTGCTGTCCAGCAGTTTGCTGAGCGCAGGGAGCCAAGGCTCCAGCCACGACCGGTGCTCCTTGTCCCATTCCAGCATGTCCCAGTCCCTGGAGGACAGCAGCCAGTTTGTGGAGCCCTCCTCAGACCACGCCCTGAGCCATAAATCCGAGGACACCCACACGATCAAGCAGAAACTGGCGCTCCGCCTGAGCGAGCGGAAGAAGGTGATCGATGAGCAGGCGTTCCTGAGCCCCGGCAGCAAAGGCAGCACCGAGTCCGGCTACTTCTCAAGGTCCGAGAGTGCCGAGCAGCAGATCAGCCCCCCCAACACCAACGCCAAGTCTTACGCAGAGATCATATTTGGGAAGTGTGGCAGAATTGGGCAAAGGACTGCGGCGTTGGCCGGAAACACGACGCCGGGGTTTCCACACCTGTCTACGGATGAGAAACCCAGCATGGTCCCGCTGTCTGTGCCTAGGACACAGGTGATTGAGCACATCACGAAGCTGATTACAATTAACGAAGCTGTTGTAGATACCAGTGAGATAGATAGCGTTAAGCCTAGAAGAAGCTCTTTATCTAGACGTAGCAGCATTGAATCTCCAAAGTCTGGTGTATATAGAGAACCGTTCCAGTTTGATATCAAGTCTGGTTCCAGTAGCCACTTGGATGCTTCCAAAGTGTTGGCATCCCATGGTGAAAAAATTAAGCCCGAACAATCATTGTTGTCACTTCAGCAATCCCACAGTGCCACAGAGACAGTGCCTCTCCTAAGAAGCCACTCAATGCCTTCTGCTGCATGCACTATAAGCTCCCCACACACCTTTAGAGGTAGCTACTCATTTGATGATCACATCATGGGGCCTGAAGTCTTAAGCCGCAGTCAAGCGTTTTCTTCCCACCCTCGAATGCTAAAACGACAACCAGCTATCGAGCTGCCTTTGGGAGTGGAGTACGTCTCGGAGGAGGTCGGCTCTGCCAACAAAGAAGCTGTTTCCAAACCTCCCGAGGAGCCTGAAACCAAGGAAAGCGATCTTACCAAAAAGTCACGGAAGGGCCCGAAGGTTAAAGGGTTCATGTACGAGTGTAACGTGTGCGGTGCTCGGTATAAGAAAAGGGACAATTACGAAGCCCATAAGAAGTACTACTGCTCAGAACTGCAGCTCTCAAAGCCTCGCTCTTCCGCTTCCCATACCTCTTCAGAGCCTGAGAAAAGTGCTGCGGACCCTGAGACGTGGCCCCAGATGATGCATTACAAGCTGGGGAGCACTTTGGAGCTCACCCCGCTCCGAAAAAGGCGAAAGGAGAAGAGTCTCGGTGACGACGAGGAGCCCCCAGCTTTTGAAATGTCTGACACCCCCTCCTCCAGTGCTGGCCCAGGGGCTCAGTTTGCAAACCCGGTGTCATCTGATGTCGCTCTGAACCTGACCCGTGAATCCATGAAGTCACCAGCAGATTCGGGTAAATCCGCACCTTCTGACGTCAGCGCCACCTTCCATTCCAGGAACACCAAACCGGCTCCAAGCAGGGAGGGCAAGGAGAGAAGGACAACATCGAAGGAGATCTCTGTCATCCAGCACACCAGCTCCTTTGAGAAGTCTGACTCCATCGAGCAGGGAAGCAGCTTGGAAGAAGACAAGCCCTTGTCACAGTTCCCATCTCAGCCGACGCCCCAGCAGAGCCGACCGCCCCACTCCCTGCAGCCCCGGCTGGTCCGTCAGCACAACATCCAGGTCCCGGAGATCCTGGTCACAGAAGAGCCTGACAGACCAGAAACAGAGCCAGAACCTCCTCCGAAAGAGCCGGAGAAAACGGAGGAATTCCAGTGGCCGCAGAGGAGCCAGACCCTTTCCCAGCTCCCTGCAGAGAAACTCCCACCAAAAAAGAAGCGGCTCCGGCTGGCGGAAATGGCTCAGTCCTCCGGAGAGTCCAGCTTTGAGTCGGTGTCGCTCACCCGCAGCCCAAGTCAGGAGAGCAGCGTCTCCCACGGCTCCAGCCACTCTGTCTCGTTTGATCGTGATGATCACAGCAAGCCAGAGTCCACCAGCCAGCCCTCTGAACCCCACCCGAAGCCTCCTGGTGTTGGCTCACACATGCTGATGGTCCCAAGCCACCATCACCATTCCAGGGAAATGCGGAGGTCTGCCTCTGAGCAGACACCCAACGTGTCCCACCCCTCCCAGATGTCAGAGACCCGCAGCAAATCGTTTGACTACGGGAGCTTGTCATCCACTCCTGCTTCCACCCCCGGCCCCTCGAGCTCCTCGGCTCCCCAGGAGAGGAGGAAGTGCTTTCTGGTTCGCCAGGCGTCCCTCACCAGACACCCGGAGCATGAGCCAGACCCGGCCCCGACAGGCTGGACGGAGACAGAAGATCCAGCTCCTTCTTCAAGTAAATCTCCTTCCACCAGTTTGCCCCACCAGCCGACCTCTTCACCCCCTTTGCCCTCTCACAGGACTTACCCCAGTGAGAAAAGCCAGCCAAAGGACAGCCCCGAGCCCACCTACACCCCACCATACACGGAGGCTCTGCAGGTGTTCCACCACCCCGTCCCACAGCTGACGCTGCACGAAAAGCAGTTCATGGCCCCCCAGGTGTCCATATTTCCCTACCAGCACCTCCTGCCTCAGCCAGGGCAGTCTGCGGAGCTCTTTGCCGCCCACACCATGTCCGACATCCTCTCTGCTCAGTTCTCCATGCCCCAGATCCCTCCCTCCATATTTCAGACCCCGCCGCTGCCTCTCCCGCAGACGCTCATCCACCCGGGCCCGCTGCACATCGCTCCTCCGCTGATGTCCCACCCCGCCGAGGTGTCCTTCAGGCATCCTTCCTTCCTGCCCGTGCACTACCCGGGCTCCTCTCCCATCCCCTCTGCCTTTTTCCTGCCCCTCCAGTCTCAGTTTGCTCTCCACTTGCCGGGCGAGGCCGGAGGGCATTTGCCGCAGATCAAGTCCAGTTTGTTCCCAGCAGCAGGAGCCTCCAGCCTGTCCCCGTGCACGGAGTACGACTCGGACAGCCGGCTGCACCCTCTGACCTGCACCACGAGCCCCTCGGTGTCCATGACCGTCACGCAGCTCGTCGTCCCCACGCGCTCGGAGCCGATGGTGTCCCTCGTCGTCCCCGTGCGCATCCAGACCAACATGCCGTCCTACGGGAGCGCCATGTACACCACGCTCTCCCAGATCCTCGTCACCCAGTCCCAGTGCAGCTCCTCCACCATCGTCCTCCCAAAATTCGACGCCCGCCCGCCCAAGGGTGCCCTGGTGTGCAGCGCTGACGTCCACGGGCTGGGTTTCGACCTGGCGCAGATGATCACGGAGGAGCAGAGGAGCATTTTCCAGAGCCCGTACCTGAGGGTGCCCCTGCCCTTGCCAGAGCACAAAGGCTACATGCCCCTCACATGCCCCTCGGACAGCGTCCTCGGCCTGGAAGGGGGCCCAGCTACAGTTGGGGGAAGCAAAAGGATGCTCTCCCCAGCTGGCAGCTTGGAGCTGACGATGGAAACGCAACAGCAGAAGAGAGTGAAGGAGGAGGAAGTGTCTGAAGCAGAAGAGAAGTTGGAAGTGGTGAAGCCACCCAGTGCAATAGAGGAGGGGAAAAAGCAGGAGAAATCTCACTTTCTTCCGGAAAGCCAGGAGAGGGTCGAGGCTGAAGCACCGCCAAGTTTGTCCACAGAGCAGTCAGAGCCAAAGGAAATCCCGAGCAGTTCTCAGCAGGCTGTGTCCCATTCAGGTTCTCCAAGCTTTGAGGCACTGGAAGAGTATGAGCAGCCAGCTGGCAAACAGTTCCTCAGCAAGGCACCTTTGCAACCTGTGAAGAAAGAAGACTCCAAAGAACAGGTGGAGCCGCCTCCACCAACCCCCCCAAGCACTGCCCCTCCGTCCGAGGGCACTCAGAGCGCAGTGAAGGCTCGAGAAGGTACAGACACGAAGAAGGTACTTCAGTTCCCCAGTCTCCACACAACCACTAATGTCAGTTGGTGCTATTTAAACTACATAAAGCCAAATCACACCCAGCAAGTGGATCGGCGCGCTTCGGTTTACGCCAGCTGGTGCATCAGCCTGTACAACCCCAACCTTCCTGGGGTATCCACTAAGGCAGCCCTGTCCCTCCTGAGGTCCAAGCAGAAGGCGAGCAAGGAGACCTACACCATGGCCACTGCTCCACGCCCAGAGGCAGGCAGGCTCGTCCCCTCCAGCTCCAGGAAGCCCAAAATGACAGAGGTAATGCAATCCTATCTATTTCTCCTCATCCATTTGGCTTCGTGGGGAGAGGGGGATGCGGGACGGGGCATTGCTGTTGTTGGTTTGGTAGGAGTTTATTCAGCCCTCTCTGGGCTTGGTAAGAGCTTGTTCTCGGTGAAACTCGTGGAATGAAGAAGCTAAACCCCACTGTAACCAAAACCCAGCAAAGGCAGGTGAGCTCCGAGGCAAAGGGCCACATTTCTGGTCTCCAGTTCCTACTTGCCTTGTAATCAAAAGAGCACGTAGGAATCACCACCTCACCACGAACCACCACTGCTCGAGCACAAAGGATTACACTTCATTTGCATTTGTCTTGATATTTCAAATAGCTTTACAGCTTCTTTTTTTTTTTTTTTTCCCCCCATAAATGCTGTTATAATTCCCTCCATTTTGCATGTTATAAATGAGAAAGGATTACTGTGGGGAAATGGGATTCTGTCTGGTTGTGCATCTACTCATCTCACATTAATGAACATGGAGAGGCATGCTTAAAAGTATTTAAAAGTATTAAAGGGAGGTTTGCAAGTGTATTTAGGCCCCTGAAGAAGTGCAAAGGCATGTAGTGACATTTATCAAAGTGCCTCATCAGGTCAGACACGGGGTCTTGTTAAGCACCCGTGTCATGGGGCCCATTTAATGTCCTTTACTGTCCACCTGCTTTTCCAGGTGTCTAAGGGTATTTTAGACCTGGTCTTCAGAGTTAAGAGAAGCAAAACAAACAGCTCACAGGGGCAGAGCTCCCCAAAGCCATTGGCCATGTGGGCACAGAAGACTTTAAGATACTTCTGTGAGCTGCCTAATATTATGTATCTCATTCTGAGGCCAGATTTACCCCTCTTGGTAAATGCTGAACCACACAGATCCCTTTAATCCAGATCATGCTCATGTAGATTAGCAAACAGAATTGCTCTAAAGATTTTGCAATTTGATATTCATCTCAAGTCAATTTATAATGATGGATTATTCATTTTATTTCTGTATCATGAAATGAACTCTGAATATTAAATTTATCATAATCACTGCTGCAGCTGCTGCTTATAAATATGCCTTAAAGTACACAGTAGAGTTGCTTTGATTCAATAAATCTTTATTTCTATTCAGCATTTCCATCATTCTTCTGCAGAAATCCAAAAGACAGATTTCTGGCCATAGGGGCAGATAATTACCTGAGCAGGGCAATAACCACACTGAGGCTTGGTATTTATGCACTATTTTTTCAAAGGTTTTGATCTGACTGGTGTCTTACCAGCCTTGAGTTCATTCTCTAGTAGAAGTGCCTGTGCTTCTCTGAGCTTTGCTCTTTGACATGGTGCTAAAATGCACACCAGGGGTGTGTCCCAGACACAGGAGACCCTCACACCCTGAAATTAAAGGTGAAACTCTAGACAGGAAGGTTCAGCCCTTCGTCGTTAAAACATGTATTTCACTGCATGCATTCGCTCAAAAGACTCAGGAAGCTTTTGAATGAAACCCTGTCAGCTGACTGCTGGTGCAAGTTCAGGTTTTCATGGTACAATTTACAATTTGTCCTGCCAAATTCACCTGGGAAATGGTGGAGCCTAAATCCAGCCTGCAGCGTGGTTTGTGGAAATCCCGGTCATTTCCAGTGGAGAGAAACTGAAATAATTTTTGATCAGTGGGAGTGAAATCCCAAGTTCGGTTTTTGAAACACACGTGGCTGGCACAGGTTAGGAAATGGTGTGGTGGGTGATGAACAGGCTGTGCGTGGCAGGGCATCAATCCGAGGCTGAAGGTTCAGTTAACTCTGCTCCAGCCATTTCCCTTCAATATTTTCTTCTTTGTGTAACTCTTAAGTTGTCAGCCAACACACCAGAAGATGTCAAAAAGCTCTGATTTTTTGTACAATTATGCATGCAGAAGCTCCCGGCAGGCACCAGTCCTGGATGTGCTGTCTACATACTTGGCTTGGTTTTTCAATTCCCAGTGGGACTTGCTGAGCAGATAATTCTGGAGGGACTGTGGGCTCCAGCTGCATGTAGGGATGGATAAATGCACTGTACTGGGCTTGCACACTTTGTAAATTCAACAAGACTGTAAAAGGGGATAGCAGTGACTGTATGATTTTGGCTCTCTGGTGCCTTTCATCTGTCTGTGTTCTGTGCTTTCCAAAGTTGCAATAAATAAACCTCGTGCTGCATCTAGCAAGTCAATTGTTTTGTATTCCTCAGTCAATAAGGGCCTGAGCTGGGAAGGCTGTCACTGGCAGTGTTGTGAGCATGGTGCTCACATCAGGAGGTGGAATCACAGCCAAGGTTTGGTTTGAAGGTGCCCAGTGTGTCCCCTGGCACTGGTGCCCCCACCCCTGACACCTCCATGCCCAGAGACACCAGCTGGAGACCATTCCAGCTGTTAAATGTTTTAAATGGCTCCTGGCACTGCTCTGTCCTGGGCTCATTGCCCTTTCTCAGCTGTTCCTGGGCACGTTTAGGGAGATAGGTCAGCACTGGGACCATTCCCAGGAGGCATCTAGGAAGGGTGTGTGGGTCTGATGTGTGGATGGGGCTCATCTGAACCAGCACCAAGAGCCCTCCTGGGTGCATTTAGTGCCCCAAGCTGAGCTCCCGAAATCACTGGGCAAATCTGAAATGTTTGACCTCAGTTTTGCAAAGCTATTTTTTTTTAGGGAGCCCACCCCTCCTTCCTGCTGAACATCCCAGGGGAGTTCCAGCAGCCTGCTGGAATTCTGGATGTCTCCATTGGAGCCGTTCACTCCGTGGCTTCCCGTAGAACCATGGGAGACAAAGAGGCTCCTCTGGGGTGATTCATCCCCCTTAAGACAAGTGGCTCAGGTGGGGCAGATGAATCACCTTTGAGAGCTGCCACTCTCACCAGCAGGAGTCAAGGGTGACCAGCTCTGCTTTAAACTTCTGCCAGTTCCTTGGCTGAGTCCAGGCCAAAATCCCTCTGGAAACTCTGGTCCCTCTGTTTCCATGAATTATATATAAAATGAGGATATGGGTAATTCAACTGAACATCCAAAAAATGGTTTAAAAACCGACCTGGGTGAAAGGGAACCTGCTTTCCTCCTTTAGAGCTCTGAAGCCCCCTGTTATTTGTCCTCTTAGGTTGGAGGGGGACAAAATACCATTTTATTACAGGTGTGGAGAGCTCTCCCTGCTTTGTTCAGAGCTAGGAAGGCAGCTCTATTATTTAGGTCCGTCTACTATAACAAAGAACATTCAACATGTAGATGAGTTGTCAGCACATGATTTAAACCTTGGTCTTAACAAGGTTTAGACCCCAAACCCCCTAAACAAGGTGGCAACTTGAACAGCGAGAAAGCAAATTTTACCCTGGGAACATGTGAGGAGGTTGAGGATTATTTTCTCCCGTGGGTTTTGTGGCTTTCTCTGTGCTGTGCCCTTGGCAACAGGGTTTCAGTGAGAGGAAATCACCCGAGAGCTCTGGCTGGCGAGTGATTTATGTCGAGCCTCCATGGCCCAAGTCCAGATTTGTGTGAGTGTGTGTGCATGTGGGGGAAACCCGAGGGCTGAGGTTAAGTATGTGAATTCTGCAGATGCCTCCTCGCCAGATGTTTGCAGATGTATATATTGGAGAGAGGATTATCCAAGGACAGGGCAGTGGATTTGGGGACAGAGGTCCATGGCTCCACCACACACTCAGTCACCCCAGCAAAGACACTTCTCTTTATCCCTCAGTTTGGATAATATGGAGCCACCATATACAGGGCGTGATTTAGAAACTCATAGGAGGTCACAGTAAATATGACAAAAGGAAAATCCAGAAGCAGAGGCCCTGTTTGTTAGGAGGGTGTTCCAACAGGAGCAGCACCTGTGGGAGCTGCTGGCTCTTGCTGAGGCTGTTTGGTGTGTCTTAGAGTGATTTTGTATGTAATCATTGATTGTTTTGCTCTTTTGGGGAGATAGGTTCATTTGCCTTCGCTCCTTTCTAATGAAGGTCGAAAAGATATAACTAGAGCTGAGAAGGAAGAGGATAAAAGAGGAAAATCAGAAGAAGAGGCTCTTGTAACCAAACGAGGGGAGCCCATCAGGATCAAGATCTTTGAAGGAGGGTGAGTGTCTCATTTTATTTCACTTTGTGTGTCACGGTTGTGTAGAAGTGACTGGTTACAGTGATGGCAAGGCAGTGAAGAGCCTCATGTAGATGAGCAGAAGGCCAGATGTAGTTGGATTTCAGTTTACTTTCTACAGCCACTGCGGAAACTTGGCCCTCCAGATCCGTAGATGCTCCAGATTGCACTTATTCCCTATGTTTGAGCTGTCTCTAAGTTAGCAATCACCTCCATCTCTTTTCTGAGTGGGTGTTTGAGTGAAAACGGTGAAGAGCACAAATACATCTTGTAGCTGTCTCTGATGAGACAGAGGTGTTCTCTGTATCCTGATCTTTCCAGAGCCTTCTCCCGAAAATGATGTTCCTAATGCTTGTTGCCATTATAAGGAGGTTCTGGGGAGATCTTTGCTGATGCCTGGGTTTTGGGTGGGGAACAAAAGAAGAGTTATATTCATGTAATTTTCATCCCACCCAACCGAAATAGCTCAAACCAGAATGGATGCAAGATCTTAATTTGATGTATATCTTAAATCTCGGCTCCAGGGAATTCAGAGTCTGCCTCAGGAATTCAGCCCTGGTCCAATGCTACTGTTTATCTTTAAAAAATACAAGAATCAGGTAATAAGTAGCGTGTTTGTGGGATACAATTAAAGTTCATCCTTCCTGTGTGTTGCAGAGGGGGCCAAAGAGACGCGAGGAATCTCGAGCAGGATTTATCAGCTCTGCCTTTGCCGTTGGGTGGTCTCGGTTTCTGTGTGTCAGAAAAAGGCTTTAATTAGTCAGTGGTTGTGGTTTGCTGCTGTTACCGGTTGAAATTTGCTTTTCTTTTAAAATATTCCATTAGCAGATGATCAAACTAACAAACCGAAAGGGAAGAACAGCGCTTTGGGAAGGGAAACCTGCGTGTTTGTTCAGGAGAACTCACCCCTCACCCCCATGCAGGGTCTGTGCCCCCAGCTCAGTCTCAGAGGCATCACAGCGAGGGGTGAATGCAAAGAGCCAAAGCAGCACCAACCTGTCGTGGTTGAGACCTGAAGTGATTTAAGGAGGGGGCAGTGGAATGAGAAATTTGATGGGCTCAGTATGTTGCCATCACACTCCTGCAGCAGATGGGGCTTGTGGGACTAACTGAGCCGGGTTTTATTGCCTTAGAGCCCATGGGAAGCCTCTGTTCCCCTTGACTGGGTTATCCTGGAGCTGCGGCTGTTCAGGGGCACTCTTGGATTCCTTCCTAGATGTGATTAAAACAGCTCAGCATTAGCAGGAATGAAAATCTCCCTGCCCCTCACAGAGGTTGTTTGGGAAGGGCTGGGGGTGCTCAGTGCTGGCTGCTCCCTGACTGTCCCCCCTAGACAAGCTGCATCCCCACATCCCTGTGCTCCCGTGGGAATGTCTGCATCCCTGAGCCCAGCACAGGGGATGCAGAGCCACATTTTCTAAAGGACAGACATGAAATAAAGCACTTCTCCAACACGCCCCGTGCAGGGCAGCACCAGGGACTGTGTTAGTCATCCTCAACGGGGGCTGTGTGTGGTTTGAAAGTTCCTGGAGCTGCCCCTCTGGATGTGAGACAGGACATGGTGGGTGCTTAATGCCAAGCACAGGCACTGCTGGAACCCCCCAGGTCACGGAGATTCGTTTCCTCTCTGGATTCCATGGCCTGCTCACTGCCAAGGGTCAGGTGGGACAGGCTGCCCTCCTGAGGTGCTCGGTGTGTGCCTGATGGTCTCTGCCTCATTCCCAAAAGTTTTTGGTGTGGAATTGTTCAGCTTCAGCCTGCAGGGGTCACAGGATATGCTGAGCTGGAAGAGACCCACAAGGATCACCCAGTCCAACCCTCAGCCCTGCCCAGGACCAGCCCCAAGAGTCACCCCCTGTGCCCCAGGGGATCATCCAAACCCTCCTGGAGCTCTAGCAGCCTTGGTCAGATGTTGGTCAGTCCAACAGAAGGATGTTGGTCAGTCCCTGTGGTGCCATCTCAGGGTGTGGACAAGAGCCTACTGTCAGGAGGACCTGGGTGGTGGAAATGTCCAGCTCCCACTGAGTTTCCAGCCAGTCCATCACCTGCCTCCCTTGGCCTCCTGAAAAGAAGAAGAGACCCTTTGCAGTGTCTCTTGTTTCTTGGGACCTCAGGAGGGATGTGTGTGGTTCTGCCTGGACTTCTCCACAGTTACTGGAGTTGGGATCCGCTGAGTTTTCTGTTGGGCTCCTGTTTAAAGTACAAATTCCTCTCAGAGAGCAAAGTCCGGAGATCGGTCCACATGTAATTTCAGCAGTGGCTTTTTACTTGCAGTCATGACATTTTATATGACTGGATGTATCTCCATTGCTGCCAGCATGAGCATGTCCCATGAGCACAGCCCAGCACTTGACTACAAAGGAGATTGGAGTCATTTGACACCCTCCAGACAGGCTGGACACTGCACAGTCTCCTCAGGTTGTGTTTGGGGGAGCCATTCCTTTAAGCAACCAGGTCAACATCTGTGCTCCTGAAGAAGGCAATAGAAATACCCCTGGACTTGTCCTGAGGGATACCGTGGTGGTTCTGAGCAGTGAAAATGATCTTTGAAGGTCAAGCTGGCCAGCACTGCTTCAGGAGCAAGAGCTGTGGCTCAGTGCCACCTTCTGCAGTCCACTCTGGTGCTTTGGAGGCACCAGGCCCATTCTGAAATCTGACATCATGAAAGCAGAGATTGGTATCGACCTGACCTGAGAGCGAGGTCTGTGATGGTATCGTGGTCTCCTCGGGGGAGTGGTGCCTGTTTCCTGTGCACTGCCATTACCACGAGGAAATCTGATAGCCCTGGGCTGGTGTCAGTCAATAGATGTTCTTCTGCTCCAGAGCCAAACTCTCAGGGCTTTTGGGAGGCCCAGCAGGTGGGTTGCTGCTCCAGCTATTATAACTAGGAGGGAAAGCAGGACCAGGATGCAGAAGGTGAAAGACCTGAACTGACATCCCCAAAGCAGTGCCCCCTGTACTGAAACTGTGTCAAAAAGAAGGCTCTCTTTGCAAAACTGGTCCTTTTCCTTTCCTACTTTAGGGAAAAACACATATGGCTGTAACCTTTATGGTTGCAGATCTGAGCATCCCTAAAAACACCTCCCCTCCACTCCATCCCGTGGGTACAAATCCACACAGAGCAAGAAGAATTTTTAACCTTGAGATGCTCGTGGTGCTGTTGTGACTCCAGTCTTTGGTTTGGTCTGACTCTGAGAGGAATCCAAGCCCTTCCCTCTTTGTCCTCACCAAAAGAATCTTGCAGGACCCCCAGCCATGGGCTCTTCTGACATGGGGTTCTGAAGTCCCCCTTCCCCTGAGCCTGGACAAAGCCCCTTCTTGTGCCCAGTGCCCTTCCAGTGACTGGGGGTGTCTGAGGTGTGACCGTGGCATTCCCAGGGCTGGGGGGTGCAGGTGGGGGCTGCTGTGGGGCTTCTCCCTTTGTCTCCCTGCTTAGGGGGCTTCAGGCAGGCAGGGAGGTGATGGAGCCATCCATCTGCCTCTTCGCCTGTCCAGCAAGACTTTTTCATGGTCAAAGGGAAACAGAGAAACCCTGGGGCTGTTTTGTGGGATTTGGACATGACTGGGAATGCATAAGGAAAAAGAAACCACCTTGGGTTACCCATTAGCCTCCCTTCCCCCAGCTCCCTTCCCATTCCCACCCCGTGGGCTCCCTGGAATCTGTGGTCGGATCTCCGGGGTGATCTCACTCCGTGGCTGTGACGGGCCCCAGGAGCTGCAGCTCCCCCGAGCTGGCACACACCTCGTGGAAAATCCCTGGCACAGCCCTGGGAGAGTTTTATTACCCCAGAGAAGCCTCTCTGTTAAACAAGCACAGTTTCTCAGCATGTAACTCCAAACCCCCCCGTGCCGGACCCGCTCGCTGAGGGAATTTCCTTTGCTGCTCCAGGAGTTCTAAGAATTCTCCATGTTTATTTTGACAGGAGTCAGTTGTCCCAAAGACACTGCCCTGAGCACAGCCAGTGCCAGGGAGGGAGGAATCTGAGCAGAGCTCTGTCTGCAGCACATCCAGCTGCCCTGGGCACCGGGCAGAGATGAAGGGCTGATGCTCCTTCATTTAACACAGAATATCCTGGATTGAAAGGGACCCACAAAGCTCATCGAGTCCAACTCCTGGCCCTGCGCAGGACAAGCCTAAAATTTACCTGCAAACCCGATTGACACCTGGCAGTGAACTCACTTCACAGCCCTAGGGCAGTGCCTTCGGTGGGAGCACGTCTCTGTGGAGCAGGGCTGGGATTAAACAGGGGTCACAGAATCACAGCGTGCTTTGGGTTGGAAGGGACCTTAAAACCCATCCAGTCCCACTCCCTGCCATGGGCAGGGACACCTTCCACTAGCTCAGGTTGCTCCAAGCCCCATCCAACCTGGCCTTGGACACTTCCAGGCATGGGACAGCCACAGCTTCTCTGCCCAACCTGTGCCAGGGCATCCCCACCCTCACAGGGATGAATTCCTCCCCACTATCCCATCTATCCCTGCCCTCTGGCAGTGGGAAGCCATTCCCTGTGTCCTGTCCCTCCATCGCTTGTCCCCAGTCCCTCTCCAGCTCTCCTGGAGCCCCTTTAGGCACTGGAAGGAGCTCTGAGGTCTCCCCAAAGCCTTCTCTTCTTCAGGCTGAGCAACCTCAGCCTGTCACATTTTACTCCTTTCCTAGATGTAAGCAAAGCATTCCTGCAATTTGCATTTCTCAGTGAAAGGGGCTTTCCTGAGACTGGTTGCTTTGCATGGCTGGGAGAAACTGGTGTTCAAACCTTCCCCTGGGGCTGGTGGTGCCTGACTGACCACTCAGCATCCATTGGAGCATCTCCTGGGGGTTGTGTTTCTGGACCTTGCCTGCCTTGGGAAGTGCTGAACAGGCATTGCTGTGCTGCAGTTGAGCAGCCCTGGGGCTGAACAGCCCTGCTGAAAAGCTCAGAATCACGGAATCACAGAATGGTTTGGGTTGGAACCTCAAAGGCCATCTGATTCCAACCTCCCACCACAGGCAGGGCTGCCACCCGTTAGATCACCCACTGAATCCAGTCCTGCCTGTGACAAGCTCTCTCTGAAACATGATTTTAAAGTCTCAAGCATCAGCTTGTGTTTATCCTGCTTCTGTAAAGGATCTTGGAATAAAAAAAGTGGGATTTTAGGTGGAATTTTTGGTTTTTCTTTCAGATAGGACTTTACAACCAATGCAGAGCAGGAGAGCTTTAATGCCCTTGGCTTTGAGCCTTCCAGGGACAGCCTGGACCTTCCCAGGCAGATCCAACACAATCAACCACCTTGTGATGGGAGGGCTGGGAAAAGGGAAGCACATCCCCTGCATTTGGTAATGCTCACGTGGAAAACCATGTGTTTTATCAGATGCTCCAGCTCTCCAGGAATCCCCACCAAAGCAGCCAGGCCCCATTTCCTCTGAGTCTTTGGCTTCCAGGTGGGTTTTCCATGGGATTTGGATGTAGCCTGGAGGGTCATGATGTTCCTGCTCATCAGGATCCATCCTCGTGGGTCTCCAGGCACTGGGCACCACGGAGCAGCTTCATTCGTGACTGGAGCTGTGCCAGGGCAGGGTCAGGTGGGATCTCAGGCAAAGGTTCTTCCCCCAGAGGGTGGTGGGCACTGCCCAGGCTGCCCAGGGCAGTGGGCACGGCCCCAAGGCTGCCAGAGCTGCAGGAGGGTTTGGATGATCCTCTGAGGGACAGGGTGGGATTGTGGGATCTCTGTGCAGGGCCAGGAGCTGGACTGGATGGTCCTTGTGGGTCCTTCCAGCTCAGGACATTCTGTGATTCCATGTTTGATTTCTCATGTCCATTAGAAGAACACAAGGTCTCTTTGAGCACCATACGTCTACACTCTTGGTTTTTTTCATAGCACAAGAAAAACACTTTTTCTGCTTAAAAAGCTCATCCAGAGGAGACAAAGACACAGGATGGCAATTTAAGGAAGGACGAATTTGTAAATCTTACCAGTGCTGACAAGATAAAAGGAGGGATTGTTTGAAAAGGCAGGTTTGCAGTGAGAAAGACTGCTTGAAAAGTACATTTTGGAATAGCAGGAGAGAAAAATAGGAAGAAGAGAAAAATATTTTCAATATGAAAAGAATATGTGTTTTTTGCTTTGAAAATCATTGTATTCTTACCTTAAAATGCACTTAAAAGCTAATAGGAGAAAAAAAATCTTCTACTTGAAGCAAATGCTTTTTTCTCCCCTTAATGTCTTCATGAAAATTTGAATTTTTCTTGTTATTTTGGGGGAGAATATAAAAAAAAATGTTTTCCCCTGATATCTCAACGGGTAGCAAAACTGAAAAATCAATTCTTTCCAGTGGTTGCTCAGGAAATGTTTTCTTGGCTCAGGAGCAGCAAGGTAGAGGACAGGAAACAGCACCTGGAAGAGAAGGAACGGGAGAAGTTTGTGGGTAGAGTCAGTGCAGGGAGCAAAGGTGTGACCTGCTTGACCCCAACTTTGGCCCCTCAACCTGTGTGCCGGGTTCAACCACTGCCCAGATGTGTTCTCGTGGAATCACAGACTAGTTTGGGCTGGAAGGGAATTTAAAGGTCGTGTCCCACCCCCTGCCATGGGCAGGGACACCTCCCACCAGCCCAGGGTGCTCCAAGCCCCGTCCAGCCTGGCTCTGACCACAGTGAGATAAGGGCTGGTGTGCCTGGGAATGCTGACAGGTTTCCCTTGGCAGGGAAGGTGTGGGATGGCTCTGAAACAGCTCCAGTTCCCAGACCTGCCATTCACAGCTGGTGCTGCCCTCCAGGAGCTCTTATCCTTGGATAATACAGAAATAACCCCGGGGTATTCCCTTTAAAACTGTTTTTTATTCCTGTTGGGAGCAGCTCCTGATTGTATAACCACGACTGAAGCTTCATGCAGGATCCCAAGTGTTAAAATCATGGGATCACAGGCTGGTTTGGGTTGGAAGGGTCCTTAAAGTTCATCTTTTTCCATGCCCTGCCATGGGCAGGGAGTGTTGTCCCTTTGGGACTGAGCTCAGGGCTTTATGTTTTCCTTGCTTTTGTGACAATACGTGCAACCTGTAGGTGATCTGGGTATCTCTCAAGGGGCTGTGCAGTGCAACTCAGCATCAGTCACATTCCGCCTGTCTCCTTTGGTTTCTCCTTATGGATGTGGCTGGAAAAAAACCCTTAAATCCTGCAAGTGTTTCAGTCAGTGAGCATGGACTCGCTCCCAGCTCTCATCTCTCATCCCAGCCCTCCAGCTGGATGAAAAATCCCTCGCAAGGCACATCCCCCTGTGGCACATCCCCCTGTGCTCCTCGTGCTGTGGGTGCAGGGATGGATGAGTGGCCAGGCTTGGCTCTGAAATGCAGGATGTCCCCGTGTGCCCAAGCCTGGAGCTTTCCTTTCCTGCCAGCTGTGTTTGTGCTGAGCAGTTCCTGAACAGGCTGTTCCCTGGAATCCTGAACAGATCCCGGAGACAGCGAGTGGTGGTTGGAGCAGGGAAATGGGGCTTGGGGATGGTGGGCTCGTGACTCACCAGGACTCTTGGATAAGTCATTCTCCAGTCAACGCTTTGATGTCCTTGCCCGTGAGGGGACACACAAACCCACCTGATCCTGTGCTTGATTCTGTTGTTCCTTTAAAATGTCTCCATATTCCTCAGTGGGCATTGTTAGTGTTTCCTGGCTTTCCTCGTCGCTTCGCTTGACAAATTGGGTTCATTCTGCAGCTTATTCCAGCTTTCCCAGGAAATCTGACCCACTCAGATTGTTGCCTGGTTTTCTTTAGTATTTTTCCTCAATGATTTCTGCCAGTGCAGCCAGCCCTCGCTGACTCGTCCTGCTGGCAGAGCTCCTGGTGCAGCCTGGTGCTAATTTCCCACAGCTAATTATTAAAAAATGGCATCTCCAGTTTCCTGTCTGACCTTGTGTGGGATACTCAGCTTTCTGCAGGGATTTCCTTCCTCCCAAATACGGAGTCCTGCAAGCATCCAACCATCCCATGGGCTTTCCCTGTGGGACATGGTTAGGGTGGAGCAGAGGCTGAGTGGGATTCACTTCTCCACATTCCATGTCGCTGCTGAGTGGGATTCACTTTTCCATGTTATCCATGTTGCTGTTCCCTCTAGGAACTCTGATTTTACCTCTGTTACCTGCTTATTTGAGCTCTTTCAAACTGGAGGAAAATTATTGTATTTTGTACCATTTCGGCTATTTGTCGTTTTCTAAATATTGCTTTATTATGTGCATCTTCTTTTTCAGTATTGGTAAATATCAGAGGTGTGACTAGATTGGAAGGAAAAGGATGAAGAGCATATTTGGTCCTTGGGTGGAGGATGATGCTCTTCCCAATGATTTTCCCACTCCCCATGACTTTTATCTCTCCATGTGACACAAAGGCAAGAATTCCTGTTTGCTTTCAGGTCAAATCAAGACCTAATAAACGGGATCAATCAAGGAAATGCCTGGTGTACCTGGCCAGGACACACCTGCCTTGCTGGCTTTGTGCTGTGTCTTATTTGGGGAACGGAGAGTGTTCCAGCTGCCAGGCTTGTCATCTCAGAGAATTTAAAATCTCCTAATTATTGCATTTTTTTCCAAGCAATTCATTTGCTTGTAGCACCTTGTGGACCCAAGGATGACTCCAAGTGAAGAAGAGCAGCTCCTGCTCTGAGACGGACACTCCAGTGGGTTCCTGGGGCAGGACAGAGCAGGGTTTTCCTTGTTTCCTCAGTGGGGAGATGGATTCAGAGGCAGAGATGTGAGCAGAGGCAGAAGGGGAGCAGTGCCTTTCTTGGGGAATCTCTTCCATGCCCAGCTGCTCCCTGTGCCAGTCATCCCTTTGCACTAACGGGGGCAAAGTCAGGGATGGGCACAGGGGGGGTTTCATTGGCAGACCTCGTGTCTCTCCTTGGGGGTGGTCACACCATCCCACAGCTCTGCTGTGTTGCCTCTCTCCTGGATCTCTGTGTGTGACTCCCATCTCCTTTCTGGGACCAGGGTTTGCTCAGGAAACCCTCCAGGCCCAGATTTGGGGTCACTCTCATGGTGCAGCCAAAATTTGTAGGGTCAGAGAGGGGGAGAAGGTGAACATGGGGAAGGTGACCCTGCCATGCCAGTGAGGAGAGGCTGAGGATGGAATCTCCGACGTGATTTTTATACCACGGAGTTACAAAACAAGGTGGACAAAGAACATTTGGGCCAGAAGGTGCCAGTGGGGGTTACAGGTCCAGGGCAATGGGCAGAGATGTGCATGAGAGAGGGGAGGAAACACCACGACATCCAGGAGCAGACACAGGGACAGACAGGAGCATTTCACAGTGCCTTGATCACACAGGGAGGGAGAGCCAGTGAAGGGAAGAGTGCCATTTGATCAGACAGGCAATTTTGGCAGCTGAACAGGGATGGAGAGAGGTGGAAATTGGTTGGAAGGTAAGAGACTGCAATTATCCAGGCAGGAGGGGGTCAGGCTGGAAGATCTGAGCTCCCCCAGCACAGAGGGAGGGAGTGGGATGGAGACAGGAGTGGCACAAGTTGCTGGCAGCAAAGAAGTGAAGAGAGGCTGAGGGGCAGAGCTGATCTTGGGATGGGGAAATGCCCCTCTCCCAGGAACCAGGGACCAGCTTCATGACACTCCTGCTGCTTGCCTTTCCAAGGGTGTCTCTGCCCTCCGTTTCCTAAGAGTAAACAATTTTTTTCCAGTTTAATAAAAGGCAGCTGGACGCTTTCCCTTGTCAGGGGGCTGGAAGTGATAATGTAAAAGAACTTGTGTGAAGTTCTGCAGTGAGCCCGTGGTCACCTGGGCTGTTCTTCCTCATCCCGGATTCCCAGGCATGACACAATGTCTTATTCTGAGCCTCTGGGTGACGTGGGCCAAATGTCTGGAATAATAAGCTCTCCCTGTTAACAGACTATTCATGGGCTTGTGGCAAACATCCAGACTATGGGGTTTTCACTCCATTGATTCAGCGACAAGATCTCAACAATTAATTCAGTGGAAAATTGGAGAAGGCAAACATTTTTATCAGATTTATTCAGGATTGGCCAGTTCTTAACATCTGCATATGCAGGCGGCCTGTCCTATAGAGAAATGTCATTTTTAGAAGGCCTTTAATAGATTCCAAGTACTGTGCAATCAATTAGAAACCTGATGTTCAAACAGACAGCCCCAGACCTGTCTGCCTGTTACTCAATCCGAGCTTCACGAGGCAAATGGCAGGAAGAGGACTCTGAGAATATAATACTTTTTTTGGGACTTCCTTTTCTGTCACTTTCTAATGATGAAAACATTACTTTGAGGAGACAGGTCTCGAGATGTTGATCTGATTCCTGTTTGGTGTCTTTTTGGTTGGTTTTGGGGTTTTTTAATGTTCCCAAATGTAGTTGATATTCAGTTTCTTTAGTATCAGCTACCAGAGAATCCCAGTGATGACAGATGGGATGTGAAATTCTTAGGAACATTCTGAAAGATGGAAATGATAAAAGGTCTGAGAGTAAAGTGCCTAAATCATGTTTTCAGAAAATAGCATGAATTTGGGAGTGCATATTGTGTGAAATACGTGCACTAGGTAGGTGCTCCCCCAGAAAGGGACCACGTCCCTGGGACTGGGAACAAAACAATCCCCAGTCCCAGACTGGATTCCAAATGGTACTGCTGGAAAAGCTTTACTTGTTTGCATATTTTGATGTGAGCGCACGAGTCACACTGATGGTGAAGCTGCTTGTAAGGACTGAATAAAGCCTGTTACAACCTGGAGCAGTGGGACAGAGAGCCCCAGGTTCTACGTTTGAGAGAGGTTTTCCAGTTCCTCCCAGTTTGTTGCTGCAGGAGGGCAGGTCCCCCTTTGTGCTCTGTCCTGATGTGGCCCGTGGTGTAACAGCATCTCTGGTGGTTGTGGATCCCACCGGTCCCAGCCCAGGGAGCTGCAAGGAAGGTGAGATCATTGCTCCTCATGGGACCCTCTGGGAAGAGGTTGGAAGGGCTGTGGGACGTGGCAGGAGCAGATGGGAAGAAAACCAGTGGGACCAGTGAGAGCTGGGCAGAGGCTGCTCAGAGAGCTGGGGAGTTGCTGGAGGCAAAGAACCAACTGCAAGGCCGTGGTGGGCAGGGCTGCATAGACAGGTTTTTTTTATAGTATCTCATCTTTCCAAGTTCATTTTCACTGTTTAATAGTTTTTTTTTTTCCTTTTTTACCTACTTTTTTAGATTTAGTCATTTTGAAGGAGGAGCTCACCAGGGATGTGTTGCAGGCAGATGCATCTCAAACCTGTGACCAGTCTCAGCCCCGTGACCTCTGGCTCATGAAGTGCTATAAGGCAGCTGCCAGCCCAGCTCATTTTCTCCAGGATGGAGGAGTAGGGAAAAGCTGAGATTACTCATTGCAAGTGTTTAAAGCCATTTCCCTGTCCTGAAGGACCTGCTGCTGCTCAGGCAGTTACACAAAATCAGTTGAATGAAAAGAGAGGGTGGGATGTGGAGTGTGTCTTTAGAACCATGTGAGAAATTCATGTACATGTGTTGAAAAATATTCGCTCAGACCAACTGTAACTGCAGGATTTTTTGTCTGCAGAAGCTTAGACAAAAAAGAAAATGTGCCCTAATAAGACATTTTTTGCTGCTCATCCTGGTGTAGAGATAACACTGAAGAATTAGAAGGTTTTTAAACTGCTAGAGGGGGAGATTACAAGCAGGGTCCTGGTGATGCTTACCTGGTTTCTTGGAAATTCCTGTGTTTCCAAATGCTCGGGTGCTCTTTTCTCTAAACTTTACTCCAAACTTGCTATGTTTGACTTAAAGGAATAATCACATATAGTCAAGTTTTTCATAAACCTTTGTGTTTGTTGGGTGCTTTGGCTTCTTGCAGCCCCCAACCCTGCCTGGTTCCTGTAGCTCTGGGCTGGGTTTGCAGCCCCCAACCCTGCCTGGTTTCTGGAGCCCTGGGCTGGGTTTGCAGCCCCCAACCCTGCCTGGTTTCTGGAGCCCTGGGCTGGGTTTGCAGCCCCCAACCCTGCCTGGTTCCTGGAGCTCTGGGCTGGGTTTGCAGCCCCCAACCTTCTCTGGTTCCTGTAGCTCTGGGCTGGGTTTGCAGCCCCCAACCCTGCCTGGTTCCTGTAGCTCTGGGCTGTGTTTGCAGCCCCCAACCCTGCCTGGTTCCTGTAGCTCTGGGCTGGGTTTGCAGCACAGTAGCGGCGCTTTCAAAGAGCAAATATTTCTTCCAGATGTTTCAGATCAGCAGCTAAACCCGTGGTTTTCAACGTTTGTGAATGTCTTGCCATTCTTATTTAAACAAACTATTTGATGGCAGAATTATGTGGTTTTTAAGGTTGCAAGAGCCTGAGCACTTGCACTGCTCTTCTGGCTGATCCAATCCCTTACAAGCCCAAAGAGTCCCTCCAAGAGTGGGGTTATGAGCAAAGCTTTGCCCTGAAGGGTGTCAGCAAACTGGTTTGGCTAAAATAAGAAAGTTTCTCAAAGGGAAGCTGAGCAAAGACCTTCATTAGTGGAAATCCAGCCCTCTGCTTGGCAGGAGAGCTGCTGTGGGCTGAGAGACCTGGGGGCTCTCAGGTAATTGGGGTTGGTCACCAGGGAGGTCCCTGCTCAGGTGTCATGGGGATGAAGTGCTGCTGGAGAAATGCAGCAGGTAAAGGAGCCTTGGGGAGTTCAGGCTGAAGGTTGACCCTGTTTTTCACCAGGATTCAGTCAGGCCAGGTGATGTGTGCTGTGGGGTGTGGTCATTCAGGCAGTGGACAGGGAAAGGGGGACGTTGTGTCTCTCATGGCTCTGTTGCTGCCGTGGCTTGTGAATGTTCTCCTTCTTTCCTAAAATGTTGGGTACCACACTGAGGTGTGTGTGAGGACACAGGGTCGCAGCACAAATGAGGGATAATTAGTCTATTGACTCAGGCTGTGAATAGCTTTGAGTTGTAGAGCTGCCACATGCTCATATTGCTGCAGAGCATCCTTAATAACCGTAATTGATTAGGAATTCAGCTTGTCATGTGTTGAATCTTGATCTAAATTGTTGAACTCAAGGCTGAGCCCATCCTCAGAGCAGGGCTTCATCTCCTGAGGGGCTGAGCAATGGGCAGAGCTCGTTGTTGTCATTAAGAGCTGGGGGTGTTTGTGCCTGTGCAAATCACCCCTCTGGGTGGATGTCACCGTGTGAGTTTTATGAGATCCCAGAGAGAAAACTGTGACCCTCCTGCGCCATTAACACTGCTGGTAAATTAAGAAAGTGCTAAGACACTGTTAGGGGCACTTGCAGGTGGCAGCAGCCTATGAAAACAGGAGAGCTCTGGGAGCCAGAGACACTCTGAGAGATGCTGTGAATGTTGGCAACCTGCAGCTCAGCTTTCCCAGCAGGAATCACAGGAGTCCTGACCCTGCTCTGCTGGGCTGTGGCTGCAGCAACAGGTCCCCAGGCATAAAAACACACTTGGGCCTCTCTGCTGAAGCTTTGGGGGTTTTTATTTGTTTCAGTGAAAAGCATAGGCTAAAATAGCTCCTGGCTCTGCCCGACTTCCTTCAGAAGTCTTCATGGTCCTCCCCTTCCTGCCCTGCCAGGAACGTTGGGGAGCACAGGATGTGTCAGCAGGAACAGCAGCCAGGTACTGATGGACACACAGTGCCTGTGGCCTTCCTGCCTTCCCCAGAGATGGGTGAGTCATGTCACCAGAGCCACCAGAGCCTCCAGAGCAGCCCAGGTCACATCTGGAGTGGTGCGTTCTCGACCTGTGCCTGAGCTCAGATGGCTCCAAGTCCCTCTGCACATGGTCCTGCCAAGGGAACTCCCAGCCGGATGGTGATCCCACGAGTGCTGCTGGGTGTTGGCAGCCTCCTGCCACTCCAGGTTTGGCTAAGAGAGGGAGAGATGAGCGCTTTGGAGGAGGAGTCACCTCGGATTCGTGCAGGGTTTAGCATTGCCTCAACTTCAGAGGCAACACGTCCTCAAACAGAGCCTCAGCTGAAGCAAACCCACGTGTCCCGTATGGAGGGACTTGAGGGATCCCCTCTGTGTGTGTCTGCCTGGCTTGAGAAAACTGCTACAATCACAGGATGCCCAAGGATGGCTGGTTTGGTAACTCTGAAGAAAAAAAAATGGATATATTTAAGTCTCGGAAAAACTGATCATGATATACTGGTACATGTGACAGCTTCCCTTGCACATATGTAAATATATAAAAAAAGTATCTGGGCAGGGAGTTAGGGGATGTTTCAATCTTTTTTCCTTTCTAGGGGGAATGTCCTGAAGTGTCAGTGCAGAAAAGGGTTTCCTGGAATCCACAGAGGATGGCCTGTACTCCCCTGGGTACAAAATAGAATCAGTCAGGTTGGAAAAGCCCTCTGAGATCATTGAGTCCAACCATTCAACCAGCACTTGCACTGCTCTTCTGACTGATTCAGTCCCTTTAGAAGACTCAGGAGCCCTTCCCAGCATGGGATTATCTGCACAAGCATTGGCCTGAAGCCAGTAAGCCAAGGCCACCACTAACCCATGTCCCCAGGTGCCACATCTACAGGGTTTTTAAATCCCTCCAGGGATGGTGGCTCCTCCATTGCCCTGGGCAGCCTCTTCCAGTGCTTGACAACTCTTTCCATGAGTTCCTAATATCCAATCTGAACCTTCCCTGGCACAAATTGAGGCCATTTCATCTTCTCCTGTTTCCTGTTACTCTGAGCAGGTTTGGTCTTCTGTGCCAGCCATGTGCTTTAGAGCTTGTATCCTCTTCCAGGTGGCAGCACATGCCTAAGGAGCAACCAGAGATCTCTGCCCTATTCCTTGGGGGTTATTCTGGCTCCCAGCACTCAGTTCTGCCCCATGAAGGGAAGCTGATTGAAGCAGCCAGGCTGCTGGGCAGACAGTGGTCCATCAGAGCTCGGCTGTGATTGCCAGCTCCTTCCTTATGAGCCACCAGAGAACTGCCACAGAGTGAGAGTTTCCACCCAGACCTGCTAGGGGCTGAACATCCCAGAATATGCTGAGCTGGAAGGGATCCCCAAGAATCACCCAGCCCAACCCTCAGCCCTGCACAGAACCAGCCCCAAGAGTCACCCCCTGTGCCCCAGAGCATCATCCAAACCCTCCTGCAGCTCTGGCAGCCTTGGGGCCGTGCCCACTGCCCTGGGCAGCCTGGGCAGTGCCCACCACCCTCTGGGGGAAGAACCTTGTGCTGAGATCCCACCTGAGCCTGCCCTGACACAGCTCCAGCCATTCCCTGGGTGCTGTCCCTGGTCCCCCCAGAGCAGAGATCAGTGCCTGCCCCTCCTCTGCCCCTCCCCAGGGAGCTGGACCTGCCCTGAGGTGTCCCCTCAGTCTCCTCTTCTCCAGCTGAACCCCCCAAGTGCCCTCAGTGTCCTCACACGCTGCCCCTCCAGGCCCTTGCCCATCTCTTTGCCCTCCTTTGGACACTCTCCAATGGCTTCAGCCCTTCCTTCCATTGTGTCCCCCCAAAGTGCCCCACTCTTGCAGGTGGGGCCGCCCCAGTGCAGAGCAGAGCGGGACAATCCCCTCCTGATGCCCCCCAGGACAGGGATGGCCCTCCTGGCTCCAGGGCACTGCTGAGTCGTGCCCAACTGGCCACTGACCAGGACCCCCAGGGCCCTTTCCTGACACTACTTTCCAGCCTCCCATTCCCAGTCTGTCCATCCATCCATCCATCCAGGCTTGCCCCATGCCAGGAGCAGAATCTGGCACTTCCCTTTGTTGAACTCCCTCTGATCTGTTGAGGTCTCTCTGCATTGACCAGAGACTCCAACTGAAAGCCCTTCTATATCATCAGCAGGCCCTGGGGCTCTCAGGGGGCTTTTCTATATATATATTTTTCATCCTGTTTAAACACTCTCTCCCTCCTCCCAGCCCTGGATCTTCCGCCATTCGCACACACAAACATTGGCACGTTTTTCTCTCTGCGAGATTTCCATGGGAATCTTTCCAAGGAGGGATTATTTCACAGTCCCTTTCAACCCACAGGGGAGGCGTCTGGACCCGTGGTATTTTCCATCCCTCACTTGGGAGCTGGTCTCCTCCTCCCACCAGCTCCACGTTCCTTGGAGGCAATTCCCTGCTCCCGGTGTGTCCCTGTGCTGGTGAGTGAGGGGCTGCATCCCTGCCTGACTCATTCCCCAGATGCTTTGCTGCTTCTGTCTCTGATCTGACCCACGAGCGTGGCATAACCTCTGGGAACAGAGGGACCAGCGTGATCCCATGGCCCCTGCAGGAATGCAGGGGGTTGTCCTGCATCCTTGGAAAGTGGGGGCTTCCCGACCTGCATGGGCCGTGTGTGCTCAGCGAGGCTCCCGTGAGAAACCGTGTGCTCCTGGGGATTAGGAAAAACATTTGTGTGGCTGAGATCTCTTATCTGAAGTTGTAAAACTCTCTGTAGAAATGGTTCCTAAAATAGCAGAAACTAAGGGAGACTCTCCGTGGCTGGAGAATACTGCTGAAAGGAATTGCTTTGGATGTGGCCAGATGCTGCTTAAGCTGCAGAAGAGTAGCTTAAATAAAGTAGCTTAATAAATAATATTTCTTCTTCTTCTTTTTCTTCTTGTTCTCATCATCACTATCATCATCATCATCATCATCATCATTATTCTCGTTATACCCTGAAACTTCTGCACAGCAATTATCTAATGCACCAGCTAAAAGCAGATGCCTAAGGGAGAGCTGAGGGGCTTTTTTTTAAGTCCAGTTGCAGAAAAATGATTGGGAAAACGGCATTATGGGTTTTCCAGACTTTTTTTTCCTCAATAATTGCGGTATCGAATGTTCTTCAGTTCCCAGTTAAAAGATGAGGGGTTTGAACTGTGGGCCCTGCGAGCACGGCTTTGGCTCTGCTCTCCTCCTCGCACATCATCAGGGGAAGAAGGAGGGCTCTGGCCCTGGTTCCCCCAGAGCTGCCCTGTCTCCTGCAGTGGCTTTGCATGTGTGGTTGGAGCTGCCTCAGGCGTGTGTTGATGATGTGCAAGGGAGAGCAGGATCCAGCTCCCTCTCGCTGGGCTCTCTTGGCTCGTGCAGCGGCAGCAGAAGAGGGAAAATACAACTTATTTCGGTTGCTGAAGTTCAAAATTCAGGCTCTGAAGCTGAGGTGGGAAGGGGCACTTCCAGAGATGCTCCTCACCCTGCACTGAGCGGCCCTGGAAAACCATGGGGTGGTTGAAACTTTGCTGAAGAGTCCAGGATGGTGGAGGATGGTCCTTAGGGGTGTGTGAGCTTGTACAGATGTGGCAGTAGTAATCCCAAGCTCCTTTCCAGGTGCCTGGGCTGGAGGAGTGAGCTGCCCAGATGGCAAGAAGTCAATCACTTGGTCAACAATTGATCAGTGATGTGTGAAGCCAGTTTGTGCCACCTGAAGCAATGACCCACCCTGGCCCTGCCTGCAGCCTGTGTCCAGGAGGGCAGGTTGGACTGGGACACGTATTTTGGCTGTAGGAGCACTAACAGATCATCCTGGTGTTCACAGACTCAGCAGGACTGATGACCCACTGCCTCTTGCCAGCTTTCATAACCCAGGTTGTTATTAGAGACAGGCAGGGCTTAAAGCCCTCTCACATCCCACTGGTCCAGATGAGTGCTGATGTTCCAGGCACTCCAGCTCCTCTGGAATCCCTCACCTGCTGAGAAGGGAAATTTGGTCGGACAAACCTTCCTTCTGCAGTTCCTGGTGTTCCTGCTGTCCAGTGGGACTGATGGGATCTCAGACCTCCCTGGGATTAGTCCTCATTTCCTTGCTTGGCTTTGACAGGAGACAGGAAGCACAGGAAATGGGAGCTAATCGAATCAGTTTTTACAAATTGGTTTGTCTGGGATCCAGTTGGAAGGGTGGGGAAAGGCCTGGGATGAAGCTGAGGCTCAAAGCATTGCTCTGCCTGCCAGAGAAACGCACAGAATTTCATTAATGATTACAACCCCCAGGTCCTGCAGAGCAGAGTGAACGTTGATGGTCTGCTTGTAGGTGATAATCCAAGCCCAATCCAAAGGTCCTCTGGGATGGTGAAATGTTATAATAACCTAAGAGGCTTTGGGAGTTTTGTCTGTGGTATTAATATCTGGAGATCAGAAATTCATCAGGCATCAATGCCCAGTGGTGAAAGGGGCAAGAACATTCCAGAAAGTGATACTTTCTGAGTATTTTTGCTGCTGTTGGTTCTCAGATTGCCTTTACTATGCTATTGTTCAGAGTTTTGTTACCTCAGGGGAAAAGAGGGACGAGGCAGCTGGACCTGTTTTTGTTTACCATGTTTCAGTATAGCCAAGGGCTGTTTGGCTGCCATGCTGTGGAAATAAATCCAGTCTATTATTATTATTATTATTATTTGTAATTAGATATTAAGAGCATTCACTGGGGAGTTGGAGCTCACTTAGGGAAGTGTCAGACCTGGTGGAACTGGTCTATTCCCTCCTGCCACCAGCTGGCAGGGCCAAGGTGTGTGACAGAGAGTGGGCAGGAAACCCCCAGGACCCCAGTGACAAGGACATGGATGTGCTCCAACCCCTCAGGGTGAGCTGCAGGTTAGCCCAGGGGAACGCACATCACCAGAAGCCCTGAAGGACTTGGCTGCAGCTGCCAGTCCCACCCATAGACCCTTCTGAAGGGTTGGCACTCCATGGAGGGACTGTTCCTCCTGCAAAAGCATCCAGCTGCTTCCCACCAGCTTCTGCTGCAGCTTCACGTGGGGTTGGCAGTGGGGCTGTCTTGTGAAGACGTTTGGAAAACAAGTGTTTGTCTTGAAGGAATCATTCCATAATGTGCAGGGTGTCAAGGTTGCATCCAAAAATCAAGTTGCTTCCTGTTGTTTGAAGGCATAACCAGGCCAGCTCTTGGATGGGAATGGGGTTATTGTCAATGGCAGGAGGTTTGGGATGTGCCAGCAGTTTATGGATGGCTATTCATGGGGCTGGGGAAGAAGGGAAAGAAATTCAATGCTCCAGCAGGGCTGGAGCTGCTGGAAACCTTCTACTGTGTGGTCAGGAGAGACCACTCTCTCTCTCTCTCTCTGGGAGAGAAGTGTTTTGGTCTCTGTTGCTGAGAAACAACAGGATGGGAATAAACATCCCCCTCCCAAGCTCCTGGACCCCTCCATGGTGAGCTGAGCTCTGCAGCCCCTTCTCACACCCAGGGAGGTGCTCCCCAAGGAGAACTTCCCAGCGTGGGATGGTGGAGGAGGAGGGACTCGAGAGGAAGTTTTCTTTTCTTTCATTCCTCCTGCTGCTCTAAGGGTTTCCTCCTGTGATGCTCCCAAAATCCGTCACTAATGGAGCAGTGGGAATGAGGATGTAGGAGGTCCCCGCAAGACTTTGCCAAAGCCTTTCAGGAAGATGAGCTGAAGCCCCACGGGACAAGGAGGAAACAGATGTGACAAAGCAAACATCCACCAGGGGATGGGCTTAGTCTGGGCCACTCTGTGGCTCGTTTGTAGGGAGGAATCAATCCTTGCTATTCCATCATGCATATCTTAATAACAGCATCTCTGAAGTTGGCTGGTACAAGAGGGAAGCTGGAAACAACCAGCAATCCCAGTAGGACATTGCAAACCTCCCCTGGGAGAAGGAGTAGCAGCCCCACAGGAGCTTTGCTCCAGTGAGTCAGAGGCACCAGAAAACACCTTTTCTTCATCTTGTGAGATACTGTATGGATTTTACACAAATAATGGCTGAAAATTCCTTTCTGTCACTTGGAGTACTTGGGGAATTTAATTAGGTCCTGATCATACGGTAAGGAAAGGCAAGGATCCCGTGAGACAGGACACCCAGTGCCCCCAGCACCAGGGATGGCAGCAGGGAACAGGGGCACCTGGCCCCTGGAAGGGTCTTCAAGTCTCTAATTTTATTAAAATACCAGGCTCTGTAGCTCTGACTGCAGCTCATGTTGTTGGCAGCAAGTCATTTCTACCATGTGACATGGGCTGAGGGACCATGAATCAACAGCAGATGTGTTTGAACTCAGTTTCTTTGCTGCTTCTTTTCTTGCTTGGAATCATAAAATCATGGAAACACTCAGGTTGGAAAAGACCTCCAAGATCACCAATTCCAACCTTTGACCGAATGCCACCATGTCACTAAACCACATCACAAAATGCCACATCCCCAGGTTTTTGAACACCTCCAGGAGTGGAGACTCCACCCCTGCCCTGGGCAGCTCTGTGCCAGTGTTTAACCACTCTTTCATTTAAGAATTTTTCCCTAATATCCAACCTGAACCTCTCCTGGTGCAACTTGAGGCCCTTTTGGTGAAGCATAAAGTGATTTTCAAACCCGCCGTTGAGATCCAGGTCCCCTCTTTGTCGTCCCCCTGCAGAGGAGCAGATGATCCCCCTGGAACAGGACACGGGGGAGCTGGGCTGGGAATTCCTCACTCCAGAGAGGCAGCAGAACAATGCAGTTAAATTTCCCTTGTGTGGTGTTTGTCTTAATTACTGTTTTTCGTTATGTGCAGAAATTTGGCTTTTTTAACACAACAGTGCTTTAATGTAGAAATGGGCAGCAATTGTGTTAGAAATGGGCAGCAATTGTGTTAGAAATGGGCAGCAGAGCTTCTGCTGTTCTATTTGTTTAACAAAGAAACCACCAGCCTCATTAGGTATCAGCTTTATAAGTTTCCCCATAAAAACAATTAGCTTTTGGGCTGAGTATAAAATATGTTTTCTGTGTTAAAGACCTTCCAAAATTGGCTTCTACACTATGGTTTTATTGTAAAAGTCATAGATGACTCTTCTTTTTCCTGCCTACCAGCAATTCCAGTGACTGTGGATGGACAGCTCCATTTGTGGGTCAGTGATCTCCAAAAGCAGAGGAATTACTTGCAGAGGATTAAGCAATAATTGGATGAAACAATATAAATCTCAATTTGGACAGAATGCTAGAAAACATTTCCTCCCCAGCCTTCTGTGAAGTGTCAGTTGGGTTTGTTTCTCCAGTGAAATGATGGAATTCTATTTTTTAATAGTTGAACACTGAGTGACGTGGCAGTGGAGAGCACACAGGGGCAGAGGGGGTGTTTGCTGTCCCTGTCCCCAGGACCCACCAGGGGGTTCCTTAGAGGTGGAAGGTGGAAATGGGACATTTCTTCATTCCTAGCAGGGTTTGTATCAGATGTGGTGACAGAAGAGAAAATGCAGTTGTGGACCACACTCACTGCAGTCAGTGGTTCCCCTCCTTGTCCCATGGCAGGAATATTAAGGTTTTTCACCTCGACTCGTGCCAGGTAACTGGGACCAGGCTGAAACCAGCACTTCCCTGTGCTGCACCTTAATGCCAAACCAGCCTTGGGTCCCAAAGAGAGCCCCACTGAAGGGACAGGCACCATGCAAAGAGCCTGAGGTGGAGACAACCATGTCCATGAGGCAGCTTTAGGAAGAAACCCTCAAAGATTGAATCTGGACCAGCCCCGAGGGGCTGAGCATCCTCTGTATGTCCCAGTCAGACCAGTAGGGCATTGAAAGCCAGGGAAAATTCAGCTACAGATGAATAAACTTTGAGCCACAGGAAAGTGTTACACCAGAAAGCTGATTTTTTTTTTTTTTTGCCAGAATTTGTGTATTGAGAGACTCCACTGACTCTTGCATCACAAATCTGTTAATTGTGTAGTGAGTGCATTGCAGCACTTAATGAATGGACTAATTAAAGACTGGAGTATGGGTGGTATTTAGCCCTGTAGGTCATAACGAGCTCAAATCAAGATCACTGGAAGGAATGGACTTTTTGCTGGGCTACTGAAAGTTCTGCTTCTCAAATGAAAAAGTTGACAGATATAAAAAATGCGAACTAACAACATCAACCTTTCAGTAAATAGCATTTAAACAAAAAAGCTGCTTGAAATGAATGTGGTAGGAGATAAAATGTGATGGTTTCTGACCTGGAGATGGTGTCATGTGAACTCTGAAAGTGTCCTTTGTCAAAAATAGGGGATTCTTTACACAGAAATGCAATTCTGTTCGTGCATCTCAGAAGCCAAACCCTCACACTGATCATTTCTTTGAGTGTTTGTAACTGGGTTAAAATACACTCTCGAGTATATTGGTGAGAGGTTCAAACTCTCACCCATGGTGAGAGGTTCAAACTGGAGAAGTGGGACAGAATCTGGTGTTAATGACATGGAGCAAGAGCAGTGGGCAGGATGTAGGGCTGGAGATGCTTGGATATTTCAGAGAATACCAGAATGGTTTGGGTTGGAAGGGACCTCAAAGCCTATCCAGTCCCACCACCCTGCCATGGACAGGAACACCTTCCACTAGCTCAGGTTGCTCCAAGCCACGTCCAACCTGGTCTTGGACACTTCCAGGGATGGAGCAGCCACAGCTTCTCTGCCCAACCTGTGCCAGGGCATCCCCACTCTCACAGGGATGAATTCCTCCCCAATATCCCATCTATCCCTGCCCTCCAGCAGTGGGAAGCCATTCCCTGTGTCCTGTCCCTCCCTGCCTTGTCCCCAGTCCCTCTCCAGCTCTCCTGGAGCCCCTTTAGGCACTGGAAGGGGCTCTGATGTCTCCCCAGAGCCTTCTCTTCTTCAGGCTGAACAACCTCAGCCGGTCACATTTTACACCATTCTTAGATATAAGCAAAGAATTCCTGTAATTTGCATTTCTCAGTGAAAGGGGCTTTCCTGAGACTGGTTGCTTTGCATGGCTGGGAGAAACTGGTGTTCAAACCTTCCCCTGGGGCTGGTGGTGCCTGACTGACCACTCAGCATCCATTGGAGCATCTCCTGGGGGTTGTGTTTCTGGACCTTGCCTGCCTTGGGAAGTGCTGAACAGGCATTGCTGTGCTGCAGTTGGGCAGCCCTGGGGCTGAACAGCTCAGAATCCTTCCAGACCTTTGTCCCAAGTCCCTCTCCAGCTCTCCTGGAGCCCCTTTAGGCACTGCAAGGGGCTCTCAGGTGTCCCTGGACCCTTCTCTTCTCCAGGTGAGCCCCCCCAGCTCTCCCAGCCTGGCTCCAGAGCAGAGGGGCTCCAGCCCTGCAGCATCTCCGGGGCCTCCTCTGGGCTCATTTCCATCCAACATCCTCAGCACAGCTTGAAATAATTCCTCAGTCATAACTGACAATCTGAAACACTTAATTCAAGAACTTGATGATCTCTTTAGGACCAGCAGGTGTTCCAGCCCCTGCAGTGCCCCCTGACACAGGCAGGGCTGGCAGAGCCGGGCACTGAATTACTGGACCAAGGCCATGAAGTGCAGCCCTTCCTCCTTGACACAACAGGCAGCAGAGGGAGAAGAAGCAGCTTATAATTAAACCAGCAATGGCATCCAGAAACCTTCACAATGCTTAGAGAAATAGTTGGTGGAAGAGCTGTTTTGAGAAGAAGAAGTATCTGTGTCAGACGAGAGTCACCCCGAGTCAGCCAGAGTCATTAATGTCGGCTCATCCGGAAATTGCTTAATCAATCCTGATGGGAGCAGAGCAGGAAGAAATGGGATTGAGACAGGTCATCTATGGGGATTTCCATGCTAGACTTTCACTATGAATATTTTATGAATCAGCTGTATGAGTTTGTGGAGGTTGGGGGTTTTTGTTGTTTTTTTTTTTAATCTCGTATTTTATTCTGTTTGTGTTTGATCTTCAAAAGGGAAAATGTGGTTTTGGAGCAGTTCCCAGAGAACAGTGTGTGTGCTTACCCATGTGGGCTTTTGTGTCATGACCTATCCTGTCTGACTGGTGCTGGGACTAAGAAAAGCCCAGCCTTGCATTAGAAGTGATGGAGCTTTAATTCATTCTAAAAACATACAGGGAAATCATCAAAACTGGGCACGTAGAGGTGGAAGGCAGACGTGACACTCTGAGATGCTGCCACCACATCCCTGTCAGTCCAAAACACTGCAGCAGACAATTAGTTTCTTTTTCTGTCCCCTTTATGCCCCCGTGGTGATGGGATGAGGAGTTTACTTTGCATGTGCTCTGCGAGGACTGGCTGGTTGTTGTGTGGCATCCTGAGGACAGGGACACATGGCTCAGTCTCTACACAAGGAGAGACTGTGGCAGCTCTTGCATTACCTGTCTGCTCCTGCAATTAGATTTAATGGAAGGGAAGCCCAGAAGGGACTAATTAGTCTGTGCACACAATCAATGTAATTCCACATTTCTTCGTGCCTTGGTGGCTAAAGGTGACCCCCTGGCAGGGACAAAATGCTTTCCGCTTGCTCTGGATGTGCTTTCATTTTTTCAGTGTGATTTCCCCTCTAATTGCATTTTAGCAATCAACCCCAGGGTCTCAGCCTGTATAAAGCAGCAGAATAGTGTTGACATTGGTTTCTCTGCAATAGATGTGTTTCGTAGTGGTTTGCAATGACAATTAAATGATCAAAGTGAGAGAGGACGGAGCTGTCTCGCAGCAGAGAGGGCCATAATGAGTGGAACTGTAATTTTACCTCTATTAGACTAGAAGAGGGCTGATGCCACAACCCAAAATCAAATCAAGCCTTCACTCAGGCAGAGCATTCAGAGGAGTAATGCAGAGCTGCGCTGGGTTTGCAGTTTCCCGTCCGCACACGGATTTTCTGGCATCGTTTTGCTCCGTGCTGGGTTAATTTAACTGAAGGAAGTCCTGTGGTCTCCTGGAGGGGCAGCTCCAGGCTGAGGGATCAGGCACAGCTGTTATGGACAGTGCAGAGCAGCTCACGCAGCCACAGATCCTCCTGTCCCCGGAGCCCACAGCTCTTCAATCAAAATAAGCTCTACTGGCAATAGGATTTGCTTTTGCTGATGAAGAAATGCCATTAAAAGTCTTCCTTAAGCCTGTGTTTTTGGGCGAGTAAAACCTTCCGTGTGGATTTGGGGGTTTGGGGTGTTTTCTGGATTGATTTCACTGTTTGCCTACCCCTGGAGACCCCTGTGTGTGCTGCAGAGATGCCAATGTTTCTGTCAGCTCCTCCAGTGAATTTCCAGCAAGAACCCGTGTCCAGAAGTGCTTTAGAGCTGCACGTGCAGGAGGTGCCATCCTGCTCAAATCCACACCGTGGTTTGTGCTGGGGAAACCTCCTTGAAGACACTGTCCATCTTTTTTTCATGTTTGGCTTAAGTTTTCCACTTCTTGGTTTCCCTCTGCAGTTCTCAGGGTGACTGTCACTAATAAATGTCTCTCCATCCTGAGCATCAAGTACATCTTTCCAGACCATGGTCCTGTGCCTTGACCTTTTACTGTCTGTGGGTCAGTGTGATGTTTGAGTCCTTCACTGTTTTACCCTTCACCCCCAAACTCATCTTTTCATCCACCCCCTTTCACCAGAGATGTTTCCCTCCCATTTTTTATTTTTTTTTTCTGTTTTTCTGGCCCTCGTTTGGATTTTGAAACACAAAACCCTGGAGAAGATTGTCCCAGATGTGATCACATCAAGAGAGATTTCCTTTGCCTTGATGGCACTGACCTCCCCACGTCCTGGTGGTCCGGCTGCCTGGGTACATTGCTATAGGATGCAATTCCTTTGAGGCTTTTCAATGAAATATGGACCCTGCCAGTGTTTCTGTTTTTCAGACAGGCTGGAGGGTCACTGATCTGCTTCAGGACAGTGCCTTGGCCACCCATGGTGGCAGCAGCACTTGTGAGGCAGCTGCATGTGCCACACAGCCCCAGTGCCACCGGGGTCGTGCTGGCAGAGCTGTGATCACAAGGAGGGCACTGTGGGGATACTCCCACTTTATTGTTTCCCACTCCAAGAAATGTGGAAAATTGCCTTAGGTAAAAATCCGAGCTGTGGGGACCCACCAGGGATATTATAAAAAGCAGAAGGAGTAACTTAGGCCTGAGCTGTCCTGTGTGATCGTTTTTAGTTTTCTTGCAGTGCCCTAAAATTCCTCCTCCTCCTATCTAAGCTCCAATTCCCACCGAGGGGAAAAGAGCAGGATGCATTTATTCCTGCATTTATTTAGCGTTTCTTGCTGAACTGATGTGCATTTTGCAGTCGTGGTGGTCAGCAGGGAGGTCAGCAGAACTCGATGCCACCTTGGGCTCCCTGAAGGTGAACTTTGGCCAGTTTTGGAGGCTCATTGGCAGAGTCCCTTGGGAGGCCACCCTGAAGGGCACAGAGGTCCAGGGATGCTGGACATCCTTCAAGAAGGAAATCCTGAGATATTAATATCTTTTTTGCTTCAGTCTTTAATAGTAAGGTCCATTGGTCTGTGGATACCCAGCCCCCTGAGGTGGAAGAGGAGAACAGGGAGCAGAATGAAGCCCCCACAACCCGAGGGGAAATGGTCAATGACCTGCTCCACCCCATGCACAGGACCATGGGGTTGGATGGGTCTGCTCCAGGATGCTGAGGGAGTTGGCAGAGATGCTCACCGAGCCACATTCCAGCATTTCCCAGCAGTCCTGGCTACCTGGAGGTCACAGGTGGCTGGAGGGTTGCAAATGTGACACAAGTAGGGTCAGAAGAAGGGTCCAAGGTACTCCAGCCCTGTCAGCCTGCCCTCAGTGCTGGAGAAGGTCAGGGAGCAGCTCACCCTGAGTGTCATCCCACAGGACCCACGGGACAACCAGGGGTCAGGCCCAGCCAACAGGGGTTAGGAAGGGCAGGTCCTGCTTGACCCACCTGGTCTCCTCCTGTGCCAGGGTGACCATGCAATGGGCGAAGGAGAGGCTGTAGTTGTGTCTGCCTGGGACACCATTTCACATGGTGTTTGCCTGGACTGCTCGTGGCTTGATTGGGTGCAGTCTTTGCTGGGCTAAAATCTGGCTGGATGTCTGGGCTCAAAATGAACAGAGTTAATTGATTGCTGCATCAATCCTAACTCATTACCTGAATTAAAGTCCACTCACAGTGAGGCCCCATTGCTCCAGGCGCTGTGTGCCAGTCCCTGATGTTTGACCAGGGAGCCCTGGGTTTGCTGGGTCATCTTGGGCAGTGTAATCCTGCCAGTGTGAAACCTGATTTGGGCTGCTGGCACCTGGTTCAAGGCAAGGTGATGGTCACGCTGCCACCTCCATGCCAGGCTTCCTTGGGTGTGCCCAGTCTGGGTGCTGGAGGTTTGGTCAGCTCACACTCTTGTCCTGCACTTCCACTAAGGATTGGCAAGTTCTGTTGGCAAAAGGTCCATTTGTGCAGCCAGGAAAGAGGAGATCCCTGTGCCAGGTCCTCTCGTGGCCATACCCAGCCCTTTCCCTGGTGTGCTGTACCATTCTTGGGAAGTTCATTGTTTGTCTTGGTGCAGGATCCCTGTCTGGTAAATTGGGATACTGCAGGGTTTTATGGTGCTTTTAGAAACCTGGAAATGACATTGTCTGGTCTGGGTTTTGTAAAGAAATCCTTCTGTTTGTTCTGCTGTAGCTTGGCATGAGTTAAGGGGGATTTCAGTGACTGTCTGGCCTTGAGGACACACCTCTGTGTGTGGTGATCCTCAGCACAGCCCTGCAGGGGCTCCCACCTGGAATTTCCCCGGGGATGCAGTGGCTGAGGACTTCTGCTGCACACACAGTTTCAGAAGTCATCTAACCATTTGGTAGGGCGTTGTGAGAAAGGCAGTAAACAATTAAAGTAGTGACGTTGAGGGAGTTACACATTTACCTGTGATTTGGCAAATTTTGCAGGTGGCATAAAACATAAATGAGAGGAGTTAAAAGCAGGGCAGAGTGTCAGGAACTCCCACAGGGTTCAGCCAAGGTGGATGGGTGGGCAGCCCGATGACAGATGGAACGTGCCATCAGTAAAACCCAAAGGCTGCCACCGAAGGCAACAACTCCTGGGTCACTGGAGGGTGAGCTGAAGGGATGGGATCAGATATCCCATTCCTCTTACTGTGGACCCTGAATCTGAAAAGCAAACGAGGGACTTTATCAGATGTCAAAACCAGCTGAGGAAACACTTGTCCAGTTGCTGCAAAACTCTCCAGGGGTGTTCCTTGGCACGTTGTTGAGCTGCACATGGCAGGAATTCACACCATCGCTGCCTGCGTGAGACTTGCAAGGAAGTGTCACCCCTGTGAGGGTGGGACAGGCCAGGTCACCCCAGCAGGGCTTTTGCAGGGCCAGGTAAATTCCTGGGGGCTGAAGAAAGCAGGGGAGAAGGGGGTGATTCAGCCCAGCTGTGAGCAACGAGTCCCCCAGGAACCTGCGCTCCCCTCCCGCCCGCAAACCACCCAACTTCCTTCCCCCCGGGCTGGCCAAGGTTTTATCGTCTGGTTTTCAGCCACATGAAGATTTTGGATGTGTCTCACGGCGTTGAGGGGGAACAAAAAAGAAGTGTCTGTGGCTAAAAACGATAGGCAGGTATTTGTAACCGCAGATATTGAGAACTAAACCTCCTAAAGCCTGCAGAGGAAGAAATGCTTCGTGGGTTTAGGTTTCAACTAAATTTGAGGGAAAGAGCTGAGGCAAAGCTTTCTCCAGCTTCGTGTTTTCCCATTGTTGGGTTTCTTGGGCCTCCTGCCAGCGATGACCCATTTTGGGGCCATCAGGTCTCTGAATCTGCTGCTGCTGATGGTCCCACCAGCACTGCCAGTTCCTCCTGCTCTGGGAAGGGTTTGCAGTGGTTGCACAGAATTCAACAGATGTGCATTCGCCAGCAAAACACAGCAAAGAACCTTTCAAAAAGGCATCGAATAACTGAGTTTTTTTTAATCTTTTTTCTGTGTCTGTGTGAGAGGAGTGTTTCCTAAATTAGTCCCTGAGCTCATAATGGGCAGTTGCCGTCCCGTGCCTCCAATCCTCTCGCGGGTAGCAGCGGCGTTAGATGGGAGTATGGCACTGCAGGAGCTGTGAGCCGCTAACGGTGGGATTACGAATTCCACAGCGCTCTGTGAGAGAGGTCCAGATGTGCTGACACAAACTCCAGCTGTGCCTGCTCCTGGGATCTGGTTACAGCAAACCTTACGGAGCGGAGCAGGAAGGTCCTTTGTGCGGGGTAAATCTCGCCAGCCACGGAGCGAGCTGTCTTTGATTTGTCTTTCTGATGCAACTTACGGGAGCAGATGAGCAGAGGAACCAGCACGGCTCCAAAGGAGTTCCCTCCATAAAGACACCGCAGCCTCCAGCTCAGGCTGGTGGCATTGGCAGCATCCTCCTCTGCGTTATGGCTCTCTCACCTCTTGCTCTCCTCTGGTTTGCTTTGGTATTCCTTTAGAATCATAGAATCATAGAATTGATTGGGTTGGAAAAGACCTCAGAGATCATCAAGTCCAACCCTTGGTCCAACTCCAGTCAGTTTCCCAGATCATGGCACTCAGTGCCACGTCCAATCTCAGTTTAAAAACCTCCAGGGATGGTGATTCTACCACCTCTCTGGGCAGGCCATTCCAATGCCTGATTACTCTCTCTGTAAAGAATTTCTTTCTAATATCCAACTTAAATTCCCCCTGGCAGAGCTGAAGCCCGTGCCCCCTTGTCCTATTGCTGAGTGCCTGGGAGAAGAGACCAAGCCCCACCTGGCTATAACCTCCCTTCAGGGAGTTATAGAGAGTGATGAGATCACCTCTGAGCCTTCTCTTCTCCAGACTAGGTTACCTTTCTTCTCCTGTTTCTCTGCTCCTCCCTGCCTGTTTTGACACTGTAGGAAAAGACCAGTGCTGAAGGATGGCTCGGTGTCCCAGAGTGGCAGATAAGCTGCAATGGCTAATTTCAGATTAAATCACGTGTCCCCTTTTCTGCAGGAAGAGCCAGCCCTGAGAGCTGTAATGAGCCTGATGGAGGGACTGTTGGGCACAAAGAACTTGCTCAGAGATTGCCAGGGGAGAGGCTAATTAAGGGTAGTGCCAGTACAAGGCCGATAAAGGAGCAATTTCATTTTTTAAATGGCGAGGTGATTACCAGCACAATGACAGGCAGAAAGGAGGGCGAGAAGAAGGAAACCTTGCACACAAATCTGAACAGAAGGGGAGAAATGAGGATCCCGGAGTCCTTTTGCTGCCTTTGCTGCTTTGATATTGAATCACTGACCAACTGAAAAAGGGACATGGGCCATCCCTAACAAGCAGTTATGGGTGTCCTGGAATGGAGATAACTGGGCATACTGGAGGCTGGCAGACAGTGGGAGCTCCTCAGAGCCCAACTCAGTCCCCTCTGGCCAGATAATGAGAACCTTGGGATGAAGGGGTTTGATGTTGGGGTTTTTGGGGTGTTTTGTTGGGGGTTTTTTTGAGGGTTGGGAATGGCATGAGGTAGTGGCATGAGGTAGTGGCTTCAGTCACAGGGGATAAAATAGAGGATCTGGGCTACCAGCTGACCCTGGTTATGATCTCCTGATGCTGAAGGACAGAAACACCAACTGTTCCCCCACGTGCAGCTGTTGGACACCAAGACCTGAAGGTGCTGGGACACATTTTTCTCTCTCTTTCACCTATTCTTCCTCTCTCTTCTCTAGTTTGTGTCCAAACCTGAACCTGTGACCTCATCACCTTAATGAACGAGCTACCTGTCATCCTTTAAGCATCTGCTCATTTCACATCTCTGCTGCTGGGCAAAGTGGCTCAGGCAGGACTTGGCAGGAGGGGAAGGGTTTAGGTCCAAACAAACCCCTGCCAGGTGTCACCCAGGCAGATGAACCTGATTTTCAGGTGTGGCAGGCCCCCCAAAACCCACGTGGAGCTGGAATTGCCTGGACTCTCCCTAAGCAATGAAACAGAGGGGAGCCAAGGCCCCACGTGTCCTTGTGACTCACCTGCTTCTAATTCCAGTCCTGCAGGTAACTGGGATGCATTTCCATGGATGCATCCTGTGCAGGCTGTGACATTCTCTTCCCATCAACTCAGGGCTGGATTAATCATCTTTGTGTATTTTTTTTCCTCGGTTTTAAATGACCCTTTTTTCTCTTCATTATATATACATAGGATTTTAGGATTTATTGTATGTTCGCTTGTTTAAGTGCTCAATCTATTCTAGTGCAGCTGCTTTTATTCAATTTCTCTCCAGTCTGGCTGCTGTTTTCTCACCATTCTGGTTTGGAATAGGCTTTATTGGGCAGATACTAAAAGGTGACTGATGGTGTTGTATGTTTTTGGGTCCCCTGTTAAGAGGCTTTAGAAGGTGGATGTTTGGAGATTTCCAAAGACCAGACTTAATCCTTGCAGGATAGAAAAATGAGTTGCAAGAAGTACTGTGCTTCAGAAACGTGGCCTCTTTAAAATCTGAGGGGACCAATTTTGTGTTACCTTATTCTTCTTGTGCTGCAAGAACAGGAAATTGCAGCCTTCATTTGCTGAGCAGCAGGAGACTAAATGACTTGTCTCAGTCTTGCAAGCATTTTTCAAACCCCCATCATGTAGCAGGGACTGAAAAGAAATGAATGTATAATGTGAAGGAAGGATGACCAGTCTCAGTCTCTTGGGTAAACCTAAGTCATGATATTGTGCCAAAGATAAACGAGGCTGCAGACTGTGGTGGTTACATTTAGTGGCAGCACAATTTATTGATGGGAAAATGGATGTTTCCTTCTCTTTGTGTCCATTCTGGGTGTCTCATCCGAGCAGGAGTCTGTGCAGGGATCACAACGTGAAGCGTGGCATCGGTGTCTTCTCAGGTGGCTTTTCCCTGGTCTCGGCGGGTGGGCAGGTTGTATCCCAGAGGGTTTAGCTGGGAAGGCAGCCTGGTTGGATCCCAGGAGGTTCCTCAGGACTTGGCACGGTGCAGTGACAGACTGTGCACGTTTTAAGGGAGGGAGAGGATGGAGGCAGCGAGGCTGGACTGGGACACCCCTGATCCAGACCTCCAGGAGTGCCTCGGTTGGTGTTTGACGGGGAAAATCAGGACATTTGGGTGGCCCTGGGACTTCTCTCAGCCTTTGGGCTGTTTGTGGGCACAGAGGAGCAGATGTAGGACACAAGAACGCATCCCAGAGGAGGAAACAGGCGCCTGGGAAGAGCTTGTGAGGATATTTTGTATTTAGCCTAATTCCCCAGAGGCAGCAAGTGGGAAACGAGACCCGTGGTGTCAATAACGTGCTGAACTAACCCAGCAGAGCTGTGACTTCTTCTTTTGAGGTGGGAATCTTCTTTTTTTTTTTTTTT
>VWZG01003563.1:96395-120166 GCA_013396735.1 Grallaria varia
ATTTTTTTTTTTCTGTGGTAATTTTTTTTTTTTTTTTTTTTTTTTTTTTCCTTTATCATGACACCTGTTGCTCATAGGTACAAATCAAACGAAGAGTATGTGTATGTGCGAGGCCGTGGAAGAGGGAAGTATGTATGTGAGGAGTGTGGAATTCGCTGCAAGAAACCCAGCATGCTGAAGAAACACATTCGCACGCACACAGACGTCAGGCCATATGTCTGCAAGTACTGTAACTTTGCTTTTAAAACCAAAGGTAAGAGGCTCCTCTGCTCAGTGGATTGACTTCCGAGCCTTCCTGGGGGCACAGGGGAAGGGAAAGCCTTCCCAGGGGCTGGAAAACCCCAGGAGCTGGAGGGAGGGGGATGAGGGAGTCTTCATTTGGCTGGTGTTTTCAGAAGAGCCCTGCATTAAGGTGGTGGCTGCACCTCCCAGCATCTGCACCACCCTGCTTGTGCTTCTTCAAGGGAATGAGCCTGAGACACAGCTTTTCTGGCAGGGCTTTGTAACCAAACCCAGCCCAGAACGAGAGCAGGAGCTCCAGGCAAACGTCCCTGGTGGAGCACCTGGATACAGCCTTTGGGTGGCTTTTCGTGCTGGTGCTCCCAAGATGTGTTGGCGCTGCCCATTTCCATCCTCCTCAGTTGCATGTAGCTTCCACATTTTCTATATCATATCAAAAGGCTTTTTCTCTAAAGACTCCATCCCAGGACATTAATTGCCATTAAATAGTCATTAATGATCCACAGCCTCGCTGCCACCAGATACTCTTTGCAAGAGTCCTTTGTCATTGCCACAGTGATTGTGTGAGTGAGCACTGTCAGGAACATGCAAACCACATGCAAACACCAAGAATCAGTGGGTGATGGGACTTTCAAAAGTGCCAGAGGTGCCCAGGTCCCTTTAACTTCTCTCAGGAGTCTGGCACCTGCATGGGTTTGGCCAATCTCCCCTCCATCGTTGCTTGCAGCAAGTCTTGTAATAAAGACGTGGAGTTGAGTTTCTTGGTTATAGTTTGATGTAAATAATGAGCTCAAGGAGTGTTTGGAAAACACTCTCAGGCTCATGGTGGGATTGTTGGGGTGTCCTGTGCAGGGCCAGGATTTGGACTGGATGCTCCTTGTGGGTCCCTTCCAGCTCAGGGTACTGTAAAATGACCACTGTCTGTAGCTCCATCATTGCAGATCTCAGATGACACAGCAGGGAGGGTTAATTGCTCAAGACGAGTGTCAACCCCCCAAGAACCAGTGTCACCCAAGGGAGTGGCACAGTGTGGGTGTGGGGAGGAGGCATCGGGTGCTGCCTGGGCTGTGGCACATGTGCTTGCCCAGGAGGGACAATGGAGGGCATGTCCCTGCCAGCGAAGTGACCCAGAGCTGGTGGTTCAGGGTGGGCAGTGCCTGGTGGGTGTTTTCTGGGTAACAACGTGGTGGTTCTCACTGGCAGTGTGGGAGTGTGGGGAAGTGACACTGAATCTGAGGCCAAAGATCCAAGTGATGGTTCTTTCTCTCCCTCCCGGCCTGGAGCTATTTCTGGTTCATTTTCTTTCTCTTCCCCTCTTGCTTTTCCTTTGTTCTGAGGTTTCCCTTTGAGAGGTGAATCCATCGAGCCTCTCCCATCACCTCACCTCGCTTTCCACCGTGCTTCTCTTAGGCTTTGATTCAGGCTGCTGGGATCAAACCATCCTTCTCACCATCTCCCTGGCTGCTTTGCTCTTCATCTCTGCTCCCTCGAAGCACAAGATCTGTCAGCACTGACTGTTCCCATTGCAATCAGACACTTGCCTCCAAAGGGCTTCCCTTCTTTGGCTTGGCATGGGGAAGGGAGCATGGAAATGCTTCCTTCAAAAAAACCAAACAAACCCAACAACCCCGTGTTGGGATTTGAATGTGACAGTATCCGTTTGCCTATGGCTGCATGGAATGGGCAGAACTTCCCTGGATCAGCGAGTTCAGCATAAATAGTTGCATGGTGGTGGTTTGGGATTGCATGTAAAGGGCTCTTTGCTGGGAGGGGGGACAGTCAGAGCCTGGTGGTGTCCTGGAGGGTGTTGACACTCCACAAAACTTGGGTAGCAACTGTTTGCTTTGCTGATGGAGACACGAGGACCTCTGGAAGAGTTGCTGGAGAGCGCGAAAAACCGTGCTGATAAAACCATCAACTGCAGAATCACTGCTGGTGGTGGAGGTGGTGGTGGTGGTGGAGTGTGACCTGGAGGTGCAGGGGCTTGGCAGAGCTGATGTTCCCCAGCAGCCGAGTTTGCAGACAGTCCCCACGGAGTTTGTTTGGGCCCTGACTCATGAGGAGTCTCCTTCCTGGGCTGGGTGGTTTTGCAACCACAGTTCACTGCAGAATGGAGAAGCTGGAGAAGCTCGTCCTGGGTTGCACTGGCAAAAAAAAAAAAAAAAAAAAAAAAAAAGAAAGAAAAGAAAGAAGAAAGCTGAGTCGGAGCTTTTTTAGAAATCAGCTTTCCAAAGTTAATTTTAGCCTTCAGCATGAACTTCGGGGGGATCTCTGTGGAGCTGTCTTCATTTTGGCTGTGGTAGATCCCTCCAGCATGATCTAATGCTCTAAACTCTCAAGTAGGCTGGAAGCAGTTAAATGGGTTTTTATTAGCATTTTTAATGAGGATCTTTATCTGGTTAAAATGTACCTCACCCCCCACCCCCACCCCTCCTGCTCCAGAAAATCCATATCTGTGTTCCAAGAACTGGGAATGCTTTTGCAACAAAATATTTTCCCCTTTTCAATAATTGTCTGCTTTTTGTGCCTCTCAGTCACTGGAAGCAAAGCTGTTCTTTTGGGTTGCTGAACTGCAGGGAAAAATTATTTTTATTATGATTTTTAAGCAAATCCATGAGATTTCTTTTTTGTGTGTGCTCATTTAGCTGATGGGAACAACAGCCTTGGAATTTTGCTTTGTAAAGATTTACTTGATTTTATGTTTCTGGCCCAGGTATAAAGGTGCCTCTTTAATGAGGTGTCTCTCCCTCCACTGTGGAGCTCCCCGAAGAGCTTTGTGACCGTGGCCTCCAAGAGGTTGTTTAAAAGAGGTCAAGCAGCTTCTTCATTGTTTTCTTAGCAGGAAGGAAAGGAAGGAAAAGCTGCAGGCTCAGAGTTTTCCCTTTCAGGAAGGTCAGGGAGAGCTTTTCCCTTGAGCAGCCTTCCCTGGTCACTCCTCTGCAGCCCCTTTGCCCTCCTTGCCTGGGGCTGTGGGGCAGTGTTGGCACATTAATGCCCGCCCTGGGCAGACATTCTCCTTCTCCACAGCTCTTTCCTGCTCTCCTTCAGACTCACATCAGCCTCTCACGTCCCCGATTGCTTCAGTTTCCCCCGAATTTCAGGGCACGGTGTGTGGAGCACTCGCTGTGTCCACGCTTTGCTTGGAGGTCACAAGGCACACGGAGCTTCTTATTCCTTTAAAAGGTGCTTGTGGAAAGGACATCAGTGCCTGTTGGCTGGAGATACCCATTTGATAGTCTACTCCACTCCCAGTTTCCAGACACCAGACTTCTCCGTGGCCTCGGCCCCAGCCTTCCTTTAATAAATTAGTTTGCAGTCCCTTAAATCAGCCCCTGACAGGCACGGAGGTTCCTGGACATGTTAATATATTAAAAGCGTTACCCCCTCGGCCCTTAAAGGCAAGGCTGTGGCTGCAGAGTTCATTGGTGGTCCTGCTCCAGCAGACTCAGCTCCTGCTGAAGCCTCCTCTGGAAACTGCCGAGCGGGTCCAAGTGGTGGAAAGCTCCAGGAGAACGAGCTGCTGGGAGAGCAGGGCAGGCTCAGAGATGGGTTTGCAAAATAGCCCTGCGTGCCTGGGAGGAGGGAGAGGGGCCGAGCATCCCTGGGGATGCTCTTTGGTCCTCAGGAAGCTCCAGCGGGATGGGGACAGAGCTCTCCTCGGGAATCTGCTGTTCCCATAACACAGCGTGGTGTGAGAGGTGACACTGGGAACAGCAAGTGACCCAACGGTGCAGACTGCAGATGAAACTCTGGGAGCAAAAGGGCTCTTGAACTCACCAGGGAAAGGTAAAAAAAAAAGGAATGAGGGCTGCAAGTAAAGTAGTGGTGAGATCAAGTGAAATTTTAACTATTTTATCTAAACAGTGCTGCTATTAAAGGCTCAGCACAAGCCTCAGTGGGAAATGTGATAATTCCCAATATTGTGGAGACTCCAAACCCGGCCTGGGTACCCTTCTGGAAGATCAGGTTTTGGCTAATTCCAGCTGACAGGTTGGATCCAGAGGGTGACTGATATTTTATAGCCCATTTCAATACAGGCAGGTTCCATGTGCAAATCCTCTCCTTTAATCTTTATGTCAATAAGTATAAAAGATAATAATAAAAAAATTAAATTTGAAATATTTTGCCCCATAAATGATATAAATTTAGCTTTCTTTCTCATAAAATCTCACTTGAGGACATTCTCTCCACACCAAGACCTAAATGAAGGCCTGTGCATTATTTAAATCCTACATAAAATCTGTTTCAAGGGTTTATCTGGGACGAAGAGCATCAGCCCGTGGCAGGTTCTCTGTGTGAGTGTCTGTCACAGCAAAATCAGAACAGCATGGGCTGGTTTGGGTTGGAGTGCCCTTAAAGCTCATCCAGTGCCACCACCCTGCCATGGGCAGGGACACCTTCCACCAGCCCAGGTTGCTCCAAGCCCCGTCCAACCTGGCCTTGGACACTTCCAGGGATCCAGGGGCAGCCACAGCTTCTCTGCCCAACCTGTGCCAGGGGCTCACCACCAACAGGGAACAATTCCTTCCCAATATCCCATCTATCCCTGCCCTCTGGCAGTGGGAAGCCATTCCCTGTGTCCTGTCCCTCCATCCCTTGTCCCCAGTCCCTCTCCAGCTCTCCTGGAGCCCCTTTAGGCACTGCAAGGGGCTCTCAGCTCTCCCTGGACCCTTCTCTTCTCCAGGTGAGCCCCCCCAGCTCTCCCAGCCTGTCAAAATGGGAGTTTTCAGACTAAAGTGGAGCTGTTGCTCTCCTTGCAAATCATTTTAAGAGAGAAATATGAAAGTACTTCAGTCCTGGAAGCTGTGACTGTTTGTATCCCGTTGTTGTCTCGATGCTGGGACCACACAGTCGGTCATTTGTTGGTTTTCTTTGGGGTTTTTTTTGGTTGTTATTGAATTGATCAGATTTAATAGGAGAATTAAAAAGCCTGGTGTATCCCCAGTACAGACAGGATCATTTTTCCAGGAATCTTCATGTTTCTGTTCCCTACATGTTGCTTTGACTCTGCCACCTTTAAAATATTATAACGGATATTCCAAAAATTTAATTTCCCCCTTTAAATTTAACTGGGAAATCACTTCTAGTCCCTATTAAGCTGCTTTAGGTGCTTTTGGAACACTTGAGTTTTAGCTTTCTCCAAACAACACAAGGATTTAAGCTGCTTGAAGTCCAAACTAAGACCTCGCAGCATCAGAAGAGCTTAAGCAGCTGGAGTCGAGAGCTGTGGGCAGGCTGTGCTGATGCTGCCTGTGCTCCTCCAGTGGCTGGGGAGGGCTCCCAGCTTCCACCAATTCCTGAAATTATTTACATATCGCCAATCTATTTCCAATCTGGGAATCTTTTGGTAAACAGTCCCTAGTGAGGCCCATTTACTTGCTTAGGGTTCAGTATAAGTTCTCTGCTGTTTCAATGCAGCTTCCCTGCCTGGCAGTTTCTCTCCTGCTCCTTCAAATGTGTTTTTCCCAGGGTTTCCAAGAAAGCAATGCTATGTGGTTTTCTTTTTCTTTTTTTCTTTTTTTAAGTTAGGAGCCAAAACTCTGCGAGGCAACGAAGTATCTGGGAGTCTTTCCTTGTAGGATTCATAGCCAGCTTTTACTCAGGCAAAGTGGTGTTGATTTTACTGGAAATCTGCCAAAGGACTTTAGCATTTAATGGTGCCAGCCTTAATTAAGGGGTCTAAAACAACACAAACTGGAGGAAGAGCCCTGATAAGATAAATATCACTGTCCTCCAAATTACTCCCAGGATGGTAACTCAGCTCCTCAGCTAAGCCTCCAGCTTTGAGCATCCTTAAAATGATGCTGAGGGGTCAGAGGAGAACCCATCCTGCTGCATTTCCCTTCCCCAGAAGGATTCCAGCATCCCCCTTTTGTTGGAATCACTCTCAGTGTGCTGGGATGGGCAGACTGTGCACGCAGGGGGTTTGCACCCAGGGTGATCTTCTCCATCAGCCTGTGTTGGCATTGCCTTTTCTAAGCAAAGAAAGAGAGAAAGCAGAGTAGGAAAAAGTAGAAGGGGAGGGAAAGGAACACTTGCAGTGAGTCGGTCCTTTGGCGTTTGGCATGAACTCGTGGGCACAGGGCTTGGCACTGCCTTGCTCTGCCCCCAGCCCACCCTGAGCCGGGGAGGGAGCAGGGGCAGCAGCCAAGCTGTGCCCTGCACAAGGACAGCTGCCTCCAGGGGAAGACAGTGAGAAAGGAGGTGACACTGGTGGCTTCTGGCAGCATCTGGGAGCCCAAAGTGCCGCTCAGGATGGAGCTGGGGCACAGCAGAGGGGCAGGGGATGGAGGGCGGGGGGCTGAGGTCTCCCCTCTGCCCGGGTCCTGCAGCAGCACAGGGACAGTGGGGGGGATGTGACCATGTGCTGGTTTAAAAGTAAACCAGCAGGAGAAATGAACCCAACTCAGAAGAGTTTAGAAGTCAGAACTACAATTTAATAAAAAGATTACAACAGATACACTGATACAAAGGAAAATTGGTTTTAGCCCACAAAACCCAGTTGTACAAGCCAGCCCCCTGGGGCACAAACAGGATGGTGCTCACCAGCCCCTGTGCTGAGCACCACGTGGGCCCCCTGAGTCCAAAGCAAAAAGAAAAGGAAAACCTGTTTTCCTTCCAGAAGGTTGGTGGTCACAGTCTGGTTGAGAGTGGTAGTTGCAGCCCTGTTGAGGTTCTGGTCCTCCTCTCAGTCTGACGAGTAAGTGAGTGCCCCAAGTCCCCAAACCCCAAGCTTATCTATGCTTGGGTTCAGATGGGAACACCCAGTACCTCCCCCAGGGTGAGGGGTTTCACAATGGGCAATTTACTCAGTGAGTCAAAGGATATTTTGGTCTACTTGATGGCCCATGAGCAGACATGACCCCTCAGGTTGGGTGTGAAGGTGTTAATGATTCCCAGAGGGGAGTTATCACACCTGAATCATTGGTGTGAAGACAGGGAACCCTCTTATCTCTGTTTTCTCATGCACCCAGTTCATAGCCTGAGGTGTCAGGTGTGTCCTGGGCAGCTGCTGCAAACAATGCATCATTAACAGTTCATGATCAATGGCAGAGAGGGTATGGAATACACAGTTCCAGTTGCATTCACACAGTGATAAACTGGTCCCAGCCACTATAACTAGGACAGACCAGCACTGGAGCTGAGGCAGCAGGAGGGACCTGTGTGTGTGCACCCAGCCTTTGGGTGGGCACAGTGGGCACAGTGGGCACTGAGGTGGAGCCCTGCCCTCAGTAACTCTCCTCAGCCCCTCCTGGTGTAGCCACAGCCAGGGGGATGTGGCACAGGGAATTCACCACCTTGTCTGGGGGCTGTGGCAGCACCAAAGCGCCTGGTGGGACGTCCCCTCCCCACCCACCCCACCGTGGGACCACAGCTGAACTCAGGGGTGCCACAGAGCACGGGGGAACCAACAACCCCTGCCCTCACCAGGCTTTGCTTGGGCTGATTTCTTGTTTGTTGGCATTGGAGGGAATCCAGGCAGGGAATTTGCTCTGGTGGCTGAGCAAGGCTGGGCCGTTTTGCCAGCCAAGGCGGCATGTGCTGTGATGGACAGGCAGCAGCAGCAGGGGTGGATTTCAACACTTTGACTCAGTTTCTATTTTTCCTGGTTAGATCCAAAATTAAATTCCAGTTCCATGAGGCCACAATTTGGACTTGTTGGATACTTTTCATTGAAGCAGTTTTTCATGTTAAAACAATGGTGATTCACTGGAAGCAGAGGTGACCATGAGAACATCTTTGTCTCACTGTGTGTCTTTGGGTCCACAACAAAACTCCTGCCCCAAGGTGAAGAAGGAGAGGTCTGATTTGGAGCAAAGACCTGAGCCAAGCTGGCCTCATCCTCACACCTGAGTGTCCTGACTGTGGGGCTGAGGGTATTTAAGTTTAAAAATAATAAATCTCTCTTCTTGGAGCTGTTTTGCTGCATTTAAATTATTAAATATCCCTTGAATCCACATCCAGATTGGGTGCCAGATACACAAGGATATAGAGTCAGCCTTTGTCTGTCTTGGACTTTCCTGTTGGAGCTATTCCGTTTTGTATAAAATGGGCTACATAAATAATTCATGGGCTGAAGAGAAACTGAGTTAGGTGGTTATGGCCCTCTTCTGAGATGTGAGGGCGTCACGGGTAATTCTCTGCTCCACTGAACAGTTGCTTATTTATTTATACTGTCCAGAGCAGCAGAGCAGAGGTTGATAGAGGCTCTCTGTACTCCCACCAGCTCGGGGACCTGGGGACTCTGTGCATTGCAGGACACCAGTGGAGGGACCTCAGCCTACAGCTGAATGTTGGAATAAAGTGGGAGAATTCATTTTTATCTCCTTTTTTTTTTTTTTCTCTCTTTTTTTTTTGGTGAGGAAAACAAGCCTGGTGTTCCTCACTCCGCTCCAAGCCAGTTACCAAGAGGGCTCATGGCACATCCTGTTGCTGCAGGGAAGGGGGGAAGCTCAGTCAGCTCCTGGGCTATGCTGGGCAATTAAACAGCCCTTGGTGGAGCTTCAACAAGGGCCCAGGTTTCTTCTCATCCACCTCAGCCCATGAACCCCATCCCTGGAAGTGTCCAAGGCCAGGTTGGATGGGGCTTGGAGCAGCCTTGGATAGTGGAAGGTGTCCCTGCCCATGGCAGGGTGTGGAACTGGGCAGGTTTTAAGGTCCCTCCAACTCCAAACCATTCTGTGATTCATTCTGTAAAAAGGCGTAGGAGAGGAAAAGGGAAAAAAAAAGACATTTATCTGTTATCTCTATACCCTTTATTTTTCTCTCAGTTCTGCCTATTTTCCCCTTTGTTCAGCATTTCCCTTGGCTGTCAGTGGGGTTAATAACTGTCTAATTAACCTGCTGGTAATTAGGGTGGTGGAATTCGAGAGGTGGCCCGTGAGGCCGTGATGCCCACGAGTTATCCCATCCCCGTGTCCCAGCCCCATGGCCCACATCCCCCTCTGCCCCTCCTGCTCTTCCCATCCTGCCCCGAGCAGACCCCGTTGGTGCCCGGCAGGTTTTCCCAGTGCTGTCAGACCCCATGTCCCAGAGGGTGCCCAGGGCTGCTCCTGCTCCCTCCAGGAGCTCAGACCTTCTCCCTGGTACTTTGTCTCATGCCAGAGCACCAGAGCCATCCTTCTGGGGCAAAGGGGGTCTGTAGGGTTTTCCCTCATTGTTAGCAACCCAAACCTTCATTTTATTGTGGGATCGTAAAATTGTTAAGGTTGGAAAAGCCCCCTGAGGTCATCAAGTCCAACCTAACCCAGCACTCCCAAGGCCACCACGAAACCATGTCCCCAGATGCCAAGTCTGCAGGCTTTTTGAACATTTCCAGGGTGGAATGAGCCGTGTGGTGCTGAGGAGCTTCTCAGCTCCGGGCACGTGGGCCTGTGTGTTGGGATGAGGTGGGAGGTGATGCTGCGTTGAGATGGATTTCTCTTCCCTACTGCCCTACTTTCTGCACCATCACAGCTGAAAACAACCCAGGACTTCCCTTCTCCCCCCAAGCCAAACCTGTGCCCCAGCAGGTTCTTTCAGGTTGCACAACCCCTGAAAGGTCACACAACCCTTCCAGCACCTCCTCTTGCACCCCAGCGCAGCAGCAAAGGGGTGGAAGGGAGGGCTTGGCCTTGTGTCACAGGGTATTTGTAGTGGGCAGTGGCCTGGGGACAGTCAGGGACCTTTGGTTCGGTGCCACAGTTTTGACTTGTAACTGCTGAGCTTGCAAAATGAAGAAAAAAAAGAAAGGAAAAGAAAAAAGAGCCTTATTTGACCAAAATGTGTTTTCTGCTTCTTTGCAGGGAATCTGACTAAACACATGAAGTCAAAGGCCCACAGCAAAAAATGTCAGGAGATGGGCGTGTTGGTATCTTCACTGGTGGATCTGGAAGCCGAAGAAGGTAAAATCCTTCCCATCATAAACCTGCTGGTGGTGCTGAGAGGGGGCAATATCCATCCAGGGAGGAGCTGTGCTCCAGAAATGGTCCTTCCAAAGATGTGCAGCAGTTTTGCTCACCCCAAGCTCCTTCCATCACCCGGTGAGGGGATCTCTGTGTGTGTGGGGTGGGTGATGGGGCCATCCTGGGGGGCTGCACCGGTGGCACAGGCTGTGAGCTCCTGTCTCCTTGCTGGGGGTTGTGCATCAGTGGTGAGCACAGTGGTGGTGCTGGCTGGGGCTTGAATTTGGTGGTCATAGAGGTCTTTTCCAACCCTAATGGTTCTGTGGTTCTATGCCTGTGGGAAGTGTTTTGGCCACAGGCAGAGGACAGGGACGGGTCGGGAGCATCCTGAAATGTGTCCCAGCACTCTGTGCATCACAAGAAGTAGTGAATCTGGGGCAAGAGAAGGTGCTTCTTGGTATTTGGGGGTGTCTCTAGCAGGGAGTTCAGGAGCCTGACTGCTCTGGGAGAGTCCAGGTCCCTCCTGGATGCAGAGGGAGTCTCCAAAACAGCGAGATGAGACCCACCCTGAGGATGCATTTCCTGAGGCTGTGAATGCCCACTTTGCTGCTGCAAGCACAATTTGATGGGTGGAGGAGAAAAACCAGTCCTGGCATCCCAGATTAGGGTCTGGCAGCATATTTTACTGGAGCCAAAGTGGTGAGAGTGAGTTGTGGGGGTGACCCTTCAGTGCAAGGCCCATGAAGGCTGTGGGGCTGTTCTTGCAGGGGGGATGGACACCAGCAATACAGGAGCATCAATGATTCAGGTGATACTTTTCCTTTGAAGGGGCCTTCAGAGAAGGACTTTTCCACAAGGATCATCTTCTAGGGACCTGCCCACCTTACTGTGTGTGGCTGATCCCAGAGCTGATCCAAATTCCCAGTGCAAACCTGGGCTGCATCTGGAGGCACTGGTGCTTGGTCCCATCTGTAGCCAGAGCCCACACCCCAGGCTGGGCTGTGAACATCACAGGGGGAACCTGCTTCCCTCATCCCTCACTCTCACGTGTCTTTTCCATGGGTAGGATGAAGGGAAACGATCCAGGCTGGGAACATTCTGGGAGATTTCTCAGTAGGGAAAGAAAATAGCCTGGAGCTCTGGCATGTAGTGGCTTTGCTGTGAGTGCTTTATGAGAAGATACATTTCCCCCGACTCACCTGCTTCCTTCTTTCATCTCCTTATGGACAAACACACACACCCCGAGTCTGTCCAGGGCTCTGGAGATTCAGGAGTGAGTCTGTTCTTTGAGAAGGACACACGAGTCTCTGACCTGGTCATTTCCACCCTGGTTTAAGGTACCCACAGCTGAATTTCCCTGCAGCCCTCCCAAGAAGCAGATCTCCTGAGAGACTGGGCAGGAGGGTGGTGACCACAGCTGTCTCCATCAGGAAAGCTGAGGGAAAGGTGAGGAAGGTCTCCAAACTGGGGGATGAAGAAACACAGGGAAATCTTAGGTGTACTTGGCAGTTTGTGCTCGAAAAAGCTGTTTAACCCAAATTCCTGGAGACTTCTCTCTGACAGCTGTGCAGGGTTGGGCTGTGTGTCCCCAGGGAACAGCTGGATGTTTTGATGATTGTTATTCACTTTCCTTTAGCAAGACCCTGAGTATTCAGGGATAGAGCCTCAGCACAGGAATGATGGGGAAGAAGCTTTAGAAGCAGCAGAGGTCAAGTCCCCATGAAATTTGGGGTCATTTGCATTCAGCAGGTCATTTCCATTTATAAGAAACCCTGCAGAGCTATGGAGAGAAAAGGCTCTGGGAGCACAGGTCTGTCTGTCCCGGTGAATTTATTCCTGGGGAAACCACTCACTGCCACAGAGCAGGGGGGTCCTTCTGTTTCCATTGCAGGATGATCACGACACCACTGACCCTCCCTGGCTGCCACCCCACAAATCCCAGTGTGGAAGCAGCTCTAGTGACTCTCCACCCCCTGTATCACCCCAGACAATTTCGATTCCCCCCTCCCTGGTTTTTATTCTGCCACAGCCCACGGGGGTTTGCTGCCAATGGGTTAAACTGAGCTCCATCGAGCACAGGGTTATTTTTGTACAGTGAACATCAGCTGAGCCAGTGCTGGAGCCCGAGCCAGGGAATGTGAACTGCAAGAACAACAAGCAGTGCTTATCACCCTGCTCCCCACTGGGGGCGAGCCCATCCCAGCCTTCAGTGGGACAGGAGCTGCTTCCCAGGACAGGGGCTGCTTCCTGGGACAGGGGCAGCGTCACACACTTCCCCCTCCACAGGTGACTGGAAACCACCAGGTGTGTTTCCCTGGTGGGACAGGGTTGGCTCTGCTGCAGCTGCAGCCCCTCGTGCTGGGGGGTCACAGGGCTGGGGACACTGTGCCCATGGGGCAGTGCCCACTGGCACCTCCAAGGTGCTCCAAGTCTCAGGTTCTGGGTGTGGAAGCACAACAATGCTGTCCCTGCAGTGTGCTGTCTCCACGCTGGTTCGTTCGGCTCTGCTGGGACCCTTGGCAGGCTCAGGCACACCATCGCCTCCATGGCAGGAGCCACCAGCAGTCAGCAGTGTGTGGCTCAGGCACACCATCACCTCCATGGCAGGAGCCACCAGCAGTCAGCAGTCTGTGGCTCAGGCTCACCATCACCTCCATGACAGGAGCCACCAGCAGTCAGCAATCTGGCTCAGACCCACCATCACCTCCATGACAGCAGCCACCAGCAGTCAGCAGTGTGTGGCTCAGACCCACCATCCCCTCCATGGCAGGAGCCACCAGCAATCAGCAGTCTGTGGCTCAGGCCATCAACCACATGGCCTAAAAGTGCTGGGCACAGTTTGGGAAGCAGCATTCCTACAGAGGGGCTGGATGTGGCTGCTCTGTTCCGGAGGCACAGAGCCAGCTGATGGGGCTGGAGGGCTTTGGCACTGCCCTGTCCTGGGGCAGATGTGCCTCAGAGGGCTGGTGGGACTGTCCCTGACCCGAACTGACCATGGCTCAGCAGAGATGAGCTCAGCTGGTCGGAGCCTGGTGCTAAAAACACCAAGGTTGTGGGTTTGATCCCTGGAGGGGCCATTCACTCAATGATCCTTATGGGTCCCTCCCAGCTCAGACCATTGTGGGATTGTGTACCCAACCTGGAGGAGATACCTGAGAAGTCCCACTGCTAAGCAGTCCCAAACCCCGGTGACTCCCAGGACGGTGTTCCCCTGCCCTTTTAGGCTTGGCTTCTGGCTCAGACCAGGTGTGGTCACCTGGGTGGTCAGGCTTTGAGGACAGAGGAGAAAAGAGCAGCTCTGTGGCATTGCCAGCTCCCCGTGTCCCCTGGCACAGTGCCACTCCTGACATGCCCAGAGCTGGACAAAGGGCCCTCCCAGGCCATGCAGAATAAACATCCAAGACTGAGGATGTCTGACCTGGTGACAATGTGCTGCTCCACCCCAGGGGATGCCTTTCTTCCTTTTAAATCTTCCTGAGCTCTTGGCTCTTCTCCAGCTCTCCAGAACAACCTTTCCATCAGGCAGAGACGTGCTGTACTTTGCTGTGCCCTTTCCAAAGGAGGGCATGGCCAAAAGCAAACCCAGTTGGGGATTTTGCAGGAGCCATCCCAGGGGAGGAGTGTTGGCATGCTCCCCTGTGGGATTGCTGGAAAAATCCTTCAGCCCAGGAACTCACTTTGAATAATTGATTAGCTGATGGTCCCCGGACCTCTCCCTGCTCTCATGCCACTGTAGGTGATGCTTCTGCAGATCACTAAAGTCACAGAGGTGCTCCAGGGCTGGAGTCCCTCTGCTCTGGAACCAGGCTGGGAGAGCTAGGAGGGGTTCACCTGGAGGAGAGAAGGGTCCAGTGGGACCTGAGAACCCCTTCCAGAGCCTAAAGGGGCTCCAGGGGAGCTGGAGAGGGACCTGGGAAAAGGGATGGAGGGACAGGACACAGGGAATGCCCACCCTGGCACAGGTTGCCCAGAGAAGCTGTGGCTGCCCCTGGATCCCTGGAAGTGTCCAAGACCAGGTTGGACGGGGCTTGGAGCAACCTGGGCTGGTGGAAGGTGTCCTTGCCCATGGCAGGGGAGTGGAATGAGATGGGCTTTGAGGTCCCTCTCAATCCAAACCATTCTGTGATTCTGTAATCAAACCTAGTTAAGGAAAGAGGAAAGTGGCTCTGAAATATTGGTTGCATGATTCTGAAAGAACAACTGTTATTTTAAACCTTTTATTATAGTACTAATGAATCATATTAATTGAGTGTCACTGCTGAAAACCTGCAAATCCAACGTCCTATTTATGCTCCATGGAATTGCAGCTCTGAGGACACCAGGGCTCCCTTCACCAGTGCAGGGGCATTGCTCTCCTCTGTGATTCCAGGGCCATGCCCAGGTCACACCAGGTTAATGCCCTGGGCAGAGTGTTGTGAAGATCCCTCTGGATGTAAAACCCTTAAGAAAGTGGCAGGTGATGGGGCTGAGCTACTTTCAGCCTTCAGCCTCCTGGAAAGAGAAGGTCTAAAAAAAGACCCCAGAAAGGTCCACTTGGCATGCCCAGTTCAGTGGGACAGTCCTCAGCCAGCAGGGGAGGGCTTTGTTCTGGCCAGATGAAATCAGTGATCCCCAATGTTTGGGGCTGGGCACCTGCTGAGCCCTACCTGGATGCAGAGGGCAGGACCCACTGGCTCCTGCAGGGACTCCCCTCCCCATGTTGCTGTTGGCTGTGTCGCTGCTCATGGAATGTGTTGTGCTGTCTGGAATTTATTGCATTATGCAAGAAATCCTTGTAATTTTAGAATTGCCAAAAAACCCCCAAAATTACACAGTCCTCATTTCGTTTCCTCCCATTGGTGCAGATCCCTTGTGTTTGTGTAAAGGGGATGGGCTGCCAGGCAGGAATGCAGAAAGGTGCACTTGGGAAGGTGTGGGATCAGGAGATGGTTCCTTTCTCTTCCCTGCCAGTTTCTTTTTCACTTGGTTAAATCCAACACTGGACTTCTGCTGAAAACCGAGATTGTGTTTCATGAGTAAGGAGGCTCATTGCTCACAAATGTCAAGTAAACTAAAGCAGCCAAGAAGACAGACAGAAAATGGGGGTTTGCACTGTAATGACTGGGGCTATTTGGATGGATGAGAAAATAACATAAAAATGGCAGAAAGGTGCATGAGAAATGAGAGCTCACTGCTGTGTCACACCCCCCTGTTCTCAGTGGCTTGAAGGAGTAACCACAGTGTCCTCTCTTTTTTGCAAAGAGGCAAAGAGAACTAGAAATGAAAGGACTATTTTATTTAAATAATAATAATAATAGTAATAAAGACTACAATTTCCACATGACACAAAGCAGTGCAGGAAGGCTGTTGTGCTTTCCCTTGAGGGGAGGCAGAGAGGGAGAAGAAGTTCCTGAAACTCCTGGGATTAGTTTAGAGTTATATTTCACTTGATTGTTTTTATTTCTATTTAAAGGGCAGAAGAAAGCAAGGGGTGTTACTATAAAAGGAGATTGGAGCATAATTCCTCACTCGTGCCTTGGGTTTGCTGCCAGTCGGGTGGAATAACCTTAGAATAAATAACACACCTGTAATGAGGTGGAACCCTCAGCCCAAGCCATCGACAGGACACATTCTCAGTGGTTCCCTCTCTCCTTCCCTCCCTCCCTCTCTGTCTTGCCTGGCCTGCCCTTTCCCTGCCCCTGAGCTCAGCAGATGCATTTGGGCTGCAGGATCCCAGCTCTGAGCTCTGTTCCTGCCTGCAGGAATCGTGTCAGGAGGCCAGAGCAGGTTCCCTTGGGGCTGTCCCAGCACTCACCGAAATGTTTCCCGTGGTGGCAAACTCAGAGTGGCTTTAAGTTCCCCTCACTCCAGACTTCTGCCCTTGCTGTCTGTCCTGCCCAGTGCCCATCCCTTGGGTGACTGGGCCCAGGACAAGGCTCTGGGAGGGAGAGGCACAGCTGCCTGTGTGTCCCGAACCCCCAAATCACAGTCAGGGACTGGCTCACAGCTCTGGGAGCGAAAGACATTCCTTTTCCAGGCGAGAAATATGCAGGGCTCACCCCACAGCTGGGAGAGCGGGTTGGTTGGAATAATATTTGTTCTCAGCTCAGTTCCTTTGGGAGTTTGCAAACAACCCTCCACTGGATCCCGGGCCCAGCACACCCCATCATTCTGGAGGCTTTGGGCTGTCCATGGAGAGCTGCTGCCTTCCCTCCATGCTGCCGGGGTTCTGACTTTATGGACCCGTTAGCAGATATTTTGGAATGGGATGGGAAGCAAATGAGAAGCTCCTTTCAATCTGAATTTTCAGGCTGACTCTTGGATGGATAATCAGCCATGGGAAAATGCCTGTCACTGGTAGTGCCAAACGTTTCATGAGCATTTATTAGCAAGGCCCTGGTATTCAAAATAAACAAAATCAGGCTTTTTATCTCTAAGATCGCAGTGACCTCTCGCTGTGTGGCCGTGTCCCCTCTGCAAACCACCCTCCCTGCTGCAGGTCCAGCCCCTGATAATGTCCCTGATGACAGATGGCAGCTCTGGCAGGGAAGCTGTTCCAGCATTCAGCAGAGGGGGAACCGTGTCCCGGGCTGAACTGACGGGCACAGGGGACAGCAGGGCTGCAGTGGGTGCCACAAAGGTCCCAGGGCAGCATCCCGAGCCAGGGGCCAAGGGTATCCCAGGGGCAAGGGTGTCCCAGGGACCAAGGATATCCCAGGGACCAAGGATATCCCAGGGACCAAGGATGTCCCAGGGGCCAAGGTATCCCAGGGGCCAAGGGTATCCCAGGGGCAAGGGTGTCCCAGGGACCAAGGATATCCCAGGGACCAAGGATGTCCCAGGGGCCAAGGATATCCCAGCGGCCAAGGGTGTCCCAGGGGCCAAGATATCCCAGGGGCCAAGGGTGTCCCAGGGACCAAAGGTGTCCCAGGGACCAAGGATGTCCCAGGGGCCAAGGATATCCCAGGGGCCAAGGGTGTCCCAGGGGCCAAGATATCCCAGGGGCCAAGGGTGTCCCAGGGACCAAGGGTGTCCCAAGGGCCAAGGGTGTCCCAGGGGCCAAGGGTGTCCCAGGGACCAAAGGTGTCCCAGGGACCAAGGATGTCCCAGGGGCCAAGGATATCCCAGGGGCCAAGGGTGTCCCAGGGGCCAAGATATCCCAGGGGCCAAGGGTGTCCCAGGGGCCAAGGGTGTCCCAAGGGCCAAGGGTGTCCCAGGGACCAAGAGTGTCCCAGGGACCAAGGGTGTCCCAGGGGCTCTGCCCCATCCTCTGGGCTCTTGGCACAGCTCAGTGAGCTGGGATTTCTCGGGGACTCGCAGCCTGCTGCCAGTGCCGTTTTGTGGAGCTGCAGTGACATCCAGTGGCTGCTCCCCACGGACCTCTCCGGGCTGAGCCTGCGCTCCTGCCGGCACCGCTGCACATCTGGCGGGGGGGAGCGGGTTTTGCTCTGCGCAGAGCAGGGCAGGGCAGGGCAGGGAGACAGCCAGCAATGCTCTGCCTGGGAGCTCAGTGCTGAGCTCAGAGAGCTCCTGCTGGCCCTTAAAGCAGAAGAGACATGCTGTATATTTTACCTGCAGAAATATTTAAAATCCTTCAGGATTTGCTTTTCGTATCCTCCTCGCTGTTTACAAGCCCTTATTTACAAACCAATCCCTTGCAGAGCCTTCCACGCGCAGACCCCAGACCCTCTGCCACAAAGCAGCATCTGTATCACAACTGAGATTTATCCTGTTAAGGGAAAACCCACAGAGGGTCTTTCAACCCCATTGTTTGATTTTTAGTGAAAGGCTTGTCTTGCTAAGGTTTAACTATCTCAAAATCGAGGCAGAAAAAGCCCAAGGCATGGAGTTGGGGAATTTTGCCACGTTGGCAGCTGTGGGTTTTTTGGAGACACCATTGTAACAAATAATCATCAAATCCCCACTCCAGGGTGACAGTGCTGGTGTTTTCCTCATCTGTTAGAGGCCTTTCTCTGCATTTCTGCATGTGGTGAGAGAGCAGTGGCTGCAACTGCAGTTGGGGTAGAGTAGGAGGTCCCAGTGGTGGGATTCACTGGAATCTACTGGGATTATTGGGAGTGGAGCTGGCGCAGAGGGCAGGACTGCAGATGGTCACATGTAGGAAAGAGCCAGGTCCTCTTTCTCCCTGTGCCCTCAGAAGGTGTGAGCAGGTTTAGCCCCAAGCCAGCCCCTGTGAGGGGGTTTTACACCCTGTTTTGTGTTTTCCACCCCCTCAGGAACCAGTGAAGACCTATTCCAGGACTCTGAGGGGCGGGAGGGATCAGAGCCAATTGAGGAACACCAGTTTTCAGACCTCGAGGAATCTGACGATGATGATGACAACGAGGATGAGGAAGACGAGGAGGAAGAGGAGAGCCAAGATGAGCCACCCCTGAAGTTGCCAGAAGGCAAACACACCGCCCTCCTGCTGCACTCTTCAGGTGGCTCTCCATCTTCTCAAGAGGAAGGCACTGAAATAGCATCATCCTTAGCCCAAGAAACCGTTTCCAGCACCCAAAAAGCAGGTGAAGGCCAGCAGGCTTCCTCCTCAGGGCTGGAAACCAAGTGGTCAGCAGACAGCAGTGACATTGCTGTGTGCCACAGCTTCTTGAGTCTCCACAGACCAGCTTTGACCTCCACTGAACAATTGGCTTCTGCTGAAAGAGAGTCTGTCACAAGGCCACAGATGTCCTTAGTCATGGACCTGTCAACCTCAAAGGACACCTCCCCAAGGAAAAGGTGGTCTCCGAGCCAGGACTCTGGCAGAGGTGGTGGCAGCAGACCAATGATAGCGAGAAAGCACTTACTAACCAAAAATGAAACTTCACCCAAGCGATTCTCCCCCACTGCAGAGCTGTCCTCTCTGAGGTGCCTGTCCCCAGGGAGGGGCTTGTCCCCCTGCCAGCGCGTCTCTCCTAGGAGGGAGGCATCTCCTCTGAGATGTGTGTCACCAAGGCTTGAGCTGTCACCCAGCAGGCATCTTTCCCCCAGGAGAGAGCTGTCCCCACGAACGTATCTGCCCCCAGAAGGAGAGGTCTCCCCTGGGAGGCACTCATCGCCCAGCAGAGACGTGTCATCGCTCAGATACTTCTCCCTGAAGAAAGTCCTGTCTCCAGGCTCTCTGGAGTCGCCCAGGTATCCATCCCCTGGGAAAGAGGACTTGCCTGGCACTAGCAAATCAGCAGCAGATGACAAAGTTCAAAGCTCATATCAAGCCCAGCATGGGATATTATCTTCGATGCCTCTACCTCACAGGTTCTTTGGCAAAAACATACAGCTCTACGAGTCCAAGCTGGTAAGTTCAGTGTCCTCCTGCCTTCTGGTCCCCACACTTTGTTCTCTCATGTGGTGTTTAATGAAGGTTGTCATTCAAAGGGCACAGTGACTCTGCTACCAGTGTCATACAAAGAGGACAGTGGACAGCAATGGGGTTTGCACCCATTTAGGCCCTGCCCCTCTCAGCTGAAGAGAAATAAAGTTGTCTCTTCTCCAAGGGATTATTTGCACTCTTGGCCAAACCAGTGTCCTGCTGAGACAAGCAGTAAGGACAACCACTCAATGACTAATTGTCACTGAGAGCCTTCTTGTTCCTGGGAATTTCAAACCCAACTCTGAGATGTCCCCAGCTGGGGTGAAGCTGTGACCATTCTTCAGTGGTCAGTGACCTGAGCCAGATGTGATGCAGCTGTTGCTGACTCGTGGGCTGTGTCCACCCACAGCCAGCTCTGTTAGATGACCTGCTGAGAAATGTTTGTTTGGACATTTCTGATCTCATCTCGCTTCTCTCTTCAGCACAGAGAGGTGTTTCTCACTGGGTCCAGAGAATTATTTAATGTCTCTGCTGGACAAATCAAATCCTACGGGTAAAGGAAAATTGCACGTTCCTCCCACTGCTCCCAGCAGAGCAGATGCTGGATTTGGTGGGACGTGTCCCGTTCCTGCTGCAGTGCCTGGCCCTGCTGTAATCTGTGCTGGTGAACATGAGAGTCAGTTGCTGGAGTTGCTGTGCTGTGAAACTGGAGTGAGGACAGACTCCAGCCTTTAGGGGCTACACTGGGAAGAGAGAGGCCTTTATACAAGCCCTGGAGGACCTGTCACAGCAGATGCTGACCCAGGTCCTCTCCAGACCAGCCCCGTGTGCGTTTCTTCCATGTCCGTGATGATGTTCTTGTGGTGCTGCATTCCTTCTGCTTTCCACTATGAGTCTTTGTCTCACCTTCTCAGAGGCTATCCTTTCTTCTAGGTCCAAACTTTTGCTTCCCTAAAATGCTCTTTCCCTTTCCTGCCAATTAACTTCTGGGCCATCTCAGAGTTCTGGAAACCCCCATCCTTGGACTCTGAAGCATCTCTGTTGGGGTAACTCCTGCTGCCGCTACTTGGAGCAACTCCCTCAAGCTTCCAAGTCCACAGTAGGAGACAATAATCCCCTGCTTGTCTGCCCATTCACACCTTTCAGCTCCTTCACAGGCACACACAACTTTGTACTCCCTTTTCCTGCTCCTTTCATGCCCCCAGAGCTGTTGCTGTTCTCACGTGTCTCCAAAGCAACGAAAAAGACCTGAAGGGAAAACTTCCCATTTATCAGCAAGGTGGACAGCTGGCCTTTCACTGCAAAATTACCTTCCTGGTAAGGCCACAAGAGACAGAAAGACCAGAGGTGGATTTATCAGATCCCAAACAGAGCTTGAGGATGATTTTAGATTAGTTTCAGTGTCAGGCTTTCTGTCAAGTCCCACCACGACCGTCTCTCCTTGCAGAAGCAGTCCCTCCTTCTGGTGGCTGTTGTACCACTGAGATAATTTGTTTGGGGGTTCCCAGCATGCCTATAGTGATTTGGCCAAGACTTCTTGTGGATAAATGACCTTTAGCAAGTGTTTGGGCTTGTAAGTGCTGACCAAGCATACCCTGCCTTGGGTGGCTCTGGCTCTGTCTCCTTTCTGCCCCCTTTTGCTGCTTTCCTCTGTCACCTCTTCACAGTGATCCAGCTCACAGGGTCGGCCAATTATTCTCCATAATCCTACAAAGAAATAAAGCAGATCCTCAAATTTTATCTCTAACCCCATCACAATGGAAAGTTGATTTCAGTTTCTGTTGCTTCCTCTTCTTGGGAGTCCTGTTTAGGGGTTTAGTTATAACCTCATCACTAATTAATCCGTTTCTGTTTAGCCCCATATCTCTCCATGATGTACGTTAGGAAACTATGGGAAGCACCGAGAGAGAAAGAGGAAAAGGTAAAATGGTAGGGTCTTAACCCTTGATTTCTAGAGGCAATTTCACCCATGAGGGTGGTGGTGGGGCCACGTTGGGTGTGCTTTGGTCAAACCAGAGTCAACGCCTTCTCTTCCTCGGTCCAAAGCGTCCTTGCAATCAGCAGCTGTGAGGCTGCAATCCTGCTTTAAATTACAGGAAAAAATAAATAACATTATCTTGGCTCTCGGGAGCCTCCTGTACTGAAAGGGCTCCAAAGCAGCTCGATGGCAGCAAACACCAGCATCCTCTGCTGGGCTCTCAGGGGCAGCTCTGAGAATAGGACGAGGGGTGATGGTTTCAAACTGAAAGAGGGTAGATTCAGACTAGATACAAGGAAGAAATTTTTCCCTGTGAGGGTGCTGAGGCCCTGGCACAGGTTGCCCAGAGAAGTACTAGATGGTCCACCCCTGGAGCATTCAAGGCCAGGCTGGACAGGGCTCAGAGCAACCTGTCTAGTTGAAGATGTCCCTGCCCATGGTGGGGAGGTTGGACTAGATGACCCTTAAGGGTCCCTCCCAACCCAAACGATTCTCTGAGTTTACAACGATCCAAGCCTAAGCCAAAGCCCTGGATCTGTGCCCCAAGAGACCATGGACACATTTGTACCCAGAAGGCAAATGCTGCGGGTTGTGTTGCTCCTTACATTAAAGGTTTGGAGCTCCACATTGTCCTTGGTTGATTGACCTCCCTTAAATTAGAACAAAATGCTAACCCCCATCCTCGTAGTGAGCATTAGTGATGTGAAAGCTGCGACCTGTCCCTTGCACTGACCCAGCTCTCTCTTTTCCCTCTCTGGTGCAGAAGATGGAGCCCCGAAGCCCACCATGCTCCCCTGGCACCACCCAGCCCATGTGCTCCAGGCCCCTGCAGGTGCCTCCCGACTTGCACGTCCACGCTCCGGGCCGAGGGGAGGAGAATGTCTTCAGCCACCTCCCGCTGCACTCGCAGCAGCTCACCAGGACCCCCTACCCCATGATCCCCATCGGGGGCATCCAGATGGTCCAGGCGAGGCCGAGCTCCCACGCCAGCCTGGTGCCCAGCTCCGTCGTGCCCCTCCAAGCCGGGTGCTTGGGCTCTGGAGGTGGTGACCCTGCAGAGTCCAGCTGGGCTCTCGAGGGGGACGAGGAGCCACCGACCCCATTGGCGTCCACGTGCCCCACTGCGAAGGTCTCCAAACACGCGCTGTCCCCGCAGCGGGCGAGCGGTGGTTTCCTGGAGGAGAAAATGAGGACTAGTGAGCTTCAGCAGGAGGCAGAGCAGGAGGAACACAGGGTAAAAGCCTCGGCTGAGCCCAGCCCGGTGGAGCAGGCGCCCCCAGCCAGCCCCAGCACACGCCACGAGCACTCGCCAAAGCCTTCGACGAGCGGGGAAGAACCCTCCAAAACCGCGGGCAAGAAGCAATGCAGCAGCTCGAGCACTTCTGTCGCATCCCCCTGCACTTTCATCGGCGACGCCCCCGCGCCGGAGCGGGGCAGCAGCCCCGGGTGCCCCCCGGAGCCCCAGCCCTGCCAGCCGCTCTCCGGGCGCCAACGGGGCGCCTCCGCCAAGAGCAGCCCACGGCCAGAGCACGCAGATTTAGGTCAAACTCAAAAAAAGGTGGATGAAAACGCGGGAAGTACTTAAGCCTCCACCATCAGTTCCACCTTTAGGCTTCCTCTGTAAAATCAACAAGACATTTTCAACACTATTTCCTTTAGTATAATCACCGATAAGAAGCACTCTAGTGAATGACCAAACCCACGGAAAATTCCTGGTTTTCTTTGTCCCAGTCTGGTATTATCTCCACATGTATGCAGTTACTTGTGCCTTTTTCTATACCTTTCGTTGCTTGAAATGTACAAAACTGTTTGAGGCTGTGAATATTTTTTTAGAGTTTTTTGGAAAGGGGGTTTGTTAGACCTTGTCTTTTTTGCCATTTAGGTGTGAGTAATTCTGGGCCTGAGAGATGCAGAAAGGAAAAGGTTAAGCATTTTAAGAGGAAGAAGATGCACTGAAAACAAAAACAAAACAGAAAAAACTTTTTTTTATATTGATTAAATGATTAAAAAAAAAAAAGAAAAAAGAAAAAACCCAAACCCTTGCTCCTGTGTACAGAAGTTTATGATTCATATTTATTACATGCTTTATTTAATTCTTGCAAAGTGCTTGGTTTTTGTTTGTTTGTTGGGTTTTTTTTTCCCTCGCATCCCTCCGGTTGTGCTTTAAACAGCTGAAACTTGCTTTACATTTGAAAAAAAAGTGTTTACCCTGAACTTGTGAGTGAAAGGAGCTCTTCCCTGAGCAGGGGAGGGGCATTCGCAGGGAGAGAAATTGCCACTCACGGGAGGAAAAGGACCCGCGAGCATCCCTACATCCCTCCCTCCCTCCCTTCCTCCCTCCCTCTCAGCAAAGCACTTTTCTAAAAAGGGACATTTAAAA
>VWZG01003563.1:124887-170873 GCA_013396735.1 Grallaria varia
AAAAACCGGAAAAAAGCAAAGCTGAATAAAAAAAAAAAAAATAAAAAAAAAACACAAAAAAAAAAAAAAAAAAAAAAAAAAAAAAGAAGAAAAATACTCAGTATTTGATGTTCGTGACCCTTATTGTAAATGACATCTGTACTGTGAATGAGAAGTTTTTACAAGTATAATATTGCCTTTACTACAGCTCAGATTGTCTGCTCAGTCTGAGCATATTTTTAAAAAAATAGCATGTTGGAATAAATTTTAAAGTCCCAACATATCACTACTTGCATGGCTGGCAGTCTTTGATTTTCATTTTTATTTAGCACAGGGTCAAGGACCTGGGAAGTGATGGAGCACCTTTGGATGAACCCGGCTCAGGTGTCACCACCGGTCCCGAGCCATCCCAACCGAGCCCCACCTGCTGCAGGTGAACGTCTGCCCTAAAGGAAATGCCACAATTGTATTTTTCCCCCAGTTTTTCCCCCTCACAGCACAGAGACCATGAGCTGAGGCACGTGGTGGATGCTCTGGTGGGACTCTGCAGGGTCCAGGTTGAATTCACAGAATCCCAGACCGGTTTGGGTTGGGATTGACCTTAAAGCTCACCCAGTTCCACCCAAACACCTTACACCAGACCACGTTGCTCAGAGCCTCATGCAGCCTCTCCCATGAGCACAAACATTAGGAAATAAAATAAAATAAAATAAAATAAAATAAAATAAAATAAAATAAAATAAAATAAAATAAAATAAAATAAAATAAATAACAATAAAAAAGGGAACTCTGTGATTTTCCCTGTTTATTCCTCTCCCCAAGGAATTGAGCTGCCCTTGGCCCATCCATTCCCTCCAGGCACCAGGAAACCCTTCTGGGCAGCTCCTCACCTGCTCCCCTTCACCCATGGGCTCAGCAGCCTTTGGTGGGCGTTTGCAGACAAGTTCAGAGGCTGAGGTAGGGGCTGGTGGAGGGGGGGGACTCACAGAATAGGGAGGGAAGGAATTCTTTATCCCATACCTTTAGGTGTCCTCACAGCTGGGGCTGCAGAACCAGTTGCCCTCTCTGCCCAAGTCCTTGGCTTCTCCAGCAGTTCCTCCTGAGCCTGGTGGCTCTGCTGGATGAGGGAGGCGAGGGAAGGGCTGGGGAACCTCATTATTTGGTCTTCATTTAGTCTGAGAAAAGCCACATTTCAGCATGAAGAGGATCCTGGGAGTGGTGGTGTCAGGGTACGAAGCTCTGCCTTCCTCCTCTCTGAGATCCAACTGCCTTTGCAGCAAGAACTTCTTTTGAACTTATTCACCATCCAGAAGGAAGTTCATCCATTCCCAGTGCTTGGCTGCCCCGTGCCTCAGTTTCCCCGACTGTAGAGAGCATTTGTGGCCTCCTGATAAGGGTTGGAACTGCCCAGCTTTGGGTACCACCCCCTTGGGCTCTCCTGTGCCGGGAGGGCTGGCACAGCTCTGGGTGGTGGCTGCTGCATCCCTCTGCTCCAGGGGGTTCCACTCTTTCTCTTGTCCCTGCCCCAAAAGTCTGGCAGGGCCAGTAGAAGGGGATTCAGCATTTTGGTCTCTGCATCCAAAGAGCTTCTGTGGGCCTGGGGAGATGTGGGAGAGCAAAACATCACCAGCTGGCCAAGGAGGGCATTGTCCCGCTCTGCTCTGCACTGGGGCGGCCTCACCTGCAAGAGTGGGGCACTTTGGGGGGACACAGTGGAAGGAAGGGCTGAAGCCATTGGAGAGTGTCCAAAGGAGGGCAAAGAGATGGGCAAGGGCCTGGAGGGGCAGCGTGTGAGGACACTGAGGGCACTTGGGGGGTTCAGCTGGAGAAGAGGAGACTGAGGGGACACCTCAGGGCAGGTCCAGCTTCCTGAGGAGGGGCAGAGGAGGGGCAGGCACTGATCTCTGCCCTGGGGGGACCAGGGACAGCACCCAGGGAATGGCTGGAGCTGGGTCAGGGCAGGCTCAGGTGGGATCTCAGCACAAGGTTCTTCCCCCAGAGGGTGGTGGGCACTGCCCAGGCTGCCCAGGGCAGTGGGCACGGCCCCAAGGCTGCCAGAGCTGCAGAAGGGTTTGGATGATGCTCTGGGGCACAGGGGGTGACTCTTGGGGCTGGTCCTGTGCAGGGCTGAGGGTTGGATTGGGTGATCCTTGGGGGTCCCTTCCAGCTCAGCATACCCTGGAATTCTGTAAAGAGTGTCAGGGCTTGGGGATGATGAGGTCCCTCCCTTAATAGCACCTTGGATTTTCCTTTCTGCTGGTGGAAGGCCGTGAGCCTTGGCTGGAGGCAGCAGGATGGTGACATTTATTTCAGGTACATCACCAGTCCCTCCAGCTTGTGCTTCTGCCACTGACTAGAGGAATGATTTCTCCTTTAAAAAAAAGAAAAAAGAAAAAAAGAAAAAAATTTTCCAATTCTTAAAACCAGAGACACTCCAAAGGCAGCCAGAGCTGTCTGGAGAACACTGCAGCTCAACCCCACTAATCTCCCCAGCCTGGAACCAATTTGGTTTACACCGATCTCCAGAGTGGCTCCAATTAATCAGGTGTCCCATGAAATTCCTTCCCCCTAAAAAGTCTTTGTCTTCTAGACACAGAGACCAGACATTTCCTCCTCTGGGAAGCCAAATGTGGTATCAAACCATTAAGAATCCTTTGGCTGATGTTACAGGCTGGTTCCCCTGGGAAGTGCAGGCTCCGTGTGAAAAGGGACAGCGCTCTAGGAAGTTCGAACCAGTCCCTCTCTCTGGGAGGCTGAAATTCCTGCTGGTCTTTTGAAATGCCTGAGTCCCACAATGAAATGGTCTTTCCTCCTTCTCAGGTTCAGCCTCCCAGCAGCTCAGGAGCCTGACTACAGAACCTGGAAAGAGGAATTCCTCTTATAACCAGGCCTTTATGTGCATCACAGCCATAAAAGCACCTTCAGAAATCTACACTCTTCGGCCTTTCATGGGGCTCTTGCTGGAGAACAGGAGAATCACAGAATCCCAGAATGGTTTGGGTCGGAGGGACCTCAAACACCATCTCATTCCACCCCCTACCACGCCCCTTCCACCAGCCCAGGTTGCTCCAAGCCCCATCCAACCTGCCCTTGGACACTCCCAGGGATCCAGGGGCAGCCACAGCTTCTCTGCCCAACCTGTGCCAGGGCCTGCCCACCCTCCCAGGGAAGGTTCCCTTCCCACTGTCCCATCTAACCCTGCCCTCTGGCAGTGGGAAGCCTATTAAGGAGACAGATTGCCCAGCTGAGGGATGGGCTTTGCTGCACTGTGTTGGAAGATGTAGCCCAGCACCACTACGGGAAGAGCTGGTGAGCCCGTGTGGAGCCAACTGGGTGGCTTTAGCCAAAAAATATATCAGTTTACCTCCTTTCAATCACTCCACACAGCCTTGGCACAGATCGGCACCAAAGGGAGCTGCTGGCATGGGAGGAAAAACAGAGGGGAAAGGCCTGAGGTGGAATGGAATGGAATGGAATGGAATGGAATGGAATGGAATGGAATGGAATGGAATGGAATGGAACGGAATGATGCCCCCAGGGAGGTGGAGCAGCACTGACAGACAGGGTGGAGGTGGGCACCCTGTGCCCACCGAGGCCCAGCCCTGCCGGCTGGTTTTTGGTTGGTGTCCTGATTTTCTGTTCCACACTAGTATCAGTGCAAAGATCTGTGGACAATTCCTTGAGGGGTGGATCTGGCAGGACTCTGGAAAAGAGCTGGGAAAGAGTCCTGGGGACACTGAGGAGGGTGTTGGTCCTTGGTCCTGGCACTGCAGGTCTGGGCTGAATGGAAATCACACAACACTTGTGAGGAATGAGTAAGGAGCAGGGAAACCCCAGACCTCCTGGGGCCTCCATTGCTTTATGTTTGGTCTCCTCCACACCCCTGGGTGTAGCAGCACCCCTGGGTGCTCTGAACAGGCTGGCCTCGAGAGGTTTCGATCTGTTGCTGGTTACGGGTTTCCAGATGAAGATAATCCCTTCAAGATTTGGATTCAGCTGCTTTTCTGGGACATGGGATGGATGTCCAGTGCCTCCAGTGCCTTCAGGAGCAGCTCTGGCTGTGCCTGTGGTCTTGGTTCCCCTGGGAGAAGCAAGTCCTAAGCCATGGCAAGTCTGTAGGACTCCTTAATCTGCACCAAGCTGGTCTTGTTTGATCCTGGCTTTGCCCCAGGGTGCTCCATAAGGGGATGTGTCACAGAGGGAGGAGAGGAGACCTGAGAGCTGGGAGGGTCAGGGAATTGGCTCCAGGGAAGTGGGGTGAGCCGCTGTGGAGGGATGGCCGGGAAATGTCACACAATCCCAGAACATGCTGAGCTGGAAGGGACTCCCAAGGATCGTCCTGTCCAACCCTCAGCCCTGCACAGCCATCCCAAGGGTCACCCCCTGTGCCCCAGCTCACAGATGTGCTCTGCAGCTGCTCCTGCTGCCTCGCCACGGGGTGCTGGGCAGGGCTGTGGCCCTTTCAGCACCTGCCCCACATTCCCCTGCTGTGCCTTGGGCAGACAGAAGGGTGTGGGTGAGCAGGGGGGTGGCAGGAGGTGGATGCAGGAGATGCTGCAGAGACCGGCTGGGCACAGCTCTGCCCGTGTGCCCACATGTGCAGCAGCCGGCTCTGCAGGCACCACCCAGCTTGGGGGGCACCACCCAGCTCTGCCGGCATCACACACCTCTGGGGGCACCACCCAGTTCTGCGGGCATCACCCAGCTCGGGGGGCATCACTCAGCTCTGGGGGCATCACCCAGCTCGGGGGGCATCACTCAGCTCTGGGGGCATCACCCAGCTCGGGGGGCATCACTCAGCTCTGGGGGCATCACCCAGCTCGGGGGGCATCACTCAGCTCTGGGGGCATCACCCAGCTCGGGGGGCATCACTCAGCTCTGGGGGCATCACCCAGCTCGGGGGGCATCACTCAGCTCTGGGGGCATCACCCAGCTCGGGGGGCATCACTCAGCTCTGGGGGCATCACCCAGCTCGGGGGGCATCACTCAGCTCTGGGGGCATCACCCAGCTCGGGGGGCATCACTCAGCTCTGGGGGCATCACCCAGCTCGGGGGGCATCACTCAGCTCTGGGGGCATCACCCAGCTCGGGGGGCATCACTCAGCTCTGGGGGCATCACCCAGCTCGGGGGGCATCACTCAGCTCTGGGGGCATCACCCAGCTCGGGGGGCATCACTCAGCTCTGGGGGCATCACCCAGCTCGGGGGGCATCACTCAGCTCTGGGGGCATCACCCAGCTCGGGGGGCATCACTCAGCTCTGGGGGCATCACCCAGCTCGGGGGGCATCACTCAGCTCTGGGGGCATCACCCAGCTCGGGGGGCATCACTCAGCTCTGGGGGCATCACCCAGCTCGGGGGGCATCACTCAGCTCTGGGGGCATCACCCAGCTCGGGGGGCATCACTCAGCTCTGGGGGCATCACCCAGCTCGGGGGGCATCACTCAGCTCTGGGGGCATCACCCAGCTCGGGGGGCATCACTCAGCTCTGGGGGCATCACCCAGCTCGGGGGGCATCACTCAGCTCTGGGGGCATCACCCAGCTCGGGGGGCATCACTCAGCTCTGGGGGCATCACCCAGCTCGGGGGGCATCACTCAGCTCTGGGGGCATCACCCAGCTCGGGGGGCATCACTCAGCTCTGGGGGCATCACCCAGCTCGGGGGGCATCACTCAGCTCTGGGGGCATCACCCAGCTCGGGGGGCATCACTCAGCTCTGGGGGCATCACCCAGCTCGGGGGGCATCACTCAGCTCTGGGGGCATCACCCAGCTCGGGGGGCATCACTCAGCTCTGGGGGCATCACCCAGCTCGGGGGGCATCACTCAGCTCTGGGGGCATCACCCAGCTCGGGGGGCATCACCCAGCTCTGCAGGCATCACACACCTCTGTGGGCACCACCCAGCGTGGGAGCATCACCCAGCTCTTCGGGCATCACCCAGCTCGGGGGGCATCACCCAGCTCTACAGGCATCACCCAGCTCTGTGGCCACCACCCAGCTCTGCGGACATCACCCAGCTCTTCGGGCATCACTCAGCTTGGGGGGCACCACCCAGCTCTGGGGACACCACCCAGCTCTGCGGGCATCACCCAGTTCTGGGGGCACTATCCAGCTCTGTGGGCATCACTCAGCTTGGGGGGCACCACCCAGCTCTGGGGGCACCACCCCAGGCAAACCATGTGGCTGGGGCCAGGAACCTGGCCCCCTGCCCACCACAGCCAGATGGTCTGGGGCCAGAAGCTGGTGCCCGCTCCCAGGAGGAGATGTTTGTGCTGGAAGGGCTGGCACGGCCACCACGGGCTGCTGCTTGTTGTTATGACAACAGGAGGAGGCTGCTGAGAGCACAGAGCAGGGAAGGAAGGGAAGGAGAAGAGAGCATGGAATCATGGAACTGTAGAATCGTTATGGTTGGAAAAGATCTCTAAAATCAGCAAGTCCAACCTTTGAACAAATCCCACCAAGCCCAGAAAACCATATCACAAAGTGCACGTCTGGAGGGGGGTGGTTTAGAGAGGCAGCAAGGGCTCAGGCAGAGGGATGGGGTGAGGGTGGTGCAGGGATGGAGGACACCCCCAGGGATGGAGGACACCCCCAGGGATGGAGCCATGGTGGCCATCAGGAGGGGCTGGGTTTGTGCCTCCGCCGGGGGTTAATGACACTGCCGTGCACAAGAAGGGTCTGGAGAGCAGCCTGAACCTCCCTTGCATCGTTCCTGCAGCTTCTGGGACCTGTGCAATGGGCAAGAATGGGAAAATCAAGCCTGATATAACAGACTGCTGAGTGTTGCAGCAGATCCCTCACAGGGAGCACTGGCAGGCGAGCCATGACTTCATCCTCCTCGCAGACATTTCTTGGACAGGGAGCAAGGCAAATAAAAAAATCACCTCATAACGAACTCCGTGTCCTGCTGGAGTCCCCAGTGCCCTTTCACAGCCTCTCCTGCCCGAAGGGGACCCGCACTAATGCAGGATGCAGGAAGCTGCTGGACTGAGCCCATGGTGTCACCTCTTAAGCAGGTGTCTCCTGACATGCCCTTCTCTGTAAAACCACAGCTCCTGGGCCCGGGTGATTAAGTGGAAACCTTGGCTTTCATCGTTAGAAAGATGCAAACAACCATTTCCTCCGGGTTATGGAGGAAAACTTGGAACTGCGGCCCCCACGTGCTCGCCAAGAGGGATTAACACCCGTGGGAAATCCATGACTCCACCACTGCCTCCCTATGAGACCTGGTCACAGCCCTCAGCAGGGTGGCCCTGACTTTTCCAAAGGGAAAGTTTTCAAGACCAGAGTAGATAAAGGTCAGAATAACCTGGTCGGACTCCCTGGTTGACCCCGCTCTCAACTCCCTCCCAACCTGGATTATCCTGGATTATGCCGTGATCCTGAGTGTGTGAGGAATGGGTTAAAGCCTTCCAGGGGCTCAGGAGCTCCAGTGAAGGCATGGCCAGCCTGCCATGGCTTCTGCCCCCTGTGCCCAGGAGCTCTGGGGCTCTGTCAAACCCATCCTGGTGCCACTGCTCTCTCCAAGACCCGGCACTGGAAGGGCAGCAAGCCTTGCCCTTGGGACACACCTTGAGCAGGTAACAAGCGACCACTTGAAACCTCAAAAAAAGAACCAACCTTTGAGTTGAGTTTGTTTTGTTCTTCCTCAAATTACAGAACAACGACACAAAGGTCATGGTTTCAGCAAGAGGTGGCTGTGGGTGAGGGCACATTCAATGTATTATTTATCTCAGAAGGTCTTTCCCTATTTTAGCTGCAAGTTGAAAGGCAGCTCAGGCCACAGATAGGCCCAGTTGCTTGGGTCCTAAAGAAATGCAACATTCCAGCTGAAATATTTGGGTTAGGAGATGAAATACTAAACTCCCAGAGAGAGGTTTGGCTTTGTGGTCCAAACATTTGGTTAACCCTTTGGTCCTGTAAGTGTGTGAGCCCTGGGAATTCCCAGGCACACACATGCCATCGCTGGCTCTGGAGTGTTCAGCCCTGCAATGTTTTTCACTTACTGCTTTTTGCTCCTGGAATCGAGTTGTTAACTGAGAATCCAAATTTTCACTATAAAAATAGATTTCTAAGTATTGTGGCTGTGAAAAAAAAGCTGGAAATCATGACTTTATCTTTCCTAACATATGGCAAATATGAAGAATGCAAAATGTATTATTCTTCTAACCTCATAACTTTGAAGACAGAGTGCCAGCAGGGCCGTGTCTGACACTAAGCTCCTGCAGAGACCTCCAGTTTTAAGATCTCTGTAACCCATTAGGGTGCAAATTTATTAAAGGAGTCAGGCTAAATAGAAACCAGGTGGTGCTTTAAGTTAAGTATTGTGCTCAAGGAAGGGATTTTCAGATTTTTGACAAGCTTTGTACCCAGCCTTTTGGTCTGGGACGTGAATTGCCCAGCCCTCACTCAGACAGTGCTGCTGGCAGGGGGCAAGTGTGGGGAGGGGAGGAGATGAGGTTATGGGGAAGGTGTGTAGGGGATGCAAGAGGAAGAGAATAACCAGGACGGATGGATGGATGGATGGATGGATGGATGGATGGATGGATGGATGGATGGATGGATGGATGGATGGATGGATGGATGGATGGATGGATGGATGGATGAAGGTGTGGAGGGCAGCACCTGGAGTGTGAGTCCACCTTGCTCAGTGGAAGAGCTCAACTTCTGGTGGTAGACACTGCGGCTGATGGTGTGTGAGAACGTCAGGTGATCCTCCTCTGGGACAGACAGACCAGAAAGTCTCCTCCCATCTCCTTTTCTATGCCTTCCTGACTCCTTGGGAATGTTTGTGTAGTTGTCACACACTTTCTGAACTCCTCCTCCAGCGACAAACCCCACAATTCCCAAACTCTCAGCTAGCACAAGGAGCTGGTGCTTTAAATTCTTCTCTCCCAGCCCAGCAAACAGCAGGAGACTCACAGGCTGCTCAGAGCAGCCAAAGTAATGGCTATTGCTAACAGCAAACCCATCTTCCAGTGCTTTTATATATCTGACTGGAGACCTAATAAGTGCTGAATTGGTGTGTGATTTAATGAGTCGAACTTCAAAGCTGCTGTTTCCACACCTAATTCACTCATCTGGACTAATAACTGAAATGGGTGGCTTTTTTTTTTTTTATTTCCTTCTAGCAATTTATTATTTACCCAGTTGCTTCACAGCTCCTAATTTAATAAGTGCAATAACCCAGGGGTACTGCTTCAGTAAGGAGGAGAAGCTGTGAAATCCAACAGTCCCTCCTGTGAGTGGCCTTGGTGGACACCAGAGGTCCCATTACAACATTTTAAGGGCTATTTGACATTGGCAAGTCAGGGATCTGGAGTGTTAGGCCTCAGCAGACAGCTCCGTTTCCAAAACGTGCTGGCAGCTGCTGGAATGGAAGGATGGCACTGCTGGGTCTCCCGTGGGCTTGTGTCCTGCAGCCTGGGGAGGCTCCAGTGTGGCTGCCCGGGCAGCAGAGGTGCATTGATCTGAAGGACACCCAGGGATGGTAAAGCACATCCCCTGCAGGGCTCAGCTTTGGGCTCTCCTCTCCCTCTGCCTCCCCCTCGCAGGGCTGTGCATGACGGAGCAATGCCCTCATCATGGCCCAGTTTCATCCCGGGGGTTAAGCCTGTGGCCACAAACCCAACTCACCAAGGCTGAGCCATAAATCCCAGAGGGCGGCTTTTAGAGGTCAAGAGGAAATTTTGTTGGGGAGTGAGCGAGGACAGAAGTTTCCAGGATCCTTTCTGGGACGTGCTCTGGGTGTGATGGAGGGAGCCCAAAGCACATGATGGGCCTTAGCCCTTTCCCTGCCCAGCACGCAGGACAGCCAAAGCTCCCTCTGCCCTTGCACTGGCAGCTGCAGCCCCGCGGGAGCACCGAGAGCTGCCCGGTTGCTTTTTCACTGAGACTTCATCCCACCTGAAGCATCCTTTAGATCCTGCAGCTCCCTGAGTCTCCTTGGATACTTTTCAGCTGTTTCAGTCGGGGAGAAATCTGAGCTGAGAGTCCTCGGGTGTGATTTCTCTGAGCTGTTGAGTTCAGATCTGCTCGAAGCCCAATCCGTGCGTTCCTAATCGCCGCCGTCCTTCCCTTTTCCACATCTCTCATCCCTGGGTTTCAAAGCACTTTTGCAGACATTAAAGAGCTGTTCCCCAGAACCCCAGAGGCTGCAGCTAAACCAAGCCTGCTCTGAAATGTTCCTGCTGTTGCTGTGATACCGGTTGGAGCTCTCTCCAGCCGCCAGCCTTTTTATTGCAGCCTGAACTAGCTCAGAGGTTAGGTCATTCCACGGATAAAAACAGAGCCAGGGATGGGGACTGTGCTGGGAGCTCACTGGCAGAACAAGGGATGCTGCTTGGCATTCATCATCTCTTCAGGCAAATTCCCATCCTCTTTTTTGTGCACCTACACCCTCCTTCCCCCTGCCTTATCCATCCTCAGGCACTGGCTGAGCTCTTTGTGCAGGCTTGAAAGTATTCTAGTGTTTTGCAGCCCGTGCCTTAATCAGGCCATTCTGCAGAAGGGGAAAATCCTCATAAACCTGCAGCAAGTTCCCCTGCTGCTAATTAACAGCTGATCTATTTTCCTCTGGTTTTAAGTGGGAAAATAGCAGTGATCCGAGCTCGGAAGAGCCACATTCCTGGCCCATGAGCTATTCCCAGCAGACAGCTCTGAGAGCATCCAAGGCAAAATCACAGCTCCGTTTTCCTGCACGAGGAAAAGGGGCTGCGTTTCCCATTCTGGGCTGCTGCTATTTGGAGCCAGCAGGGATTGCAGGCAGACGTGCATTGGTCGAGGTGGTCTGGGCTGAGCCAGGGAGCAGCACAAACCATCGCTGGGCCTGGGGTGCTTCAAGGGGCCCGTGTTGGGGCTCCAGGAGTGAACAGAAGCCTCAGTGCCAGCCCCCTGTGCGCAGGGATGAAGGGGAGAGGTGTGGATGCTCTGCAGCAGCACGGGGGCTGTGCAGGGCTGAGCTGCTGGTGTCACTGGAGCACAGTCAGGAGGGGACCAGGCTCAGCCCTCGCTCAGCACGTGGCACAGGCTGCAGGTCTGGTCGTGGCCTCACCACATCAGCCTCGAGCTGTCCCTGAACCAGAGACACCCAGAACTCGTGTGTGCAGACTGCAAGTCCTGAGCAGAGTGACAGGGGACGGACTGTGCACCCCACGGGGCCAGTAGGCACCACGATCATAAAACCATAGAATTATTCGGGTTGGAAAAGACTTCCAGGATCACCAAGTCCAGCCTTTGACTGAACGCCACCGTCTGAAATAAACTGCAGCACTGAGTGCCACATCACTGTTTCTGAAACAGCTCCAGGGTTGGGGACCCACCACCTCCCTGGGCAGCCCCTTCCAGTGCCTGACCACCCTTTTCAGCAAGAAATTCATCTTAATGTCCAACTTAAATGTCCCCTGGCACAGCCTGAGGTCATTCCCTCTCCTTCTGGCCCTATTCTCTGGGAGCAGAGCCCAACCTGCCCTGGGTCCCCCCTCCTGTCAGTGAGTTGCAGAGAGTGGAAAGGTCCCCCCTGAGCCTCCTTTTCTCCGGGCTGAGTCCCCCCAGCTCCCTCAGCTGTTCCTGATGCTCCACACCATTCCCTTCCCGTGGACACCTCCACCCCCTCAATCCCTTTCTTGCCATGACTGGCCCAGAACTGGACACAGCACTCGAGGTGTGGCCTCACCAGTGCCCAGCACAGAGGGACAACCCCTGCCCCAGTCCTGCTGCCACACTGTCTTTGATGCAGGTGATGAGATCAGGGTTCACAAGGTTGATCACTTTGTAAGACCAGGACATCCAAAAAAGAACTCCCCAACCCCTGGTCTGCAGCTGGAATGGGCACAGAGCTCAATCTTTTCTTAGTGCTCTGCTTTGCACTCATTGAGTGAAGCGTCAAATCCCACAACCAAACACCCCCAGCTCTGTCTCCTGGAGAGTTGGGCTGGGGGTGAAAGGAAGGGGTGTAGCTATTGGGGTCCTTTTCTGCTGTCACAGCTCCCCACCCTCTGCCACCTTGCAGTGGGTGCAGAGCAGACTTACCCACAGGGTACCTGTGGGTGTAACCACAGAATCCAGAATGTGCTGAGCTGGAAGTGACCCACGGGGACCATCCAGTCCCACCGTCAGCCCTGCACAGGAACAGCCCCAAGAGTCCCCCCCTGTGCCCCAGAGCATCATCCAACCCCTCCTGCAGCTCTGGCAGCCTTGGGGCCGTGCCCACTGCCCTGGGCAGCCTGGGCAGTGCCCACCACCCTCTGGGGGAACAACCTTGTGCTGAGATCCCACCTGAGCCTGCCCTGACACAGCTCCAGCCATTCCCTGGGTGCTGTCCCTGGTCCCCCCAGAGCAGAGATCAGTGCCTGCCCCTCCTCTGCCCCTCCCAAGGCAATTCCATGTTGGGGTGTCCATGACCAGAGCTTTGGAGGTACATTTGGCTGCAGAGCCCCGGGCTGAGGGTTGGCTGCAAAGACCTGTGTGTGCATTCACAGGTAAATGTTGCCTCTGGTTCAGCCCCTGGTCAGGGTTCTCTCAGGTTTGTCAGCTGCAAACCCCTCAGTGCCATCCCCCTGCCCCCCTCGAGGGACCTGCACACCCCCCAGTGCTCCTGGCCCATCATGAATGTTGTCACCTGGTGTCACACTGGAGACATCCCCCTGCTTTGTTCTCTGGGACAATGGGCTGGGGAATGAGCAGGGGGGGCTGCAGGTTCAGCAGCACCTGGTCAGTGAGATGCCCACCTGGTCACAGAGCTCTACAAGGACAGGATGGGGCAGGGCGAGAGCGTCAGGCCCCAAAACCAGTGAGGGTGTAATTTAACCTGATTGACACCAGAATATGCAGATGATTGACCTAGTAAAGGTTATTTAACTATGCCTGGGCAGCCTCTCTAGGGGAGATCACCCACGTGCTGCTTGGGAACCCACCCTTGGCCCTGCTGGGGCCCCTTGGCTCGCTCCTGGCACCTTCCCACTTTGGAATGCTGCTCCCATGGCAGGTCCCTTTGCTTCCATCTGGCTCTTCGTTGTGGTTGTGCCTGTCTCAGCCTTCCAGACTGTGGTGGCTGTGGTGGTTTCAGATTTACAGAAGTCAGGCTCGGTGTCCCATCTGGTTCCTCACAAACCATCCCTGAAGCATGACCCTGACCTTGCTGGCCAGGTCTGAGTCACTCCGGACTCAGTGGGTGGCTTCCCATGGTGAAGTTCCATTGCACCCAGGCAAAGTGAATCTGCACTTGAATTTCCCAGGCTGGGACCCACCCAGATCTGTGTCCTGGCCACAGTCTTCCTTCATTCTCTCAATTTTTCCTCATTGCTTGACTAAAGATGGTCACAGCCCTCCCCAGGTACCCTCTGGTCCCTCAGTCACAAACCCTGTGAGGTCCCTGGCCCAGCAGCATCCCATCTACCACCTTTACTCAACCCTTGAGCAGCAGCACCTAGGCAATAAATTCCATTTTCCTGACAGCCCTGCAAGAAGAACAGCTAAAATCAGAGCAGCCATGGACATCACCAGTGCCACCAGTGTCCATCCACCCCTGGCAGTACTGAATCACAGAATCATGGAACCACTAGATTGGAAAAGACCTCTGAGATCATCAAGTCCAACCTTTGACCCAACACTTCCTTGTCTACCAGAGCATGGCACTGAGAGACACATCCAGTCTCTTCTTAAACACCTCCAGAGCCAGAGAATCCACCACTTCCCTGGGCAGCCCATTCCAATGTCTGGTCACTCTCTTTGTAAAGAATTTCTTCCTAAATGTCCAACCTAAACCTCCCCTGGCACAGCTAAGGCTGTGCCCTCTTGTCCTACTGCTGGATCTCTGGGAGAAGAGACTGACCCCCACTTGGCTACACCCTCCTGCCAGGTTGTTGTAGAGAGTGATGAGGTGCCCCCTGAGCCTCCTCTTCTCCAGGGTAAAAATCCCCAGCTCCCTCAGCTGCTCCTCACAGCACTTCTGCTCCAGACCCTTCCCCAGCCTCGTTGCCCTTCCCTGGACACGCTCCAGCACCTCAACATCCTTCCCAAACTGATGGGCCAGCACTGGCCACAGCACTCGAGATGCTGGCCACACTTGCCCCTGTTTCTGGAGAGCAGTGATGATGCCCTTGGCCATTCCTGGGGCTGTCCCAGGCACAAGGACTCCTCGATGGCTCCACAGGGTTCCCAGCCAGTGTGGAGGTGCCTGTCTGTGCCCTCCAGCCCCACCATCGCTGCCCGTGGGATGGCTGGAGGGGCTTGTGGAGGGGAGACAAGGGGCTGGCATTGCTGACAGATGGTATTAAAATGAGCTTGCAGGAATGAACCATGAAAAGATTGGATTAGCAGGGCTGTGGGTGCCCGTGCCAAGTACCCACAGCCCCATGTCGGGCAGGTACAGTCGGCAAAGATTTCTCTTTAAGGGAAATTAATGATTTTGCTGGAGCACTCTGGTGTCTCTAATTAAATTGCCTGGGGAGGCTGTCAGTCAAGGCAGGAGAGTTCCAGCCCTGCTGCCAAGCAGCCCTTTGCTCAGGGAGTGTTTTGTGCTCGTGGTGCTCGGGAAGGAGCCAGAAGCACTGTTGGTCCCCATGGGGGTGGCACTGGGAGCAGGACCCCGTGGAGGTGTCCCCATGCCCAGGGGTGGGCTGGCAGCAGGGCCGGTGGTCACGAGCATCATCCTGGAGAAGAAAAGACCCTGATGGTCTCCACTGCTGCCACAGGCGTCCCTGAGCTGGGGGTGTGCAGAGAAGGGTTCAAGGGCAGGTGAAAGAAAGGACTGGATGTTCCTCTAGCCCAGGCCACAGTGCCACAACTTGCAGCAGGATCCCCTGGGTGGGCTGGCTCTCCCGTCTGCCCTGTGCTAAGGAGCCTGGAAGCCTCCAGACCCTCTCCTCTTTGATAATTATATTCCTCCAAGAGAAACAGGACCTCTTTTCCAGTCCTCTGACTGTGCCCAGGCTGGTTCTCCCCTGGACAAATCTCCTCTGGGGGCACAGGTTGGGGGCAGTGGGCAAGGGAAGCAGGAGGGTGAAGATGCCTCTTTCTGCTGCCTCTGTCCTTGAGCCCCACCATGGGGCACCTCCCTGGCATTGATCAAAGGGTCAGAGCAGGTTTTCTGTCACCCCAGCACAACATTGCTGGATGGGGAGACCTCTCCATGCCATCCTTCCCAGCTGGCTGAAGCCCCTGACTGGAGCTGAGGGGTTGGAGTCACAATTCCAAAGCTTCATCCCTTCGTTCCTCCAAACCACATCCTCGGGGCTCAGATTGCCACCCACAAAACACAGAGCGTAGCACCCTCAGCTACACAAGGGGAAGGAGAACCCCCAGATGACCAACACAGAGACAACCGTGGCAGGCTGGGGGCTTTGGCACCCACTGTGGGTGCTCGAGGGGCATTCCCAGGGCTTGGGATGCACCACCACGTGCCAGCCCTGCCAGGCTACCCAGCTCTGCAAGAAACCCCTGGCCAGCTCCACCTGGCACAGGCTGAGCCTGAGCTGGGAAGTGAATTATGCACGTCCACCGAGTGCCATCTAGTGGGATTTTATTTTATCATCCTTATTTCCTTAAAAAAATCCTGCATTTCCTTAAAAAAAACCAAAAAAATAAAAAAACAAAAACCAAAAAAAAACCACCAGCATCTTGCATAGATTTGATGCACATCCGAGAAGAGAAAACAAACTAATTAATGCAAATTTTCCCTATCGCTCACTCCCCCCGCAGCTCCTTCCCAGCGGGGTTTTTGCATCTCCCCTCCTTGCATAATGTCTGCATTTTTCTGGCGCGTTATCAATCTTGATTTAGAGATTTTCCACAAGGAAAATATTGCAAGTTTTCACTTGTATTTAAAGGGCCCTGCGAGTTGGGGGTACTACGGTGTGGATCAGCATTGTAAGACCTAGATCTGCCTGTAAGATGAAGATCCTCCTGTGAGAGGACGTTTCTCCAAGGACACAGGTGTCTTTCTTTCTTCATGCTGGTGGCACTGCACAGGAAATTCAGGGGAGAATTTGGCTCCTGGCAACATATTTATGCTCTGTCTGTCTCTCCTTCAAGAACAAGAGCAGGGAGAAGAGCCTGGTCCTTGTGCTCATGGTTATTCCACCCTGGAGTCACTGGAAGGGTGACTGTGAAAGTCTCCCAAGTGCTCTCATAGCCTGTTTGTGCCCTTGGACGTCTCCATAAGTTGTGGGAGATGCTGGGCTGCACTCAGGGGACCTGTTTGGAAATCACAGACCAACAACAGAGACAAGAGGAGAACCAAGACTGGAAGAAACACAAGTTTTCCCTTGGAGAAACCCACTCGTGTGCCTTGGGCAGGGGCCCACACATATCTGGGCTGGCGGTGGCACACTTTCTGTTCCCAAAGAAATGCAAACGTGTTCTTAAACAGATGCAAACACACACACACACACTCTTGGTGTCTGTCCCTCCCTCACACACACACTCTCTTGGTGTCTGTCCCTCCCTCACACACACTCCGACACACCGAGATGCATGTAAATACACAGCAGGAGCTTTGGAAAATACTCATTTCTGTAGGGTCTTGGAAAGGAGCTGGAGCTGGGAAGGGCCAGCTGTGCTAAGGGACAGGTTTAAAGCAGCAGCAGACACAGCCCTTTGGAGGCCACATGAGCTGTGATCAGGATTCCATTGGACTCCTCTGTCCATCCCTTCATCATTTGCAGCCTCCCAGCAGCTGGTCCAGCACCAACACCTGAATCCTCAGCTGTGGAACCTGCTGCCTGTATAGGGAAACTGGAGGCTGGTCCTTCAAAGAAGTGCTGGATTAGTGGAGCAGGAGATGTCCGGCCTCGGATCAGTGATGGGTGATGGTTCTGCATTGAGTGACCACCCAAAGAGGTCGCCTGTATGGAAACAGAATGCAATATTTGCATGAAGCAAAGTGACGTAAAATGGGGGAGGGGGAGACTTCAACTGATGAAAAATCCGTAGGTTTGAAAAGCATTTATTTTTGTGGTGGAATAAAGTTGAGGAAAAGAACTGCAGAAGGTTGTGTGGAGACCTCATAGCAGCTGTATCCAGTATCTGAAGGGGCTACAAGGAAACCAGAGAGGAACTCGTCATCAGGAACTGGAGTGACAGGATGAGGGGAAATGGATTCCCACTGAAAGAGAGAGGTTTAGATTAGTTGTCAGGAGAAATCCTTCCCTGGGAGGGTGGGCAGGCCCTGGCACAGGTTGGGCAGAGAAGCTGTGGCTGCCCCTGGATCCCTGGGAGTGTCCAAGGCCAGGTTGGACAGGGCTTGGAGCACCCTGGGCTGGTGGAAGGTGTCCCTGCCCATAGCAGGGGGTGGGATTGGACGGTTTTTAAGGTCCATTCCAACCCAAACCATTCTATGGTTTTATGATGCTAATAAGGAGAGGAGCTACTGTGGGTTTGTGCATTAAATACAGAGTAAGACACTGAGGTCTAAGCACTGTAGGCACATATTTTAATTATATGTATACTCATAGATACATGATATGTATATACACGTATGTACACCAGATCTATATTGCACACAAACATATATATAACCTTAAAGCAATTTTTTCTGCTATTTTAAAAATACATAGCTGAATAACTGCTAGACTGAGTTATCCTGCCTGCTCTAGAAGGGTGCAGGATGGGTGATATATTTGGGCTGTTGAGACACGTAAGAGTTGGCAAAAAAGGTTCTTCTTCTTCCACCCTCTCTGTGTGCTCATTGCCTGACCGAAGTCTTAAAAACCTGGAAAAAAATCATCAGTTTATCAAAATTTATTGTTCAAAATTAACCCTAAATTTATATCTTCTTTTAAAATGAAATTATAAAGGTGGAGCTGCCAGAGTGGAGTCATGTCTGCTGCTTGTGTGGGTCCAGTGAGTGTCTCGGTCAGAGGCAGTCCCAGATAGCATTAATCACATTTTGCTCATTCCTTACTCAAATCACCACCCACCAATGAGTCGTCTGAGCCCTAAGAAGACGACAATGTAAAATGATTGTTACAGGACTATCTCCAGAGCTTTATTTGCACACTCATCACCAGGACTTCAAAATAAAACTACATCTGCCTCCTCACTACTCCCAGGAACCAGCCCCCAGGTATGGCCTGGCCCAGGAGGGGCTGTCCTTGATGTAACTGGGTAATGCTTTGAGGGTCAATCCGGGTCACCAGGAGTTGTCTCTGTGTCATTTCTCTGTTCTGCCTCCTGCCCTGGATGTCCCCATGCAAGGGAGCACAAGAAAGGATTCATTGAATCTCCTACCCAGCTGGAGGTTTGGATTCCCAAATGGGATCACTAGGCTTGGAAACATTTAACTTGGCTCTGGCTTTTGTCTCTGCGCTTTTGGCTGCTCGTGGACTCTCTTATTTGCTGTAATTAATCCTCAGATAGTCCTGGTGCCTGGAGGAGCCTCCCCGTGAAAAGGCTCCGTGTTTATTCACTGGATCAGCCTGTCGCTCCACACAGGCAGTTCCCGCTCATGTTTCTCTTGCAGGGGAAGAGAAGAGATGTGTCATTTATTCCAAATGAGTTCCCCTTCTCAATGGGGCCAATGATAAGGACAGAAGGGCTGGTGCAGGCAGGGGAAGCCCAGCCAGGGACTGCAGGTGAGTCACCACAGACCTGTTGCTGCCACCGCTTTGGGACAGGCCAGCAGGGCCTTGAATTCTTTACTGAAATGGTCTTAAAATGACACCAGGAGAGTGGCTGGGACACCACAATAAAAGGGAAACATCCTGGCTGCTGCTGGGTCTCTTGGGATTAAGGACTTCTTGATGTGCTCCATCCATGGTGAGCCCATCGCCAGCATCGTGGTCCTGTCACCTCCCCATGAGAGCTGGACTTGCAGGTCAGGTTTACATTTGAGCCTGGCCCAGACTGTTGGGCACATGCCATAACCTGACACACTGTTTATCTAAAACATACTCCAGCTTGGACCCCTCTGCTCTCCAGAGACCTTGGCCACAGCCAACATGGAAGCAGCAAAGGGGCCCCTTTGGGAATTTGGCCCAAACAGAGGCAAAGCTGTTGGGGGTGATCCAAGTATTTTAATTGATTCTGCCAACACACACACACACCCTCAGCACTCCAAGGGGCTCAGTGTTGGCCTGAGAGTGTGAAATCTTACCCCAGGGCCTTCTAATACTGAGAACTGTTGGCACACACAGCACACGGCACCGGGGCTGAGATGGGAACATGGGAATGGGGCCCTGCTTGGGACCAGCCACTGGCATCTGCTCCTGTGGGGGACACAGCAGAGCATCCACATGGGATCTGCAGAGAGCAGGGACTCCTTGGCTTTGCCTGTGTGTGACACAACCTTCCCTTCACCCCCGGGATCACCAGAGAAAGCTGCTCCCAGACCTACAGAGAATGACATCAGCAGAGGTGGGTAAGGTCCTCTGTGCCCTTCTGCATCCTCGGGACCTTGTGAGTGCAAACGAGTGCTGGAAATGGGGGGTGTGGCAGGGACATGGGACTCCTGGGATTCCAAATTTGGCACAGGGAGGCTTTGCAGCCCTCACTGGCACAGATGACCCAGAGAAGCTTTCAGGCTGCCCCGTGCCTCCTAACTGAGGTGGGGTGAGGGAGTGGGGCACTGAACTCCGGTAACTCCCTTGACTCATCCCTGCTCCCTGGTGTGGAGCTCCAGGTGCTGCTGTGCATGCTGCTCCTCAAAAGTGCAGGAAGAAAGGACCTGAGACCTACGTGGCTCAGGGAATGAAGCAGCTCGAAGGGAAAATAGATATTTTTAATCTTTACCAAATGGGCATGTTTAGACTGGGTTAGTATAAGCACACTCTGGACACAGGATCATTCCCTCCGGTCTCTCCTGAGAGACCTGGGGTCTGCTGAGCTCCATCATGCTGCTTGAACAGCCTTTGTCATGTTGGTTCTGGTGCCAGTCCAGAATGCAGAGAAGTGAAAAAGACAAGACAAATTAACTAAAATGCTGAAAACCTCCAACTGATTGGCACAGGAAGAAGTTTTGCTGCTTTCTTCCAGTGCGATTTTGCCTCCCACTTCGTCTCTTTACGGAATCCCAGAATATGCTGAGCTGGAAGGGACCCACAAGGACCATCCAGTCTGCCCCTCAGCCCTGCACAGGACCAGCCCCAAGAGTCACCCCCTGTGCCCCAGAGCATCATCCAACCCCTCCTGCAGCTCTGGCAGCCTTGGGGCCGTGCCCACTGCCCTGGGCAGCCTGGGCAGTGCCCACCACCCTCTGGGGGAAGAACCTTGTGCTGAGATCCCACCTGACCCTGCCCTGACACTACTTCAGGCCACTCTTCTTCCACATGAAGAACTCCTGGGCAAGATGGATGGGGACACAGCTTGGAAAGTGCCTGACTTCCCATGGAGGATTGCCTGGAGCTCTGCTCCCTGTCCTGGGGCTGAGATACCCTGGAGAGCCAACACTTGAGGCAGCTCCTGCCTGGAGCCTGGAGCTCCGGGCACGTTGGAGCTGTGAAGTCTCTCTCAGCCTGCCTGACATCACCACAACGGAGCAAGCAAACAAAATGCCTGTAATGAGAGGAGAACGTGAGCAGGGCGATAACTCACTCGCTGCTGAGCCCGGGGGAGGGAGGCAGGAGCTATATATAGCAGGGAGATTGCTAATAACTGGCACGGGAAAGCCTTCAGCGGCTCCATTCAGCTCATTTACACCTCCCACAAAGAAGACAAAGCAAGTCTCTTTGAAGGACTGCCAACCTGCTGCCATCTGAGTCAGTCACTCTCAGCCTCAGCCTCTCGCGCAGCCTCCGTGCACGGCGAGGGCCGGATGACAGCTCGGTCACCCCTGGCCAACCGCTGGCCCAAGGTCATGCCAGTGCTGCTAATATCACCATCTACCCCCTCCAGACCTCCACTCATCATCAAGCCCCCCAAATCCTCTGGCTCAGCCAGAAGGTGCCCTGGGAGGGGATCATTTCCCTTCGGTTTTGGAGCTCCCTTGGCTGGTCAGACTTCCCAGGCCCCTCGGCAAAGGAGAGGGCTGACCCCACCAAGCAGCACATTAACTAAGTGCTGGAAAGTTTCTCTGGTGTCAAAAAAGGGACATGTTTTAAAGCATCTGGCCTTTTTCTGCATGGCAGTATTTGTATTGTTGTATAAATAAAAAATACTGTATTTTATAACAGCTTTCTGCAGTCGATCAGTGGTAGTTAAATGAATGAGACTTAAGAATGAACGGCCCCACCTGAACTTTACCTATTCAGTGTCTTCCCTGGGACTCCTGGAATTGGCAGTGCGAGGCTCAGGCTGGGAATTATATCAGCTGAAACAAAAGTGTGGCATCTTCCCCCTGGAAGGGACCTTAAAGCCCATCTCATTCCACCATTCTACCCCCCTGCCATTGGCAGGGACACCTTCCACCAGCTCCATCCTGGTCTTGGACACTTCCAGGGTTGGAGCAGCCACAGCTTCTCTGCCCAACCTGTGCCAGGGCCTGCCCACCCTCCCAGCCAATAATTCCTTCCCAAGATCCCATCTAACCCTGCCCTCTGGCAGTGGGAAGCCGTTCCCTGTGTCCTGTCTCTCCGGGTCCTTGTCCAAAGTCCCTTTCCAGCTCTCTCAGGGCCCTTTTAGTCACTGGAAGGGGCTCCAAGGTCTCCCTGCATCCTTCTCTTCTCCAGGTGAACACCCCCACCTCTCAGCCCATCAGTTTGTGCAATTTAGATGTCTAATTCAAGTTCTACCCTCTGGAAATTGGACATGCCTTCCTCAGGGGGTCTCAGGAGAGACAGCTGGCCTGGAGAGACCATGCCAGGCAGAGGAGAGAGCGTTGTCCTGGTGGACCTGCAGAAAACGAGCCAAGCAGCCTAATTTTGCTCTTCCTCTCCCTGTGGTCAGCACATTGTCCAAGTGCTTCCAGATATGTCATCTTCCCACTGGGAATATAAGGATGATCCTGGAAGTGCCAGTTGCCTTCACCAGCTGGGGGCCAGCCTGGCTCCCCTCTGGGGTGGTGGCAGCAGGGTGGGTGCTGTCCCCTAGTCCATTGTCACCTCTCAGTCACACACTCAGGGGGAGAAGACCTGCTGTTGTAGACCTGCTGTGGTTTTAATTCCCCTTTGCATGAAATAAAAAAATAAATTAAATAAATGAAATAAATGCCTTCCCTGGAGCTGGGATCAGATCCAGCCCTGCCCCATGCAGAGTGTGCTGTAACCACGGGGCAGCCAGAGCCCCCTCCTCCTGTCCCCACACTTCCCAGGGAGTTCCCAGCAGCTCAGCCACACCAGGGTGAGTGAAAAGGGGTAAAACCCCTCTGCTGGGAATGCATGGCCTGCTGAGGAAGAGAAGGCACCTCCTTGGGATACAGGGCTGCTCCTACAGGAAGGAGGAAAAAAGCACTTTCCCCACTGGATTGTGGGTGGAGAGGCAGATACCACCCATATGGAACCCGTGGTCGTGGGGGAGCTGCAGGACATGGGCTGTTCTGGGTTCTCAGCTGGTGCTTCAACAGGAGTTTGTGCCTGTTCCTGTGGTTCCTGTGGACCATGACTTGTCCTGCCTTTGCCCCTCCATTGTGAAATGAGGGTTTGGGGCATGTGGACACAGAGCCACCACTGCCCCTTGGACACACAGATACTGCAGAAAGGGGCAGAAAGGAATAGCTGGGACGGGGCAGGAACAACCAGGACAGGGCAGGAACAACCAGGACAGGGCAGGAACAACCAGGACGGGGCAGGAACAACCAGGACGGGGCAGGAACAACCAGGACAGGGCAGGAACAGCCCAGCTGAGGGAGAGCTGTCCTTGCTGGGCAGGGCACAGGGCAGGTGCCATTAAGACCCCCTCAAGTCTCTCATGGTTAATCACAGAATCATGGACTCATTAAGGCTGGAAAAGCCCTCTATAATCATTGAGTCAACCATTCCCCCAACACTGCCAAGCCCACCACTAAACCCTGTCTTCAAGTGCCACATCCATACGTTTTTTGAACACTTCCAGGGATGATGATTCCATCACTGCCCTGGGCATCCTGTGCCGGGGCTTGACAACCTTTTCTGTGTAGAAATCATTCCTAAGATCCAATCTAATCGACTCAAAACAGAGCTTGTTTTCCAAGTCCTACATAGGGAGACAAGGCAAGATGATGCCATCCAACTGCAAGGCAAGGAGTGGTTTAACCTCCAGAGAGGCAGCTGCCCAGGCTGGCTGGGGCCAGGGGTGTGGGACCAGCGTGCTGTGTGTGTAGGAGCTTGGAGACTCCTCTTCCCTACTGTTTTCCTCGCTGGTCCATGGCTCTGTGTCCCCCCAGAGGAGCCACTCTGGCTTCATTTGTGCCTGTCAAGTGATGGCGAGTCAACCCTCCCCTGAAACACTGCTCCAGGAGGGAGCTGTGCTCCCTCTGACAGCCCGGCCCCTGGTTTGCAGACATGGCCATAACTGCTCCGAGGTGATGATTTGGGGAATGGTTGTGGTGCTGATTTAGGGGTTGGTTGTGGTGCTGATTGGGGGAATGGTTGTGGTGCTGACTGGGGGAATGGTTGTGGTGCTGATTTGGGGAATGGTTGTGATGCTGATTGGGGGAATGTTGTGGTGCTGATTTGGGGAATGGTTGTGATGCTGATTGGGGGAATGGTTGTGGTGCTGATTTGGGGAATGTTTGTTGTGTTGATTGGAGGAATGGTTGCACGGCTGACTTAGGGGTTGGTTGTGGTGCTGATGGGGGATGGCTGTAGTGCTGATTTAGGGGTTGGTTGTGGTGCTGATTGGGGGAATGTTTGTTGTGTTGATTTAGGAGATGGTTGTGGTGCTGATTGGGGGAATGTTTGTTGTGCTGATTTGGGGAATATTTGTTGTGCTGATTGGGGGAATGGTTGTGGTGCTGATTGGGGGAATGGTTGTGGTGCTGATTGGGGAATGTTTGTTGTGCTGATTTAGGAGATGGTTGTGGTGCTGATTTAGGGGATGTTTGTGGTGTGCCAGCCCGTGTTCAGGTGAGAGGAGATGCCACCAGTGATCGATTGAGGCGATGATGGCAATGCTGGAGAGAGGGAAGTGTTGACAGAGACAGAACTGGAATCTACCCTGAGCCCAACAAATGTGTGAGTCTGGAGCCATTCCAAGGAGCCATGGGAGAGGCCACTGGGTTGAGCGTTGTTTTCTCTGACCCTTTGCCAATACATTTCCCAGATGGTGACAGATGAGCTGGGATTTCAGTTCCAACATACACTTTTCCCCTCCCTCCTGGTCCCTCACTCTCCCACACCTGACTGACCGGGCAGAGGGGCTGATCAGTATCTGGGCCAGGCGGCTCATTTGAAGATCAACGTGGGACCACATTCCAGGGAACAACTGTCCCAAACAGGCTGGAATTAGGAGCAAAGCAAACACTGAACATGCATTTATGAGACCCCCACAGTGGGCTTCGGCCTCCTCTGGGCATCCCCTGGGGATTGATATTTATCTTCTTGAGATTCCTTCAGCTGCTCTGAGCTTCTCATTACCCCAAACATTAATGAGGCTTGGACTCAAGTGGGTCCCATTTATCATCCTCCAAAGAATTCCCCCCTACTCTAATTCAATGAGCTGAAGAGAAGTGATGTCTCAAGGCATCACAGCTGGTTTATATCCCAAGGTTTGCATTCCAGTGGCCAAGGAAGCCCCCAAATGGTGCCCATGTGAGACAGGAATACCTGCAGAAAACTGGCTTTCCCCTTGGGGTGGTCGTGGGAAGGAGGAAATCTGCCATGTCCAGGTGTCTTCATGTGCCATGGCAGAAGCATGAGCCCAGAAATGCGTCTCCCCAGCCTGGAGAGTTACCAGATTTGGGATTTATAGAACCATGGAATGGTTTGGGTTGAAAGGGACCTTAAGGTTCATCTAGTTCTAACTGCACTGCCATGGGCAGGGACAAATTCATCCACCTGAGAATGTATTTCTGAAACTCAGATGTCAGTGTTTGCCTCAGTGATGTGCAGGAGACACTGTTGGGGGTGGAGGCAGGTCAGGGAAAGACTTATCAGGGATTCGTCAGATGTAATGGTGTGTGGTCTCATGCTAAAGGGGATAATGCCCATCCTAACTGACCTTCATATGTTGAAGCATTAATAATAACTGCTGCTGGACAGAGAGCAGGGGAAGGAACAGGAATTCAGGACCTGGAAACCTGCTCAGTAGGGAAGAGCAGGCACAGCAAAGGCAAACAGCCAAGGTGTTTTCTGCACATGGCATTATTCACAGTCAAATTGGAAAAAGGTGCTGAGTGAGGCTAAGAATCAGTTTGGGATTTGCTACTCAGTGCAAGGCTAAAGCAGGACAGTGATGATTAAAATAATTCCCTGTGTCATTAATAAATGGAAATGGAGATCACCATTCCCTTCCTCCCTCCACTAAACTTTTGCTGTGCATGACCATGAGAAGTTTATTGGTGGTTGTTTTGCGTGTAGACTCCAGATCCTCATCTCCTGGGACCCAGAGTAAGACACATTTTCACATACATGAGCCATCATCTTTTTGATCAAAGGTTGGACTCAGTGATCTGGAGATCATCATTTCAGCCTGGAGAAAAGGAGGCTCAGGGGGGACCTTCTCACTCTCTGCAACTCAACAGGTGGGGTTCCGGCTCTGCTCCCAGGGAACAGGGACAGGAGGAGAGGGAATGGCCTCAGGCTGTGCCAGGGGAGGAGCAGGTTGGACATCAGGAGGAATTTCTGCATGGAAAGGGTGGTCAGGCTTTGGGAGGAGCTGCCCAGGGAGGTTTGGAGTCCCCAGCCCTGGAGGTGCCCAAGACAGGACTGGCTGTGGCAGTCAGGGCTGGGGGACAAGGTGGGCATTGGGCACAGGGTGGGCTCCAGGGGCTGGGAGGGCTTTTCCAACCTCAAGGATTCTGGGATTCTTGGATTCTGTTCTACAAAGGAGCTGAAGCCTCTACCAGATTTAGAAATGTTCATTTGCCTTTGTATGACAACAGGCCCCGGGAGGAGGGTGGGGTTGACTATTCCAGGCTGTGTGAAGGGAAGTGGTTCACAGGTGGCTTCCAAGGCCATGGCAGCATCTCAGTGTCCCTCTTGATACCAAGACTGGTCACAACAATTAAATATCAAAGGGCTGTGTAGCAACAGATACAACCCCCCTAAGGACACAAAGGCCAGTGCCATCCCTGGTTTGGCTGTAGTTCCATCTGACAGTGTCACCACTGTCCCTTGTGCCCGGAGGGGAAGAGCAGTGCTGCTGTCCCCTCTGAAGCTGGAGAGCTGAGCAGTGCTGTGGCAGAGCAGGGAGGGGAAGCTCCACGCTCTGATTTCCTGGGCAGCCTTGGCTGATGTGAGTAGAGACAACTGTGAACAAACCCCAGATGCGCACATTGCCAGGACCTGGAAGTTCCTTTTACAGGGACTGCAGCGACTGGACAGGAGGGCAACAGCTCCAAGGGATTAACACCCTTTTAGGAAACAAGCCTGATTTGTTACTCATTCTTTGTGAGAACAGCAAACAAACCTTCAGGTGAGGGTGATGACGATGGTGTCCTGCCTCCCAGCCCCTGGGCACTCACCCTGCAGGGACCTGACTCTTCATGTGCTCCTCTGGTGCCCATCGCAGCCCAGGCAAAGCCTTCACGCAGCCACAGCCCTTCTGCCATCCCCTGGGATCACCCTCCCTTGGAGCAGGCATTGCTCCTGACTGAGCACTCACTTTCTCTTGGAAGGATTCAGGCTGAAGTTCTTTCCTCAGGTCTCTTGATCTTTGACAGCCTCCACAGGCTTTTGCTCCACTGAAGCAAGCAGAGTTTAGTCCATCATCTGAAGGACCTGGCCAGAGAGGTCCCAGCCCAGCCCAGCCTGTTTTGCTCAGCTCAGGAGATCTCTTGGGAGGATGCACGGGATGATTTCACACCCTCACTTGGCAGCTGGATGGAAATTCTGCACAGCAGACTCACAGAATTGTTCAGGTTGGAAAAGCTCTCTGAGGTCATCAAGTCCAACCATCACCTCAGCAGAGGCACCCTGTTCAACATCAAACCATGTTCTCAAGAGCAACATCTACACGTTTTTTGAACACTTTCAGGGATGGGGACTCCACCGCTGCCCTGGGCAGCCTGTGCCAGCTTGATAACCCCCTCCATGAAGAAATTTTCTCAATATCCAACCTGAACCATCCCTGGCCCAGCCTGAGGCCGTTCCGTCTCCTCCTGTCCCTGTTCCCTGGGAGCAGAGCCCGACCCCCTCATGCCTCCCCACTCCTGTCAGGGAGTTGCAGAGAGCCAGAATGTCCCCTCTGAGCCTCCTTTTCTCCAGGCTGAGCCTCCCCAGCTCCCTAAGCCTCTCTCTGTGCTCCAGCCCCTTCCCCAACTCCGTTTCCTTCTGCCCATTCAAAAGCCCTGTTTTGTCATACAGGTGGCATGGATATTTTAACTGGTTGAACCAAAGTCAGCTCCAAGTTCATTTCCATGCCTTGTGTGACAGCTCTGTGCTATAACCCAGCACACCACAGCACAAAGTGGTGCCAGGTCATCTTCCTTCTGCCTCCTTGTCCCCCCACAGGTATTCCAGGCTCCAGCACAGGCAGGTCAGTGACGGCATTCAGGCTCTGTGACCACTGAGTGCTGTAACCTTGAACACTGAGTGCTGTAACCTTGAACACTGAGGTGCTTGGCTCCCACCACACAGCTGAGGGGTTGGAGACTGTTTAGAGACTGCCCCTGGGGAAAGGAAGAGTGTCCCAGCTATTGCTGCTCATGGACCACAGGAACATGGGAAGCTACGGGGAAAATCCTCGTCCCAAAGGCACAGCTTGGAAATAAGACAAATGCCATTTGTATCAGACATAGAACCAGGGCTGCTTTTGGATGGCACTTCATGAAGAACTGTTTTCAGTCTTTGGGGAGTAACTCAGAGCTTCCTGGAGTCATTTAGGCAGCTGGAGACCAGAAGGGCAATCCACATCCCTAACAGCAGAGCACAACCTGGATTAAAGCGAGGGTGGGAAAAAGATCCAGCATTCTCTGATTGTCCTGCACACCATGCCTACTTCTGTCCTGAGGAGACAAAAGAAATGATCATGAACCAAGAAGAGTTTGCCAAGCTGCAGGATCAAGCAAGCATTGGTGGCAAGGTAGGAATTGTCACCCATCCCTGCCCTCAGGATTTTGAGTCACGGTCCATGTGTTGGGCCTCGGATGTGGGATCCTGAAGACTCAGGTGGGGAGCAGCCCCAAGACTGGACTGTCCCTGGGAGAAGCTGCATTGCTGCAGGGAGCTGCAGTCAGTTCAGTAGAAGCAGAATGTAGGAGTTGAACTCCATCCTTTTCTGTTTGACTATTTTATTACAGTTGACTATTATATACATCTAAAATATAAATATATAGATAGATAAAATATAGTCATACAATAACAGTAGTATAAATATTATAGCTGACTTATAGCCTATATTCTTGTACAGGCTGTATTGAAAGGCACCTGGGATGGGGCAACTCTGGCTGTGGGTACAAACCAGGAAGGAGATGCTGTAGAGCAGCACTGCAGAAAGGGCCCAGGGGGTCCTGGTCAGTGGCCAGTTGGGCACGAGTCAGCAGTGCCCTGGAGCCAGGAGGGCCATCCCTGTCCTGGGGGGCATCAGGAGGGGATTGTCCCGCTCTGCTCTGCACTGGGGTGGCCCCACCTGCAATAGTGGGGCACTTTGGGGGGACACAATGGAAGGAAGGGCTGAAGCCATTGGAGAGTGTCCAAAGGAGGGCAAAGAGATGGGCAAGGGCCTGGAGGGGCAGCGTGTGAGGACACTGAGGGCACTTGGGGGGTTCAGCTGGAGAAGAGGAGACTGAGGGGACACCTCAGGGCAGGTCCAGCTCCCTGGGGAGGGGCAGAGGAGGGGCAGGCACTGATCTCTGCTCTGGGGGGACCAGGGACAGCACCCAGGGAATGGCTGGAGCTGTGTCAGGGCAGGCTCAGGTGGGATCTCAGCACAAGGTTCTTCCCCCAGCGGGTGGTGGGCACTGCCCAGGCTGCCCAGGGCAGTGGGCACGGCCCCAAGGCTGCCAGAGCTGCAGGAGGGTTTGGATGATGCTCTGGGGCACAGGGGGTGACTCTTGGGGCTGGTCCTGTGCAGCACCAGGAGCTGGACTTGGTGATCCCTGCGTGTCCCTTCCAGCTCAGCATATTCAATGTTTCTGTGAGTCTACCTGCAGACTTTCCACTTCCACAGCCTGTTTGCAAAGCCCATCTCCTCCCGCGAGCACCCCCGAGGTGCCGAGGCTCCAGCCGAGCCCTGCGCAGGCTTTGCGTCCCCTCCGTGCCCGTGGTCCACGGTCGGTCAGTGCGCAGGCAGTCCCCGCTGCCACAGGTGAGCGCAACACCCACCGCGGGGAATCAATTCTCTCCCTGGCGCATTGTTTTCATTCCTTGCCTACGCGCGTTTCCCAGAGAGCCCATTATGTCACTCATTAACCTCCCGGACCTCTTTATTCTCTCTATGCAAAGAGCCGGCTTTTGTCAGGCCAGCACGTTCATATTTCGGCTGAGCTTCAAGAACAAAGAGTCCCCACTAATTCCTCTCTGCTTAGTCATCCCCGAGTCACGTAGAAAGCCATTACCAAAATCGGTCCCGAAAGGTTGGCAGCCCCGAGCGCCGGCCCGGCTGCCTGGGGGCAGGTTTGCGGATGGGGAGCTGGGGGAAGGCTCGGGGCACGCAGCGCTCACCGCAACGGGGTGTTTGTTCACTGCTCTGAAGGAGTGTTTGTAAAGTCAGAGCCTTTCCCAAAACACTGCAGATAATCCTCCCATCTGGCTTGTCCTCCCAGAAGCTTTTATCCTTTCTCAGCGCGTTATGTCAAGGCCCATCTAAGCCGACATCTCAGTGGATTAAAATCCATTTTCTTTTTTTTGATTGCCCACATGGAGGTGTTTGCTTCTTGACAGCTGAGGAACGTGGGGCCGTGGAAGTGTCCCATGGCCCTGCTTGCACCTACGTGCTGAGCAGCATCTCCTCGGAACGGTGGTGCTGCTGCTCCCATGGGTGCCCAAGGTCTGGTGCTGGGACAGGCAGCATGTCCTGCAGCGGCACAGCCAAGGGTCTGCAAGGAGTCACCAACCTCTGGGACACTGTGAAATGCCTCTGCTTCAGAATAGAGGGAGGTTTCCGCAGTGCTGATCATGGAAAAATAGAATAGCCTGAGTTGGGAGGGAGGATCATCCAGTCCAACCCCTGGCCCTGCACAGACACCCCAACAAGCCCACCCTGTGCCCCAGAGCATCATCCAACCCCTCCTGCAGCTCTGGCAGCCTTGGGGCCGTGCCCACTGCCCTGGGCAGCCTGGGCAGTGCCCACCACCCTCTGGGGGAAGAACCTTGTGCTGAGATCCCACCTGAGCCTGCCCTGGCACAGCTCCAGCCATTCCCTGGGTGCTGTCCCTGCTCTCAGGGATCAGAGATTGGAGCTGCCCCTTCTGCTGCCCCTCCTGAAGGAGCTCCACTGGAGCAGCCACAGATGTTCCTCCAGAGGAAAGTCGGTTCATCACCTCTGGGCTGTGCTTCCAGCCCCTTCTCTAAATTCACTGAGAAAGCTCCTCCATGTAATTATATTTTTCTGAGGTAAGATTTGATCTTTCCAGTTTTACTTTAGAGCGACACAAAACAAGAAACCTCCTTTATACCCGTGCAAGCTGAGATTCTCACAGCACCGCATGAATCCAGAGACCAGGATTTTAAGGGAGTTTTTCATAAGATTTGCAAATATACTCTTGTGGCCAGGGTTGATGCATTTCTGCAGGAATGCAGGGTCCCCAAAACCTCACCTGAGCTTTTGCTTTGCTTGCACAGGGGAGCAGGTTTGAAAAGCTGAAGTTTAGGGCCACTAAGTTCGTCCTAGGGCTGGAGCCCCTCTGCTCTGGAGCCAGGCTGGGAGAGCTGGGGGGACTCACCTGGAGAAGAGAAGGCTCCAGGGAGAGCTGAGAGCCCCTTGCAGTGCCTAAAGAGGCCCCAGAAGAGCTGGAGAGGGACTGGGGACAAGGGATGGAGGGACAGGACAAGGGGAATGGCTTCCCACTGCCAGAGGGCAGGGCTAGATGGGATATTGGGAAGGGTGGTGCAGGTTCGGCAGAAGAGCTGTGGCTGCCCCTGGATCCCTGGAAGTGTCCAAGGCCAGGTTGGATGCGGCTTGGAGCAACCTGGGCTAGTGGAAGGTGTCCCTGCCCATGGCAAGGGGTGGAACTGGACGGTCTTTAAGGTCCTTTTCAACCCACACCATTCCATGATTCTATGACCTTGACCCCTTCACCATGGATGTGTTCTAATCTTGATGTGATACAGCCATGGAGAAGGCACCTCCAACAGTGACACTGTGGCTTCTGGTTGCCTTGGAAAAGCCTGGGACAGAAAGCCTTGAGAATCAGTGAAGGGTTGGGTGCAGCAGGCCCTGCTCTGACAAAGCAGGTCTGTGCCTTCGGGTTGCTTTTCTGGGTGGGGTATTCTCCTGGCTGCAGGAATGTGTGCTCTCCATGAACTGTCATCTGAACAGTTATTGTTAAAAGTGCCTCGCGTTCGCTCCGAGTTGTGTTTCATCATCTGTCTGCAGCACACATCCCCCTTCCTTAGGTGGCATCTGTCACCACGGAGGTAAATCAGATGCCTCCCAGGGCTGCCACAGCCCAGAATTTTCACACCTCTCTCATTATGCCATTAACCTGGGGCAGATCATCCTCCCAGTGTCTCTGCTCATCCCTCTGACATCGCCAGACCAAGGCTTTGCTGTATCATGTCCAGACAACCAAGCACATGAGGCATTTGCTGCTGCCTGTAATTGTCTGTGCAGAGCAGCCTGGATTGCTGGCACTGAATTACAAAGGTTTGAGCCTAAAAACATGAGGATTTGTACAACGGCAAAAGCGGGGCAGAGGATGTCTGAGCCAGAGCTGAGCCTCCAAAGCATTCAACAGCCCCTCCTGGCTCGGAACTTAGCAGGGCAAATGTTACCAGTAGGTTCTGAAGCTGTTTCTGGTGGACTCCATTCCCTCTTGCTGTGCACAAACTGCTTTGGCCCTGCTGAGAGTGTGGTGGGAGCACTGGGGCTGTGCTGGAGGTTGCAGGGCTCCCAGGGAAAGGGACAGTTGGCCTTCTGCACTTTCCACACCGAGTCAGATCAAAGCTGAGTTTGGAAAGACTTTTCTGAAATGAACTTTGCACAATGGACAGATCTTCAAAGGCCACAGGCAACCAGAGGTTTTGATTCTTGGATGTCCAGCACTTTAGAGGAACACAGGCTTGGAGTGCACTGCCAGACCCTGTTCAAAGGCAAGTCCCCCCAACTTCCCCCCTCTGAACACTCAAACCAATGTCACAGAGACCCTTTATCATTTTGATGCTGTGGATAGTCTTTGGATACAGACAGCTTGTCCAGATTCTCTGGCCCTCTTTGATGCAGACTGCTGAAAAAGTCTTGGATTCTGAAGAGCAATTAACTCTCAGGTTTTCTCCGTATCCAATTCCCCTCTGCCTTCTTTCCACAGGCAGTAAAGCTCCAGCTGACCCCAGGAACAAGGTCTCCTGCACATGCTAGTCCAGTGGAAGGCCTGGGCTTTTCATTTCAACACTCTCAGTCTCTGGTGGGGCTGCAAAGGTGAAGATGTGCCCCTGTTTCTCTTGATAGGACAGAGGGGAACATCTTTAGACTGAAAGAGGGTAGGATTAGATATGGGGGAGAAATCCTCCCCTGGAAGGGTGGGCAGGCCCTGGCACAGGTTGGACAGAGAAGCTGTGGCTGCCCCTTCCCTGGGAGTGTCCAAGGCCAGGTTGAAAGGGGTCTTGGAGCAACCTGGTCTGGTGGAAGGTGTCCCTTCTCATGGCAGGGTGTGGGACTGGATGGGCTTTAAGGTCCTTTCCAACCAAACCATTCCATGATTCCATGATCTTTCGCCTAGAAAACAACTCTAAGGAGGGGTAACACCTGATTATCTTTAATTTGCAGCCCAGTGATGCACAGCCTTCTACCAGCTTCATCCTGAGCATCAGCTTGGGCTTTCTCAGCATTCCCTCACAAGCCTGACTTCTCCTCACTGCCTCCAACCCTGTGGGGACCAGTTTGCCCTTCACAACCAACCAACCTGGCCTTGCACCTGCAAGCATCAGCCTCTGCTCTTTCAGCTGAAGAATTTCTGAAGGGATTTGGAAGCAAAGGTCCATCACACGTGGGCCTCTGTTATGAGTGTCATTGTCTCCAGCAATGCTGGGTTTGAGCTCAGAGACAGGCAGCCCATTTATTCGCTCCACTGCAGACTGTTTCAGAGGGAGCACATGCACACACACACACTCTCACACACGCTTCCCTCATGAAATCTACTTTTGTTCTGTCTTGTTTTGTTCTCTTACACAATAAAAAATCCTCCTGGCTCAAAGCACCTCTGCTCACCGTGCACAGAGAAACACACATTTTGCCAACAACTCTCCTGAAGAGACACCCTGCAGGGATATCCTGTCTACACTTTTCCTATCGTTAAGCAGAGGGTGGAAGTCTGCATTTGGGGCTCTATCAAACACCCACTCTGTTTGCCACTTTGCCAGTGTTATCAGTGTTTGTCCCTGCTCTGTTATGTGGCCTTCAATGTGCTGCTGAATTCCTTTCCAAAATGTCATAAAACAACGGGGACAACTGTGTTGTTTTAGGAAAGAGGAGAACAGCGTGAGTGTGGTGGGGAATGTTTGGGCCATGAGGATGTGCACGTACCTCGTGTAGGGTGTCTGTCGTGCAGCAGCAGAAATCTGAGTGTCAAAAGGCCTGGGGTGTAGACAAGATTGTTGTGTGCACTCCTTCGGAGGAACGTCAGCACCTCCAGTGCCCAAAGCACCTCCAGTGTTAGGTGGCAGCTCAGGTTTTAGGTTTCTCAAGGATGCCTCATGCAAGGCTTGAGCACTTAATCCCCTCTGGATTGAGCTCTTTGGACATGGGGAGCTGCTCGTGCACAAGCCCTGGAGAGACTCTTAAACTGGGCGTTCCCCACTTTCTGTTTTTTTGGCAAGGCCTGAGCCATTAGGCATGTGCAGAGCCTGCCAAACCCACACAAAAGCCGGCAGGGACGAGCCCTCAGACGTGTGTGTGTGTACGAGCAGACTCCAAGCCTGGTGGTTGCTGCACTTCCCTGGGCTGGGGAAGAGGCCAAGTGTGAAGAACTTCACCTGGTTTATGTTGGAGACGCTGAGGTTATTGGGATGGGACATTCATATCTTTCCTTAGAATTTGTGCACTTAAACACTGGCTAATGTAGGAGTTTGGAAGTAAGTGGGCTACTGGGTAGAGTGAGAAAAGACTTCATTTTTCTTGGGAAGCATCTGACTGGTCCTTGTATTGAAATTCTGGAGAACACTCGCAGTTCAGGCTTCTCCATCTTTGTATTTCCCACCAATTTAGGCAGCTCTCTGCTCATACTGGGCCTTCTCTGAGTCCTGACTGCCCCTACACTGGGCAGCACTGTGTGGATTTACCATCTGAGACAAAAAAACCCCATTGATAATTCATGTTTCTAAAATGTCCTCTTCTTGCCATGCCAGCAGAAGATGCCTAAATTTGAAAAATATCTGTGCTTTGGACTTTCCCATGGCCTTGGGGGAAGTTTGAAGCAGAAAAATGGGACTGAACATCAGTTTTCCAGCGTAGTGGGTTTGCAGTAGTAGCCATCAATTTACCAGGTTTAGGGACCTGTGCGACAGAATGATGAGGATTATTGACGAGGGAAGCGAAGGACTGTGAAAATGTGGGTCTGTGGGAGGGCAGTGAGAGGCACGGCTGATTGAGAGTTGAGCCCAGCTCAGTCTGAGCTTCCTGAAGAGAAGAGTGAGAGGGATTGACCTGGGGACGTGCAGGAGCTGCTGCTCTGAGAGGGAAAGGAAAGGTGTGGTGGGAGAATGGGGCTGTCTGGGTCCCTGGGTGGGGCACCTGCAGGGAGGTGGGGAGGGCCTGGGGACCATGGAAGGGCTCAGGCCAGCCTGGTGTCCAGTTATTTGGCTTTCAGTGAATGTATCCAAACCTTTCCTTAGTAAGAGCCTGAAAAAATGAGGCCGTGACCACTCCAAGGACCACTGGATTTCCTGACACCTTCTCAAGCCATGTCCCTCTTTGAAGGTGAGGGTGCGATTTAAGCAGGTTGTTCCCTGCATCCAGCACTCTACGTGCAGTTGGGTTCTAAGTATCCATCCTGATTTGATGTCAGGAATCCTCGACCACCTGGATGGGCTGGGACTGGCCTGCTCAGCCATCCCTTGGCTTATCATTGCAGACCTCACTGATCATAGAACTGTTAAGGCTGGAAAAGCCCTCAAAGATCATCAAGTCCAAGTGTCAACCCACTACCAAGTTCCCATTGTCCTCAAGGGCCACATCCACACTTTTTTTGGACACTTTCAGGGGTGGTGACCCCACCACAGGTAAGAACTGGCCCCTGTGTTTGGAGCTGGGCTTTCCCCATTGGAGGAGCTTCAGCACGTGACATCAGCTGGGCCAAAAAGGGGTGAATCAAGGTGGGGCAGTTTGGACAAATTCTTGACAGTATCTGAAGAGGTTACAAAGCTTTTCCAATGAGAAATGCTGGTGCTGGAACCCTGAAAAACATGAATGCTGAGAATACCTTGGTTTTCCCTCTAAATTAGGGGTAGAGTAAGAAATGAAGTCCAGATCTTTTGAATTAGTTTGTTGCCTTCATTAAAATTATTTCAGCTCTCAGCCTTCCAATTTCTTGCAAAATTATTGAAGTTGGTTAATATTCCTTGTGTAGCCTCAGTGGTCAGAGAGAGGAGTTTGTGAGGGGCTAAAAAAGTTTTTGGGTGTCCTTCCCCATGACATCATGAAACCCTCCCATCCCCAGCCTCCTCCCTGAGCAGGTGAGACTCTGCCATCCGCAGGTGTCCTAGTTATAGTGTCTGGGATCAGTTTATCACTGTGTAACTGGAACTGTGTGTTCCATACCCTCTCTGCCATTGATCATGAACTGTTAATGATGCATTCATTGTTTGCAGCAGCTGCCCAGGACACACCTGACACCTCAGGCTATGAACTGGGTGCATGAGAAAACAGAGATAAGAGGGTTCCCTGTCTTCACACCAATGATTCAGGTGTGAGAACTCCCCTCTGGGAATCATTAACACCTTCACACCCAACCTGAGGGGTCATGTCTGCTAATGGGCCATCAAGTAGACCAAAATATCATTGAATAAATTGCCCATTGTGAAACCCCTCACCCTGGGGGAGGTACTGGGTGTTCCCATCTGAACCCAAGCATAGATAAGCTTGGGGTTTGGGGACTTGGGGCACTCACTTACTCGTCAGACTGAGAGGAGGACCAGCACCTCAACAGGACTGCCACTACCACCCTCAACCAGACTGCGACCACCAACCTTCTGGAAGGAAAACAGGTTTTCCTTTTCTTTTTGCTTTGGACTCAGGGGGACCACGTGGTGCTCAGCACAGGGGCTGGTGAGCACCATCCTGTTTGTGCCCCAGGGGGCTGGGTTGTACAACTGGATTTTGAGGGCTGAAACCAATTTTCCTTTGCATCAGTGTATCTGTTGTAATCTTTTTATTAAACTGTAGTTCTGACTTCTAAACTCTTTTGAGTTGGATTCATTTCTCCTGCCGGTTTACTTTTAAACCAGCCCAGCAGGGAATGCTGAGCATTTGGAATATGCATCTCCATATGGTTCATGTCGGAGAAAACCACCCCAGAAACACAGCAGAGGTTATTTTGAGGAATCCCCGAGGTTATAAATAGCCCCAGCCCTGGAGGAGTTGTGTCCTCTCGCCTCCTCTGCTCCTCATCTGCCTCGTTCTCCCAGACTTCCCATTATCTCCAGGAACAAATGAGATGGTTTTGGCATCCAAGAGGTGTCAGACATAACTAAAGTGTGGCCTTCAGAGCAACAAAACCACCCCCAGCATCCCCTCCTCCTGCCCAGCAGCTCCTGTTGGACACCTGGTCCCCGAGCTGGGGTCGAGGAGCTCAGAACCATCAGAGACAGCCAAGGAGTTTCTGGAGCAAACAGACAAAACAGTGCCAAGGGAAAGGACAAGATTCCCTCTTCTCTTCTCTTCCCCACCATTTTTATATTGGGAAACTGAGACAAAGTGAGTGTTAGAAACGCAGCTACTTTGGGTGAATTACAGACACTCAGCCGGTGTTGCTGAACATCCTTCACAAACACACTGATTGCACTGAAAAATTAGCAGCAGAACTAACAAAGTGCAACATTGTTGTGAATTTGCATTATCTCATATCTACAGTTTTGGAACAGATTATGTTGCTATTATGTTTAAGTTTACTTTTCAAAGTGCAACACTTGCTCTAATGTGTACAGTTCTTTTTAAGACATGAAAAAATGGTGACTGTTTTCTCAGAAAGATACATTTCTGAGACCTGAGACAATATTGCTTAGGAGATTTCTCTTTCTTTCTTTCTTTTTTTTTTTTTTTTTTTTTTTTTTTTTTTTATTATAAAATTCTCAANTTTTTTTTTTTAAATATGAAATTCCAAACAGTTCTACGTCATTTTATGTTGGAATAGAAAACTGCAGAATTTCTAGTGAAGCAGAAAATCTGGTTGCCACCCTCAGCTTTGATCCCCCTGCACTTGGAATGAAATGCCAGTAGTTCCAGAATAAACCAGCCTGTAAGAGTGGAGCTTCATGGCAAACTGGTTAACCAGTAACTGAAATTACACTTACATCTGTCCAAGGGCAGACACATCCAGCAAAGAGACACTCCTGGCGCAGACTGATCCCTTGCCAAGTTTGTGTTGTGATTCCTCAGCACCTAATTACTCTGACTTTAATTAAACTTTCTTGTACAACTTTCCTAGTTTCCTTCCCTGAGCTGCTTCTGCAGACTGGAGTCTCTCATCTCCTACCAAAATTGCAAATAGAGCTGGATGGAAATTATGACCTTTTGGGTTTGTTGGAAATGTTTTTGTTTTGTTTTTTTTTGGTTTTTTTTTTTTTTTTTCAAATTAAATATTTCTGAATTCTTTAAAAACAAGATCTTTTGAAAAGCTGCTAGTCTGGTTAAAATGTTGAGTTTATTCAGAGGAATTTTTTGCCATTCCAATTTTGAGTCCCTGAGTGAAGAAAATTAAACAAAGTCAATCACTTTGCAATGAATTGATGAAATAATTTTACTGAATGTAACAAAAAGCTCTGGACTTCATTTCTTACTCTTCCCACAATTTAAGGGGAAAAATGAGATATTCTCAGTGTTTGTGATTTTCACTGCTCCAGCATCAGCACTTCTCGTTGCAAAACCTTTGGAATCTCTTGGAATACTGTCCTGGATCTGCACATTGTTCAGAACAATGGGATCCTCCTCTAGGCGGCACGATCAATGCATCAATGCCCCAATAAACCATATCAATCGGTAATAATTAACCACCTGTACAAGTGACGAGGTGTAAAGGGCGCACACATTTTGTTTGTTTTCCTTGCTTTTCTTCAAACTATATGTCATCCCCAGGGACTTTGACAGGTTTGGGAGAACTTCAAGTTCAACAAGGCCAAGTGCAAGGTCCTGCACCTGGACTGGGGGAGTCCCGAGCACAAACATAGCTCTGGGTGAATGGATCCAAACTAGCCCTAGAGAGGAGAAATTGGGGGTGTTTGTGGATGAAAAGCCCAACATGACTTGGCAATGCATCTTTGCAGTCCAGGCACACCCATGTCTGGGCTGCATCACAAGAATCATGACCACCAGGTTGAGGGAGAGGATCCTTCCTCTCTACTCTGCTCAGGTGAGACCCCACCTGCAGAGCTGCTCCAGATCCAGAGTCCTCAACACAGGAAGGACATGGAGCTGCTGGAGAGGGTCCAGAGGAGGCCATGGAGATGCTCCAGGGCTGGAGCCCCTCTGCTCTGGAGCCAGGCTGGGAGAGCTGGGGGGGCTCACCTGGAGAAGAGAAGGGTCCAGGGAGAGCTGAGAGCCCCTTGCAGTGCCTAAAGGGGCTCCAGGAGAGCTGGAGAGGGACTTGGGACAAGAGATGGAGGGACAGGACACAGGGAATGGCTTCCCACTGCCAGAGGGCAGGGATAGATGGGATATTGGGAAAGAATTGTTGGCTGCAAGGGTGGGCAGGCCCTGGCACAGGTTGGGCAGAGAAGCTGTGGCTGCCCCTGGATCCCTGGAAGTGTCCAAGGCAGGGTTGGAAGGGGTGTGGAGCAACCTGGGCTGGTGGAAGGTGGCCCTGCCCATGGCAGGGGGGTGGAATGAGATGCTCTTTGAGGTCCCTTCCAACTGAAAACTTTCTGGGATTCTCTATTTATTTTCTACCTTGTTCTGTGTTCATATTTCTGTCTGGATTTTTGCAGCTTGCTTGCCCCAACTCACCACACAGATCTCCCTCAAAAAACCTCAGAGGAGAGACCTCGAATGAGCTGCTGGCAAAGTAAAAACTGGTTGCTTAAAGGGGATTCGAGGCTTCCTGCTGGGATCTCAAGTGGGTGCTGCCTATTGCTGTGCCTGGAGCACCTTGGTGTTTGCAGAGAGCAGCGGCTGCAGAAAGGGGGATTTGTGGCTGTCTGGGTGGTAGGGACCCCACCAAACTTGTCCCAGCTGGAATTCCTTGTGTTGCACAAGCCGTTCCCCTGCACTTGCTGCAAGGTGTTGGGATCACAAAGCAGTTAGGGCTGGAGGCAGCTCCCAGGTGGTGATTAATTGCATGACACCTATTGTAATTATAAATTCCAGGTCACTCATCGTTCTGGAAAGCTGAAGGAGTTCAGCCATCAGGGTGGAGCAAACGCAGACATCCATATTCAAGTGTTCCAATGAACACTCAACAGACAAGGAATGTCTCCATGGGGCTGTCGAAACACACACAGGGCTTTGCTTTTCTTGCCTTGTGGGCACAGAAAGTGTGTGCACGCAGGACACATTCTAACTGTCATTCACTTTACTAAAAAACCCCTTTCTTAACTGAAAAACATTCCCTTTTCCATCCACAGAGAAAGAGTGAACAGGCTTTGCTTCCCAGGTGGTGAGGAAGGAGCAGGAGGAGTTCACAGCCTTTGGAGTCCTTGCATTTTTGAAAGGAGGAACAGCCTGTGCTGAAAATATTCAGCAAATTTCTTGCTGTGGGAGAGTTGCAAGTTTTTACCAGTGTAAGTCTCTGCCAGAGCTCCCACAGAAGCATGAAAAGGTGTCATCAGGAGCATTTTTTTTTATTCATTTAAAATAACTGTAAGACCAGACCAGACTAGATCTGTGGCCCTCACCAGCAGAAGATGCTGAAGAGGAAGGTGGATGAGTCTTGCAATAAGGGATAAGATGTGGCTGCTCCTGCTGTAGGTCTCACCCAGGACTAATATATCAGGAAGGCCCAGAAGCATGAAGTCCAATGTCACTTCAAGCTGATCACACATCCATATATTCCCAATAGTCTCTGTTTATCTAGATTTAATCCAATCTGGTGTCCTAGAGGAATCTTGTGCCTTCCCCCATTTATTTTACTGAAAGTCTTGCTCCTTTCCTATAAATTTAATTACACTTGTGTAACAGGGTCATAATCATCTTAGAATATACATAGTCAACTCAGTACATTTCAAAGGTCCCTGAGACATTCACTTCTGGTTTTTTCCCCATCAAAATGCCTGAGGATCACACCCCTATTCCACTGCCCTGGAATTCCCAGGAGCAGCTCCCTCCATGGCAGGAGCCTCCTCCTGCCTGACAGACACCCCAGGGCAGCCCATCAGTGCCAGAACCTCCAGGACACCAAACGTGCCCTGTTTAAGCGGCTTCTGAGCCCTCCAGTTAAAGGGAGAAGCACTGCAGGAAGGGACTGTGATTGTCCTCCCCCTTTGCTGTCTCAGAGCCTCTTGTGGCCACTGGGAATTTAAATTCTCAGGCAGGAAAGTGTCCCCATGTCCTGCAGAAGAGCACCTGTGGCTTTGTCCCTTCTGCCTGCAGTAGAGAACTGAGATGATCCATTCCTGTGATTTAATCAGGCCTGGTTCCAACAGGCTGGCTCAAGGCACAAACAGGGCAGGCACAGGGCAGTGTCCTGACATGGGGACAGACACTTTTTGGGTGATGCCACAACCAGACTGGCTCTCCTGGATGTGGGAGATGGTCCTTGCAAAGGCCAGCCCAGCTGGTGCTCTGCCCTCTTCCCACCTGACTGGAAAGGATGGAGGCAGCACATCCCAGGCTGTGGGGCACAGTCTGGGCTCACCTTCCATCCTGGGGAGACCTTCAGCTCTGCAAGAGAAGCCTTCTGTCTGTGCAGTGGGGAGATGGGGGCAGCAGGACAGCCCTGGCAGCTTTGGGTAGCAATTCCAACCCCTGGAGCGAGTTTGCCTCTCCTCATGTCTGTGAGGGACACTGGGAACATGCAGGATGGGGAAAACACACAAAGAACTGGAAACTGGGACCAGAGTAAACAACCCTTCGTGGTATATTCAGGCACTGATAATGCAGAACACAGACAAACACAGAACAGGGACAAATCTGTTATCACAAACCATACAAACACTAATGTCTTAAGGCTTCTTTTTTTAGGGCTGCCATTTCAGGACTGGCTTGGACTCCTTGAAGTCCTTTTTGCTGTTGAAATCCTGTGTCCAGCTCCACCAAGCAGTCCCAGCTCCCCATGGTATTCACAGCCACCCTCCTGGAGCAACACAGAAGAGACAGCCCAAAGCTGCTGAGGCTCAGAGAAGACAAATGGGGTCTTGCAGAGCAAATCTTGGAGATGTGAGAGTAGTCTGGATTTTCAGTAATAGCCCAACAATGACTGAAAGCTGCCACAACCTGTGAGGGCTGCCCAGCTACCCAGTCTTGCCATGGGACCAGTCCCCATCAAAAGAATGGAGCCAAAGGGTAATTCAAGAGCTGCCTCAGGAAATGCCTGGGTGCTGCAAGAGAACTTCAGGTGGCTCTCCACAGAGATGACTTCAAGCCAAAATAAGAGAGTTTGGGATCTGGAGGATGTCCTCCTGTCACTCATGTCATTTAGGAGCCACAAACTTGGTTGAAGTACTTCAACCACCACTGTTTGTGCAAGGCTGTGTCTTCAAAGCTCCTGGCCACCCTCAGCACATTTGGAACTGCAGGGACAATAATCCATAATGATGCTGTGTCAACTCAAAGCCCTACAGAGCTGACGAGACTTCTGCCTGCTTGCCCTTACAAGCATCCAGATCCTTGTGGCTCCCTGTGTGAAATATCTCCTCCAGCCTCCCAGCACCACCACTGGAATTCCTGCTCATCAGCAGAAAGCCGTGATTTATAACAGCTGAAGTGTTGGTCTGGGAGTGGGGAGGGGGGGCACCAAGGTCCCAAAGGAAGCCTCACTTGACAATGTCTCTTTCCTACACTTCCTAACAGCGACTCGGTGGGGGGATGACCAACTGTGGAAAAATGTTGCTAATGTCCCGGGACAAGAATTATGGTTATTTGCTGGGCTTCCATCCACCATGGGGAATTCTGGCTCGTGACATCACCCTATTGTTCCCGCTGGTGCCAAGAACACGCCGGGATCCAGTCTCCTCAATGGTTAAAGCACTTTCCTGTTTGCTCGTTCCTCGTTTCCAAACAGCCCCGTCCACGAGCGCTGCACGGGATGTCTCTTTTCTGGAGCTGTTTTGTCCCTTTCGTCATGTCTGCCTGGAACTCTTCACAATGAGGTGAACAATGTACTCCTCCAGTGGGAAACAAAAGGGAAAAAATAACTGCGGGAGGCGAAGGCCGGCTTTGGCACTTAGGACCCTGTGTACGCCTTTGTTCCTTCTTGGGGAGCCGTGTTTGTGCAGCGCTGGCCCGTCCCTCTGCTCCAGCCTGTTGTTTCCCTCTGTGATTGCAGTGCGGTGATAATGCCAGGAGGGTTGGCCTTGGGAAGCAATGGCTCCTGCTCTCCGCTGGGCAAACAGGGACAGTTGCAGGAGCAGTGGGGCTTCTCCGTGTCAAAGGGGTCAAGGAGAATTGGTGCCCTCAGTCTGAGCTGGTGTGAGAGGGTGGAACATCTGGGCAGTTTGGGCACCACAATATAAGATCTAAAGCTGGAGAGTGTCCAAAGGAGGGACACGGAGATGGTGAAGGGTCTGGAGGGGCAGCTGAGGGCACTTGGTGGGTGCAGCTGGAGCAGAGCAGGCTGAGGGCAGAGCTCAGCGGGGGCTGCAGCTCCTCCCAAGGGGCAGCTCCGACCTCTGATCCCTGAGAGCAGGGACAGCACCCAGGGAATGGCTGGAGCTGGGTCAGGGCAGGCTCAGGTGGGATCTCAGCACAAGGTTCTTCCCCCAGAGGGGGGTGGGCACTGCCCAGGCTGCCCAGGGCAGTGGGCACGGCCCCAAGGCTGCCAGAGCTGCAGGAGGGTTTGGATGATGCTCTGGGGCACAGGGGGGGACTCTTGGGGCTGGTCCTGTGCAGGGCTGAGGGTTGGACTGGATGGTCCTTGGGGGTCCCTCCCAACTCTGAATATTCTATGACCCTAAAACAGGCAGACATTCTTGAAACCACCATAGTGAGACAAAAGAACAATCATAGAATTATTTGAGTTGGAACAGTCCTCCAAGGTTATCAAGTCCAATATACTGCGTGGGATGGCTGATGCTGCTTCACCCCATCTGGACACTCTTCTTCAGAAACCTAAAGGCAAAAAAGAAATTTTTATTGTTTTTTCACACAGACTCCTTAGCTCTGGACAAAGCTCTCAGAGCAGGGTCAGTTCAAAGCTGTCCTGGTCAATGCATTGCCAGCTCCACCTCTTCTCTACTGGGTTCCTACACCCCTGCACCAAATGGAGACAGTCCTACATCCTTTAGGATCTGTGAAGCACTGGTGCCAAACATCCATAAGTGTGTGGGTCAGGTTTGTGCCTGCTCAGCACAGGAGGGTATTTCCTGGAGAAAAAAAAAAAAAAGAGTCCAGGCTCCATTCAGCACATGGGAACACGAGGGCGTAACATTTGCTCCATTTTCTGTGACAGTGTCAATCTGTTGGGATTTATGAGAAACGAAGAAAAGAGTTGAGAAATCTTGGATGAAAGGTCTGGTTTGTAAAGGTGTTTTTGCACCTGGCATTGAAGGCAGACACAAGCAGACATCTGGGCACTTGTCTTCTTCCAGCCACACAGTCAGATTGCAATTACGTGTAGCTTCAGGTGCTGCCTGGAAATGTGAGCTGAGTGTCAGAGCTCTGGCCACAAAAGGACCCTGGTGAAGGAAATGGCTTGAACCCAGATGTCCAAAATCTCAGGTTAACCTGAGACTCCTCATCCTTCCTCGAGGCACAAGGTCTGTGTGAGACAGAGTTCTCTGCTGCCGCCCTCAGCAGTGAACCCTGGAGAGCCCTGGTGCTGTGGCTCTGGCTCATAATTTGTGCAAACGACTGGCAGCAGCTTTTCAAAGAGGGCGCCCCTTCTTTAGCAGAATGATGTCATTCGCTCCCCAGCCTTTCCTCCCTGTGAGCAAATACTGCTGCGTTACCTTCCCCACGTCCAGGCGATCATCTTTCACCCGCAGTGACCAGAATGAGGATCACAGGAACAGAAGCCAAGGGAGATTTATTATATCACTGAACTGGCATCTGGAATGTCACAGAGTATCCGAGCTCTGACATAACTCTGAAACTTGGCACAGCTGGAATATGGGCTGTAACAGGTAACACTGCTATTGTATTTCCCTGTTTTCTTTAGGATAGTTGCTGCATTGGTACAGAGGTTAAACACTTCCCTCTGCTTGTTTGCTGTAATACTGAAGTTTATTTTATCAGTGAAATCTTTATCTTTGTATTCTTTTAAAAGAAAATTTGCACTCGATTTCCTCTGCCGAATGTCCTCTGCTGTCCTATTTTAATGGCATTCCCACATGTACATTTATTTGCTCTGGCCCCCTGTGCCCCCTCACAAAATTCCCTCTCAGGAAACGGAGCTCTGGAGAGTCTGTGCCCTCCTGTGCCATCCCCATCAGAGCTGGTTGGTGAACGGAGCAGCAGTTTCCTCTGAGCACAGTTTGTTTGGGTCGCACGGTGGGTTTCCCCCGCACGCATCTCCTGCGTGCAATGTGCTTGGTCTGAGGGAATGTCAGACCTTCTGGCCATTGCCTGCAGGGCTGCAATCAGAACCCATTTGCCTTCCCTGTGGTGCTGTGAGCAGAAGCCCTGACTCAGACTGAAGCCGTTTTCCACACTCTGCCCCATTGCACTTTTTCTTATTTCTCTTTCCTTTCCCCCTGCACGTGTTACTGTGCGTGAGGCTCCCACTGACTGTAATTGCCATCACCTTCCATCTGCCCATGACAACAGGGCAATAAAACCCTGAACTGCTCATGGTAAACAAATGAAATACACTCCCCATACCCCAGAAGCCTTTAAGAATGTCTCCAGAAAGGCAAGGGTAGCGATTTGGCTTTTCTAACCTGCTCACAGGATTTACCCAAGGTTTGTGATGCCTGGAGCTGTCTGTCTCTCCGAGCTGGAACGGTGGCCCCAGGGGATTTGGGGTATTTGGAAGGTGCGATCCATCCCTGCTGTCCCTGTCAGGACCCAACACTCCTCTGGAGAGCAGTTTCCTGCTTCTGCATGACACACACGATGGACCAGGTGAAGTGGCTCTGAGTGTCTCCTCGTGCATGGCAGGAGGTGACTCTCTTTAACGTGATTCGTATCCTAAAAATGTGCAAATCTAGTGTCGAATGCGCCTCGCTCATCCTGAAGCAAAATCAGGCAGCGGGTGGGCAGATTTATTGCCAGAAATGTGAATTGCTCAATGTAACAAAAGTGTTTAAATTGACCGAGAGGGAAAAGAACTGAGAGAGAAAGCCGAGACTGTCACTGAACAGCTGCGTTTGCACGAGCTGAGCGACAACTTCCAGTAAATTTATCAACAGAAAATTTTGTCAAGCTAAATTAAAAAAAAATAAAATTGAAGGGAAAGCCTGGAAGTGCAGCTTGAATTCTGCCCGGATTCCCAGGGTTAAACCACCCCCCGGCAGTGCTGCGAGGCGTCAGCCCTGGGGAAGGGTCGGGGGCCGGCCAGGTGGTCGTGGGGGGGTCCCACGGGGGCATTCCCTCTGTGTGTGCCCTCCTGCCTTCACCCACTGTCCAGCCCCACGCTGGACCCCCAGGGCTCACACCCACC
>VWZG01003563.1:171443-266981 GCA_013396735.1 Grallaria varia
CGGCTCAGCCTAACCCGGCCCGGCTCAGCCTAACCCGGCCCGGCTCAGCCTAACCCGGCCCGGCTCAGCCTAACCCAGCTCAGCCTAACGCAGCGCAGCCCGCAGAGCCGCGGTGATGCCCCGCCAGCCCGCAGTGCTGCTGGCGCTCGCCCTCTGCGCCCTCCTGGAAGCCGGTGAGCCCCGCGCTGGAAGGGGATTGGTATCGCGGGGGTGCCCGCCCGCCAAGGGGCTCCCCCTGCTCCCCCTCGGCTCGGGCAGTGGGGCCGGGGGTGCCCCGGGGGGGTGCCCCGGGGGGCTGCCCGGAGGCTGCGGGGTGCGGGCACTGCGCGGTGCCCTCGGGCAGCCCCCGGGGTTGGGCCAGTCCTGCATGAGCGGCAGCCTCGTCCCAAAAACGCTGCCCGGCGCAGGGACATCGCCGCGACCCCCGGCGGAGGGGCGGCTGCGGAGGGGACACGCGGAGGGGACACGCGGAGGGGACACACGGACGGGCAGCGAGCCTGCAGCTCATCCCTCCCTCCTTCTGCCGCAGGTCTGGGCCATCCCCCGCCGGAGCCCCGCCTGGCCGCGCACCCGAGGACCAAGCGCTGTTCCTGCAACAGCTGGATGGATAAGGAATGCATTTACTTCTGTCACCTGGACATCATCTGGGTCAACACGCCTGGGTGAGCAGGAAGGCAGCTTTGGGGGGCTCTGTGCGCGGGCTTTGTGCGTACTTTGTGCACTTTGTGCCGGGGGATGGGGAGAAGGGTCCCGGTGGCCGGAGGCTCCGGCAGCACCTGCTCCGGGGGGCATTGCAGGCTCAGCCCGGAGCGGGGCGAGCTGTGCCCCTGCTCAGGAGTTTCGGTCTAACCCCCCCCTCCCCGGGGATGGGAGTGAGAGCACAAGGCGCTGCTTCCTCACGGGCTCGGCTTTTTCGGAGGCTCGTACCTCTGCAAGCCCAAAATAACACCAAGATGTTGTAGCTGCAAGTCAGAAAGTTGCTCTGCCCGCTTGCAAACTGTAACCCTGGCTGCTGCCAGCCAGTATTGTTAATGAGACAGTGGTGGGCTGGCACTAACAGCCCGTGGCTGCCAAGTCCTGCCCTCAGGAATGTTAAAACAGCTTTTCCAGCAGTTTCAGACCAATGGCCATCACACTGGAGCGTAACACATGTACTCAGGTGTGGTTATAATCACGCTTGCTGACATGAAATTACAACTCACTGCTTGCTCGGAGAACAGTTGCAGTCACTGCCAATCCTAAACGCTCTGGGAGAGTAGATTGGGATCAGAGATGGAGGGGAATGTGCTCCCAGCTCAGGGAGCTGCTGTGATCACAAGAACGTGTTCTGGCCCCGAGACATCTCGAGCTGTACAATGTCCTGTGTGTTAAAACCTGCAGGGGAGGGAAACACTGACATCTCTGCTGTGCTGGAGGAATGGGCTGCTGCTGGGGCTGCTGCTGGGGCTGCTGCTGGGGCTGCTGCTGGGGCTGCTGTTGGGGCTGCTGTAAGGGCTACTGCTGGGGCTACTCTTGGGGCTTCTGCTGGGGCTACTGCTGGGGCTGCTGGCCTGGGCCAGTCCTGCTCCTGGAGTGCTTTGCCACACAGGTGAGCTGCCAGCTCGCCCAGCCCATGTGGAGACCCTTGCACAGGCACCTGGGCTGCTGCAAGGAGAGGGAACTCCACTTCCAAGGCAGCACAGAGTGGCACCCTTCCTGGGAGGGGTGGGGTGGGGAAAACAGGAGGTGGGAGAGGAGCTGGAGTTTGAAAACTTGGACCTTTCAGTGACCTTTTCACCTTATGTCTATAGATGAGTCTTTTATTATGCTGGCACTGGCTTGGCTGCCTCCCAGGACCGTGCTATAAACCTGTTGGCTAACAACAAGTCAGTGGCATGGCTGAATTCCTTTGTCTTTCCCAGGCACACCGCTCCCTACGGCTTGGGGAGCCCACCAAGGCGGCGCAGGAGATCGCCCGGCAGGTGCGAGTGCACGCACTCGAGGGACAGCATCTGTGCCACCTTCTGCCAGGCAAAGCCTGGGTGAGTCGGGGGGTCCTGGAGGTGTCCTGGGGGCTCTCTGGGGAGGGTGCAAGCAGACAGACAGCTCGTAGGAGCTGGAGCATCTCCAGCTCCCTGGGGACACTGAACAGCTGGAACTTCTCTAGTGGCTTTCAGTCCCCTCCCAAGAGGGCCAGGCAGTGCCACCACGGTGTTTTTAGTTGTACAAGTCTCTTTTCTAGCTGATATGAAGCACCGTTGCCTCCGTCCCTCCTGCTGCTGGGGGGCTGAGGAGGTGCTGGATGTGCTGGAGGGAAGGGAGAGCTGGCAGCATGCTGGGAACAGGGGCGTGTGGACCTTTGGGACACCAGTGTCTGCTGGCTGGAGCAGAGCAGGACTGCTGGGAGCTGGGACTCAGCAGTCAGATAACCTATGTGATCAGCTCTGTTTATAGGGCACGTGGGGTCTCAGTGCTGTCCCTTCAGCAGCACAGAGGGGTGTGTTACACCCGGGGAGGTGGGAGCAAAGGCGTTGTGGAGGTCTGTCATTAATTGCATAGCAAGGCAATAGTTAAAATCCCCAGTCATTAAATATGACTGTGATTAGAGTGAGATCTGACAGAAGGGAATAGCAGTGAAAGTGAGCCATGAATAGCTCTCAAATAGCTGCAATTAACCCTTCAAGAACATGCATTCAGCTGTCTGTCACTGGGGCAGCTCCCCCTGGACTCAGCACAGTGAGCCTGGAGGTGGGTGATTCATGCATCTCCTCTTCCTCATTAGGTACCTCCAGAGTCTGAAGCTCCCAGTGAGCTCTGGAGCATCAACGAAGTCTCTGCAGAGCAGTGACGTGAGGCCTCCTCACCATGGCCTGCTGAGAGCTCTCAGGTGAGCATGACACTTAAACCCTCCCTGAACATCCCTCATAAGCACTGGAAAATCTGTGTTACCCCAGACCGCAGTTATCACTTGGATTTGGCCTGACTTCCTCCTCTTGCCTCCTTTAAATGAGAAGACTTGACTATTTCTGCTCTCTGTAGAATGGAAGGCTCACAGCTGATGGAGCCAGGGTTGCTTGTGTCCTTCCAAAACCAGAGGATTATTACACAAAATGTAATTCTTGATTGGAGTGGGAAGTTCCTCTGATATGGGACAGGCAGATGGGTGATATACAAGAAGAGGGTGGGGGGATGGCATCATGTAGGGAAATAATTTATAGGGCAGCAACTTTAGACCAAAGGAAAGAACTTTTGTCACATCCCATCTGTGAGTTGTGGAATCACTGCTGGAAGAAACCATGGACTCCAGGAGTGTAAATGACTTAAAGGGAGCTGGAAAATCAATTAACTGTTGGCACTTAAATCAGATGCAATGGGAACAGTCTCTGAAAGGCAGATCTGGGGAAGCATCACTTGAGTCATGCCCTTCTGCAGAATTCCCTGAATCCTCTGCCACTGATGGAGAGGGGATGTTGGGCTTGATGGAGCTGGGGCTAGAAATTCCTCCTCTTGCTTCCCTCATCTTCTGCCTCATGCTAACTCCTGGGCAGGGGTGGATAAATGTCATCAAATGGGCTGTTTCTGAGCAGTGGGAAAATGGCCTGGAGGGTGAACATCGTGCCTCTTCTGTTCACAGGGATCTTGCTGTGTCTGGCCTGCGCTCCAGCAAACATCCGCAGCGTTCCCGGAGGGACGCACAGCCAACAGTTTTGCCTTGGAAGAAAAACATCTGGAAGAAGAAGAGATAAGAAACAGGTGCATACCAAGTTCACCAGAAGAATTTAGAGTCCTGTGGGTGCCACCAGCTCCGCTGTCGGTAGTTAGAGCTGAAGGGAAGGCCATGAGAGGAAAGGGAAGAAGTGGAAGTCTCTGAGCTCCTGTTGCGTGACCCAGCACTGCATGTACTCCAGAGACTGTTGTAAAGGGAAAACTCTCTCTCTGTACAGTCATAGATGTGTCGTGGAGCTGAATTGTGCCTTTTTGGATCAGGCAAGGGTCTTGCTGGAGCTTAACTCTGCTCTGGAGTCCTGGGCAGAGGGTGGTTGAATCCCCTACAGACCAGGTGGTTCTGGGCAGTTGTGGCCGTGGCAGTGCTGAGCCCGTGGCACTGCCCTGCCCTGCCTTTGAGCCGTGTTAGTGTGGGCCCAGCTTGGCCCCGTTCAGAGGTGCTTTGGCTGCTCCTTGTGCTCAGGGATGAGCTGCCCAGAGCGAGGCCAACTTTGTACTATTTTCTCTTGTCAGTCAGTGCGTGTGAATGAGACTCCCAAGGTGAAACAGCTCCCAGTTTGTGTTAAAAACACATAACATCCAGAAGCCTGGAAGCCAACTGAGTGGTCAGTGGCATTCACTGGCTGAGAAATTCACTGAAGGGAATTTTCCCTGAGATCCTCGAGTGGCTCTAGTTGAGATGGAGGGCGGCTCACACCAGAACTAGTGTCAGATCCAAGCCTGACCCCTCCCAGCAGGCACGGGGTGGGAAGCTGATGTGGAGCTGTTTCTGCAGGAGCCCCAAGCACCAGCCCCGTGTTTCTGGGGGAGGGAGCCCTGCTGGGCCTGGGACAGAGCCAAGCTGCTGGTCTGGGTCAGCTCAGGGCTGTGAGTCCATCTCATCTCCTTGGACATACCCTCAGTGGGGCTCCCTGCCCTTGACATCCCAGCTTTGGTCCAGCCCTGCCTGGAAGGAGAGGCTCGGGGCAGAGGGTGGGATGGTGGGGAGATCCACACAAAGGCTTGCTTGCTGCCTCACCTAGATCAGGTCTCTGAGCTGGGCTCTGTGTAATAAATACAGGTCAGCAGGTCACTCTGGGACGTGTAACCTGGATAGGGAACCCAATAGTCAAGGGGCAGCCAGGAAGGATGGATGTGGAGGGAAGGACTGGGAAGAAGAGAGGGCTGGAACCAGATGACCTTTAAGGTCCCTTCCAACCCAAGGCATGGTGTGATTCTGTAGGAGGGCAGAGCACTGTGTGCACAGGGAAAGGCTCGCACTGAAAGCCATGCCAGGTCCATGGAGCAGCTGCTGGCCCAGAGGAGGGAAAGGGGACTTTGGAAAAAACACTGATCCCAGGACCTAGAAACCAATCCTGCAGGCAAACACAATCTCTAGGCTGTGGAGCTGTATCACGGATGCACTTCTGTTTGCCTGGGCAGATGAACTTCCATTAGAAACCAAGGCTGCAGCTTCACCTGGGCAGTGCAGGGAAATAATTGCCCTCCTGGAACCACTGTTGGGTCCCTCTTGCTGCTCAATCCAGTGTTACACAGGAGCATTTATAAGGGCTGCTGGAAGTTGGTGGTGGACCAAAATCTGTGGCTGTTGCAAGTGTAGTCCTGTTGGACATAAAAAAATAATTCCTTGATTTTGCTTTAAGCCCTGGAGCAGGGAAAAATGAGACCAATTGATTGTATGATAAATGAAACAGCAGATGAATCATTTGGTCCCCAAAGCTGCAGAGAATCTTTGTTATATTTGACCTTCTGAAGGTTGGAGTCACTCTAAAAAAAAATAATCCTCAAAGGGTTTGTTCCAAAGGAAACTTTGCACATGGTTTAATGTGAGCTTAGTAATTTAAAATAGAACTACTGCTGTAAAGTACTATGTATCTCTCCTTGTGTGTGTAATGTCTCATCCTTAAGTGACTTACTGCACACTGTCATATGTAGCATCCTGAAATCTGTATATTTATTTAAATCTATTGATTTTTTTAGACAGTAATTTTTGAAGTATAATTTGTAATAAATAATGACAAAAGTCAATATCATTTTTCTTCCTTGTTGGCTGGCTGGGGGCTGGTGGGTGAAGTGAAAGAAATCCAGATGGCCCAAAGCACTGGGAAAGGGAGTGGGACAGCAGAGCTGGGTGGGAATGGGGAGGCTGGGAATGGTCCTGAGCAAATTTCAGTTCAAAGTGAATCCATCAGATGACTTAAAACCTTCTTCCTTTCCAGATGTCTGGGGGAGCATAGATGTGAAATTATCCCCAGGTTGTGCTCGGGGCTGTGGATGCTGAGACCAGCTTGAATCCTCATGCCAAGGGGTCCTGAGAGTGTTTTGCCAGGTTGGAGCCCTTTGTCTCAAATCCCCTTCACAGTCCTGTGACCGTGGGTGTCACCTCAGGGGCAGAGCAACCACAACCCCCTCCTGTGCCACTGACTGTCACAGTTGAGAATGGCGGATTGGCTTTGATAATATTATTTTTTAAAGTGTATTTAAAAAGCCATCACTCAAAGGAGGCCATGAAGATGGTGAAGGGTCAGGACAGGCTGTATGAAGAGTACCTGAGATCACCTGGTGTGTGCAGCTGGAGCAGAGCAGGCTGAGGGCAGAGCTCAGCAGGGGCTGCAGCTCCTCCCGAGGGGCACCTCCAAAATCTGATCCCTGAGAGCAGGGACAGCACCCAGGGAATGGCTGGAGCTGTGTCAGGGCAGGCTCAGGTGGGATCTCAGCACAAGGTTCTTCCCCCAGAGGGTGGTGGGCACTGCCCAGGCTGCCCAGGGCAGTGGGCACAGCCCCAAGGCTGCCAGAGCTGCAGGAGGGTTTGGATGATCCTCTGGGGCACAGGGTGGGACTGTTGGGGAGTCTGTGCAGGGCCAGGAGTTGGCAGAATCACAGAATCAATGAGGTTGGACAAGACCTCTGAGATTACTGAGTCCAACCCGTAACCCAACACCACCCTGCCTACCAGACCATGGCACCCAGTGCCACATCCAGTCTGTCTTAAACACCTCCAGGGATGGTGAATCCACCACCTCCCTGGGGAGCCCGTTCCAATGTCCGATCGGTCTCTCTGTAATGAATTTCTTCCTAATGTCCAACCTAAACCTTCCCTGGTGTGCAGTTAAGGCTGTGCCCTCTTGCCCTGTTGCTGGTTGCCTGGGAGAAGAGACCAACCCCTCCTGTCAGGGAGCTGGAGAGAGTGAGAAGGTCCCCCCTGAGCCTCCTGCTCTCCAGGCAGTTGGACTGGATGATCCGGTGGGTCCCTTCCAGCTCAGGAGATTCTGTGATTCCTCTGTTGGTTTCCAGGGTTTCCTGGACAGAGCTGCACCCCCATCCTTTCCCTTGTCCTTACCCAGCCGAGCTGCATCTCCCATGGCCCAGCACCCACCCTCTGACTTGATGTGAAAACCAGATTCCTTCAGATGTTTCTGTGACAAAACCAGATTCCTTCAGATGTTTCTGTGACAGTAAGTCACAGTTTCTATGACTTTAATGAAAAAGGTCCATGGTCAAAATTACCCTGAATTACAGGCAAACACTGCAAACACTGCACATTTCCTCTGTATAACATCTGAGGTACAATCCTCCCTTCCTCTGCTCAGCTGAGCTCCAGAACAGCCCTGAGAATTTCACCTGGTCGGGGTAATTGCCATGGTGTCCTGCTTGGAGTGATTTCAGGTGGTGTCAATGAAGCAGCTGAGGGCTGGTGGACATTCATGCATGTGCCAGGAAAGATTCCCCCATTGTCTGGAGTGTCTGCTGAGCCAGCATTTTATTCATCGTTCTTAAGTCACAAAGGAACTATGACCTTGGTGAGCCCTCAGTCCCAGAGAGCAAACATCCCTGTTTGGGACCCTGTGAGGGTCATGGCACAAGAGAAACACCCTATTTGCAGCAGATGAGACCATAAATACTCTCCAGCCTTTCTACAGTTTGTGGGTGTGAAACAAGACGTCCAAACAGGGAGAGAGAAAATTGGAACTAATCATTGTGGGTGGGTTGTTGTTTCTTGAGGGCCTTAAGATCAATTTTTAATAGAGAAAAAAATTGACGTAAGATCAATTAAGAGAGAAAAATTTGACATAGGGATGAATGATGGAAAAATCTTCCAGGGCAGGCTCCCCACATTCATGTGAAGGAACTTTGGACTCATGGGGGAGTTCCACAGGAGGAAATCTGTCTGGAAAATCAGCTTAAAAATGCCACAGGCCAGACATCCAGAAGAGTCCCCCAGAGCCCTGATGACAAAACCTCAGCAGAACTCCTTGTCAGAGATGTTCTATGGGGATGATCCCATAGAAGTCCCACCAAGTGCTGAGGGACAGCCTGGCAGTAACCTCTGGCAGTGCCTGGACCCATCCCAACATCTGTGCAAAGCCCAGTCCTTCGGGTGCAGCTTTAATTACAAGCCCTAATTAAGTATCACCCTAGGGAGGAAGAGAAGGGAGACGCTCAAGAGTATCTTAATTAGGGTGAAAAGGGATAAGAGAGGACTGTGCTTATTAATGAGGTTGTTGAATTCACTGACAAAGATCAGCTGAAGTGGGTTGAAGGAGGTGTGTTTTATAAATTCTCACGCATAACAGGAAAGAACAGAGTAATAAGACTTCACTTAAGAGGAAAATGAAGGAAATCAGGCAACTTCCAAAGCCAATTCTAAGTGATAGGGCATCTTTCCTAAGGTACAGCTTTTTGACTGAACAGTCCTTTCAATGATTGACAATTCCCTTGAAAGTGAAACTCTTGTTCCCTTCGTGTGACTCTGGAATTTTTTCAGGAATTCCTGAAAAAAGCCCTTCCTAGATGGCCCACAGGCAGCAAACCTCCCTTCTGCACCGTGGGACTTCGCTGTCCTCTCAGGTTAGGCAATGTTTTTTGATGGGTCTTTGTTCCCTTCTCACATTTGTTGAACTGTTGGGTTCTGCTGGGAGATGCGTTGACACAAAATAGAAGGATGGTTTGAGTGGAGGGTATTCGGGAGATGCCTTCTCAGGACCAGCCCTTTGATCTTCCATGGAGAGAAGGAGCTGTCCATGCCAGGTATCTGCTTTGATGGAAGATTTCCTGCCTGGAATTTTATCATTTTGAACTGCTTTGGTCTGGATCACCCTATGGAAGAGCTGAGCCTTGTGAAATCACAGGCTGAGAAAGCTGGGGCTGTTCGGCCTGGAGAAGAGAAGGTTGTGTGGAGACCTCAGAACAACATTCCAGTGTCCGAAGGGGTGACAAGGATGGTGGAGAGGGACTGTGCCTCAGGAACTGGAATGACATGGCAAGGGAGAATGGCTTCAAACTGAAAGAGAAATGTTTAAAATAGATATGAGGAAGAAATTGCTCCCTGGGAGGGTGGGCAGGCCCTGGCACAGGATGCCCAGAGAAGCTGTGCCTGCCCCATCGCTGGAAGGTTCCAAGGCCATGTTGGATGGGTGGAACCTGGTGGAAGGTGTCCCTCCCCATGGCAGGGGGTGAACAAAGAGGATCTCTAAGGTCCCTTCCATCCCAAACTGTTCTATGGGACTGTGATTCTGTGGAATAAGACCCAGGGTGCTGCAGGAGGGGAAGGGACAGTCAGTGATGGGTGCAGGGTCATGACTTGCCCCGGGCCAGCAGCTGGTCCCTGTGCCCTGGTCCTCTGGCCTGAGCTTCAAGCGCAGCTCCCAGAGTGTCTGTGGAGGTTGGATGGGACCCACCAGCACAGACCCCTCAGACAGTGCTGGGGGTCCCTCCAGCAGCTGAGCCTCTCTCCACAGGATTCCATCTGCCACAGAGATCTGTTACTCCCCCACGGCACTAAAGCCAGAACTACAAGGCACTGAGGCAGATATTCTGCAAAGGGTCTTCTCTCTGTGAAATACCTCCTTGAGCACTTGTGCTGGAAAGCCAAGTTTAGAATGACACGGTTCCATGGAATGGGAGCTTCTCAGTGCCCTCCAGCACCGAGAGGTTCTCCAGTCCCCTGGGCCCTGGTTGGGGAGCTCCTTGTGGTTTGGCTTTCACAGACTGCACTGGGATCTGACACGTGTCAATGGGTAATTTTAGTCAAGAAATAGAGGGCTTGATAAAACTTCTGTGTTTAAAGTTGCCAATTCTTGTCTCTGTCTCCAGTTCCTTGGGCATGAAGGTTATTGGCTTGTCTGGTTGCCTTGAGTTGGACAGAAACAGAAAAAAGGAGATGAACAGTGGATGTCGGCTCTGAAATTCACACCTTCTGCCAAAGGCTGTGAGGTCTCTGTGGTCAGCTGCATCCCACATCTTCAGGATCTCCTGGCTGGGAGACAAGGAAAACCACAGGCTTTTTTGGATGTCTTTGCTGGGTCTGGGCATCACAGTAACTGACCACAGCCTGTCTTATCTGATCCAGGCAAACATAAAACACTGACACCTCTTCCATGAGAACAAGGTCTTGTTTAACTCTTAATCACTTCCTTTGGAAGGAATTGGTAGGAAAGCCGAGGCAGGTGGAGCTGGCATAAAGCTGCTGGGTGAAGCACATCTCCATCTGCCACACCTCCCTCTGGCACTGCCTATGGGCCTGTTCGAAGTCCTTTCCTCAGCCTCACACCTGCTCATGGATGAGCACCTGGGTGTCTCTCACCTACGGAACCACTGTAAGACCTTTGGGGAGACCTTACAGCTACCCCCTTGTCCAAAGGAAACAGCTTCTTCCTCCCCAAAGCACTTGTCCATCAGGTTCCTCTGCAAAGGTGGGACTTCCCCTGTTCTCCCTGGGGAAAGGCTGCTCCAAGACTTACCAACCTCCAACAGGCAACTCTGCACCTCTGAACCTCATCCTCCCTTTCCCCTCCAGCACTGACCAAACCCCGGGGGGAAAACTACACTGGTAAAAATCCAACCCAGGAGATGTGAGGAAAGATGTTTCTGATGGTCGAGTGACTTCAGATGAGTCCAGAGCTGAAAGATGAAGCCCCACAAGCAGCTAAACACGTGGCTAAGACACTGAAGTGTGGGAGGCCACCAAGATCATTGAGATGTTGCAGGTGGATTTTACCACAGAAGTGTCTTCCAGTGATTTTGATTTCTCAGCTCAGGTGGCAGCAGGAGGGGAGAGATTCCCTCCTGGTGAGAGAGGAGGAGCTGAAGCTGAAAATTGAAAAGGACAGTCACGTGGTTTAAGTTTGTATTCCGTGCCTGTGCTGGGTAATGAACACAGGCCCAAGCCCCAGCTGGCAATGAGCTCCAGGTGAGGATATCTGTGATCCCATGAGGAGTTTGGTGAGGACTGGGAGCTGTGAGCACCCTCAGCAACACTCTGCATGGGAAGGGGGCTGGAGCCTTCAACCCACCCTGCAGCCAAAGCTCAGCTGTGTCCCACCACTGGACATGCACCCTGTCCAGGAGCATGAGGCTCGTGGCTGCTTTTCCAAGCTGTGGTAGTTTTAAATTTTAGGCTTTGGCTGGGTTTGTTGGTTTTTAGGTGACATACCTTGACAAACCAGAGGTATTCCCTACTATCTCACATCACAGGGGATATAAGGGTGAGGGAGGAAGAGCTGGCACACTGTCTTCAGACACTTCCTTGGGTCAGTCTCTTCGGTGCAGTCTCTTCTTCTGTGGCCGGGTCAGTCTCTCTTCGGGCAGGTGGTGGGGGGAAGGATCACAGCTTGGGGCTGGTCACTTCACTATTTGGGTAATGCAGTGCCTTACCTGTTCTCCTTGGGTGTATAAATATATAGTACCTATATAGTACCATTGGAGTTACCCCTCTTTCCCTGTATTTGTTGGTATTCGTGTTGTGTGCATATAGTACTAAGTTCCCTTTTCCTCCTCTGTAAATAAATAAATAAATAAATAAATAAATAAATATATATGTTCCCCTCACGGTCTGAAGCTTTTAAGTTGTCTCTCCTTCCCCTCGGCTTTTTCACCATTTTTCTCCCCTTTGTCGGGGGGCTTTGGTGGAGAGGCCTGTGCTGCTGCTGGGAAGTTCTGCGTGGTGTTGCTTTGTTTTGGTTTTGCCCAGGGTCAAACTTCCATACAAGCTCATAGTGTGGATTTGTTTGGAAGTGGTGCTGTTCATGGAATCCCAGGATGGTTTGGGTTGGAAGGAACCTCAATGCTCATCTTGTTCCACCCCCTGCCATGGGCAGGGACACCTTCCACCAGCCCAGGTTGCTCCAACCTGGCCTTGGACACTTCCAGGGATCCAAGGGCAGCCGCAGCTTCTCTGGGCAAGCTGTGCCAGGGCCTGCCCACCCTCCCAGGGAAGGATTTCTCCCTGACATCTCATCTATCAGGTAGAGGTTGTCCTCCCTCTCACACTCTGCTCTGGTCCCAGAGGGTGTGAGCTGCTGCAACGAGGAGCACAGAGGGGAGAACTGCTTGTTTGCTGATTTACACACGCTCTCTGTCCCCAGATGTGCCACCTGACAGGGGAGAGGTGCCACCTGACAGGAGAGAGGGGCCACCTGACAGGAGAGAGGGGCCACCGGCTCGGCTCAGTCCCCACTCCTGTGCACAGCACAGCTCCGTGCATGCTCGGGGTAGCCTGGAGCACGGGGTATGAACACCTTGCTGAGCAGCTTTTCCTGTGAATTAGTGGGAAAACACCTGAAGTGCTGCATTCCAAAGGAGGCGATGACAAGGCTGATCAGAAAGACTTCCACGCACTCCGGGATCTCTTCTTGCCTGTGACGGGGCTGTTCCAGCAGCAACCACAGCCAGGAGCTGTGGGAACCTGCAGAGCCTGGAAGAGCATCTCCCCTTTCCCTCCAAACACAGGGACCTCCCTCCAGCACACCCCTTCCTTTTATGAGGACCCTATTAGCCTATTATTTGCAATCTGTGTTAACCAATTCAATAAATCACCCTGATGGCTTTTTTAGCTCTCTCACACATGTCATGAAAATATTCAAGACTTCATTTCAGCAGCGAGACCATAACAGTTTAGACAAGATCTGAGATGGGGAATAACCCTCTCCCCGGGGATTTGATGGCAAATCTGAGGTATGGCTCAGGGACTTTATTATTAAAAGAGAATAATCTCCCTCCAGCTCTGTTTGAGGAGGAGGAGGAGGAGGAGGAGGAAGCATGCACGGAGCAATTAAGAAAAATGTCTTTGACCTTCAGCAACTTAATCAGCTGCCAGTGTTCTTCCTAATAGTGTGCTAATGGTTAAGTTCTTCTGCATGCCATAAAAAGTGCTATAACTGGAGGCTACAATAAAGTGCTGATCAACCCATCAAGTGAGTCAATCCAAAAGTAATATCTGTCTTTGTAATGACTATAATAAAACCCATGCCAAAGCCAGGGAATGACGTGAATGGGAATGCTGCTTAATTATGCTGGGCTGCAGTGCTGGGTGGATTTACCACACTCCTGCAAACTTGCTCTTGGGTGACATTCCCACCCCTGCCTAGGAAAGCCAAACTTTATATTTGTGTGGCCAGTGCTCCAAGGACAGTCCTAAGAGGTTTGGGCAGGTGACATCTCATCCAAACCACCAACGGGAGTTGTGGTGCAGAAAAGGGTGTTTGATTTGGGCTATTCATCCCAGCAGCAACTGCACTGACGAGGAGCAGGACAGAGGGCTGGCTGTGAGCCCCTTGGTGAGAGGTTGGGGCTGGGAAGAAAAGAAGAGGTGTTTCTAAATTTTAGGTATCCTGGTGTTAAATACAGCCTAAGATTTGACGCCATGGCAGTGGAACAGGTTGAAGGTTCACTGAATATCCAACACAGCAACATGGAAGGAGGTGGTCAGGTGTTGTGCTTAACAGAGATGGATGCAATGAAGCAGAAAACGCCCCTGGCAGAGGGAAAAGCCAGCGGGAATCAGAGAGACCCTTCCTGGCACTGGGGATGGAGCTGAGATGCTGACAGAGGCTGAACACTGTCCGTGAGTGTTTGCCATGGAGAAGGCAGTGATCAAAGGCACCTCATGGGCAGCAGGAGCAGAGGGAGTGGAAGATCTTTCCCTGCTTGTTGCCTTGCCTGGAGCTCCCTGAGAGCTGAGGGCACCCCCAGCACTGCCCAGTGCACGAGGGAGCCCAGCCCTCACTGGGCTCCCTCTGACCCCAACCCCCTCCACAAATCAAGTTTGGCCTGTGTTGGCCCTTGCAAAAGCACAGGTGAGTGGGCAGTGAGTAAACCAACACTGGAATCGGAGATCTCCCTGCCTTGGGAATTGTCCTTCTGTCCCTGGGCAGCAGGAGAGTTGGATGGAGCACAAAGGGAGGCACTGGGAGCTGAGGCACCTGCTGCTGGGATGGAAGGATGACAGGCCTTTTCCTACAAAACACAGCCACTGTTTTGGGATCCCTTTGAGGACAAAGCTGCTCTCCAGGATGCTGAGAAGCAGGAACCTGATTCACAAACCCAGCACGGAGCTGGTGGAAAACACATCGCAGCCTTTCAAGGAATGGAGGAGTGGATTCCTCCCCCACCAGTAAGGAAAACAGGATGCAGCCACATTCCTGCTCACACAAGGCTCTCCACAGCAGCACAAACACTTTTGCTCCGTTCCAATTAAACCCTGGCTTTCTATCACCTTGCTGCTGATAAGGGCCTGATTAATGGAAGAATTGTCTTTTTCTTTTTTTTTTTTTTTTTATTTTAAATGAAGTCTCTGGTGTTAATTGTTTTTTTCCTCTCCCATTTCTTGTTTCAAAGGTGCTTTCGAGGAGGGCTGTTGATTGTGCTGGAAGTTGTATGGGAACACTTAGTCTCTTCCTGGTTTTGTTTTTGGGGCTAAGTGCTGCCACTGAGACCAGCAGGTCCAATGGCCAAATCACCTCTGTGGACAAGCAGCAAAATCCTGCCCTTGTGGCTCCTGATAAACAGGAGCAGATTCATGTGTTTGTCCGGGACACAGAAAGTGCCAGAACAATGATTTTGGTGACTTTTTGCCAGTGTTGTTTCCTCTGGAGAGCCGACTTCCCTCGTGTGCCTCAGGTGCATAGCAACAGCCCAGCAAAACAAAGCCAATCCCAGCAAGGCGTTAGAAAAATATTATCCCAGTCCGAAGGGTGGGGCTTGGCTTTCCATGGAGTTGGGATAAGCCTCGATACTGGCTTTCCATGGAGTTGGGATCAGCCCCAGTGCTGGCTTTCCATGGAGCTGGATCAGCCCTGATGCTGGCTTTCCATGGAGCTGGATCAGCCCTGATGCTGGCTTTCCATGGAGCTGGGATCATCCCAGATGCTGGCTTTCCATGGAGCTGGATCAGCCTCAGTGCTGGCTTTCCATGGAGCTGGATCAGCCTCAGTGCTGGCTTTCCATGGAGCTGGGATCAGCCCCAATGCTGGCTTTCCATGGAGCTGGGATCAGTCTCAGTACTGGCTTTCCATGGAGCTGGATCTGCCCTGATTCTGGTGTTCCATGGAGTTGGATCAGCCCCGATGCTGGTGTTCCATGGAGCTGGATCTGCCCTGATTATGGTGTTCCATGGAGCTGAATCAGCCCAGATGCTGGTGTTCCATGGAGCTGGATCTGCCCTGATTCTGGTGTTCCATGGAGCTGGATCAGCCCATGGCCACGGTGCCCTGACATGCCAGGTTAATTAGCTCAACACCTTCCTCCTAGGTGAAGCTGCTGGAGCTCCTGCCTCAAGGCCATGGGGGACGGTGACGTGCTTGTGTGTCAGAATTTAGGCAAAGGCCTGGAGGCTTCATGCAAAGATGTGGTTTCTTCAGCCATCAGAGCTCCTTTGCCCTCTGCCCTCTGCGGGATGGTGGCAGGTAGGAATGGTTCCATCACCACATTCATGGCCTCTAAAATGCAGAGCTGTGGGCAGAGGTGTGACCAGGGAGCCACAGGGATCTCTGGTCAGAGAGCCACACCATTGCTCATGCCTCACTCCCGCTGCTGGTAAGAAATCAGACCCTACAGATCCCAGCTCAGATGAGAAGTCAGACCCTACAGATCCCAGGTCAGGTGAGAAGTCAGACCCTACAGATCCCGGCTCAGGTGAGAACTCAGACCCTACAGATCCCAGCTCAGGTGAGAAGTCAGACCCTACAGACCCCAGGTCAGGTGAGAAGTCAGACCCTACAGATCCCAGGTCAGGTGAGAACTCAGACCCTACAGATCCCAGCTCAGGTGAGAAGTCAGGCCCCCCAGCCCCTGTCTCCTGCAGAGCTGACACCAAGCCCCAGCAAGGCCAGGTGGTGCTCAGCCCCAGAAGATCCCTCCCTGGCAGGAGGAGCATCTCAGCTTCCCATTGTCACCATAGCTGGGGACACTCACTGGGACACGGCGTTGGGAGCAGAAATGCCTCAGCCCTGCAGCTTCTCCCCAGCCAAGCCGGGGAGGGGGAGCACAGCCAGGAGCTCAGAGGGACAGGATGGGAAGGAGAGCAACCAAATCAGGGCCTGATAAAGCAAACGGGAACTGCGAGCAGGGAAGGAATCAGCCAGTCTGGGCCAGGGGGCTGAAGATGTCTGTGTTAAGGGGGAAAGGGCCCAGCTGGAAAGTCCTGTCTGGTGCACAGCAGGATGTTCTCAGCTCTCAGGGCTGCTCTCAGCTGTAGGAAACCTTTAGACTTCCTTTAGACTGCCCCACCTGGGCACCTGCTGTCTGGGGACACACCGACTGTGAGCCAGTTCACACCATTCCATTTTCTCCAGTTGTGAGGACACAGAACCACAGAATCCCAGAATAGGCTGAGCTGGAAGGAACCCCCAAGGACCATCCAGTCCAACCCTCAGCCCTGCACAGGACCAGCCCCAAGAGTCACCCCCTGTGCCCCAGAGCATCATCCAAACCCTCCTGCAGCTCTGGCAGTCTTGGGGCCGTGCCCACTGCCCTGGGCAGCCTGGGCAGTGCCCACCACCCTCTGGGGGAAGAACCTTGTGCTGAGATCCCACCTGAGCCTGCCCTGACCCAGCTCCAGCCATTCCCTGGGTGCTGTCCCTGGTCCCCCCAGAGCAGAGATCAGTGACTTGTGTGAAGTTTCACCCATTTACAGAAATGCTTCCCTGTGGATCAGAACCTGCCCTGCAGAAGAACAGAGAGGCCACACCAACTCAGCAGACCACAAACAGGCTGCTGAGAGGAAAGCACAGTTGGGGAAAGGGGAGGAAGGAAATAAGCACTGGTTCTTTAATAGACCCTGTCCCTCAGAGCATCCAAACCCTCCTGCAGCTCTGGCAGCCTTGGGGCCGTGCCCACTGCCCTGGGCAGCCTGGGCAGTTCCCACCACCCTCTGGGGGAAGAACCTTGTGCTGAGATCCAACCTGCCCCACTGAATGTTCCCGTGGGTGCTGTTGGGTAACTGTCTTTCCTCAGCAAGGAGCCTTTTTCCTTTCCTCTGGTCCCCTTTCCTGTGGTCCGCTGCATTTCCTTCCCCTTTCTTTACCTTTCCGTGGTTTTGCTGTTATGAATATACCAGGGTTAATTCAATTTTTTTTAATTTCACCTCTTCCTCTCCACTTTTCCATAGTAGGTGAGTTTTTAGATTTAGGTCAAAAGGAGGCCATCAGGGAAAGAAAAGGGATGGGCGAGAGATGCCAAGACAGGGGAGGTGGAGCAGTGAAAGGGAAAGGAACAGCAGGAAAGGGCATCTCAATCTCAGCTCATGGACATGGGCCAAGAAATAAAATGCATTTGCCACAGTCTCTGTGGGCAGGAGTCCCCTGAGCAGCCAGGGGAAGGTGACAGCAAGTGTGTGCCCAGCTCGGCACAGGAACCTCCATGGAAAGGGGTCTCACACCACAGCTACAGCCTCTGGGGGCTGCTCCTGGGAGACTTGGAGGCATGGGCTTCTCACAGAGATGTTGAAGGACACTTGGCCAAAGTCTCCTTGAGCTACAGGTTTGTGACAAGTGTTGGGTCCAGCACAGGGCACTGAGAGGAGCCACGACAGGGAACAGGGGGAATCCTCCAGCCTGGGCTAGACAAGGTGTCAAACCAGATGGTTTAGGTGGATCCTTCCAAAGTCTCTCGTGTGTCACTGCAGAGGATGGAGGAGACATTTTGGAGATGATGGAGCGAACTGGCAAAGAAGACCCTTGAACAGAAGGGTGGGTGTTGTAAGGGAAAGGCTGGGCAGTCAGGTTCTGCCCTGTGAGGATTTGTTCCTTCCCAGAGTGTTGTGTGATGTGTAAAACCTCAGGAAAAAAGTGTTAAGCAAATAGAAAACACTTGTGTCCTAAATATAGAGGGGGAATATCCCCTTTTGCTGCCACAGGAGAGGCAACTCTTAGGCCAGACATGGCAGGGAAAGTGAAGCTCAGCATGGCCTGAAGTGCAGGTGCTTCACACACACCTTGCTCTGAAGATGGTGGTGGGTGTGCCTGTGTGTGAGCCATTCCCATGGGAAAAGGGGAGCCCAAGGGACCGAGGCTGTTATCCCTTTGCACCTTCTCCTTCTCCCTTTCTCCTCAACCTCACCTTAACTTGCTTGTGCAAACTCACACCATTCTGGCTTCTGAGGGAGGCGCTGGAGGGCTCCATGTGGGACAATTGGAGAGGTTTTGGAGCCATTGCTTTGGGAGAGGTATGAAAATTATTGAGAAAAAATGAAGTGCAGCTACTTAAATAAAGACACTACAGAAGTTTTAGTTCCACAGCTGAAACACTATTTTATTGGTTATATCCCTAGAGGGGTTAGTACAGTACTTTTTCACTAAGCTCTGATATGGAAAGGGTCAAGAATCCGTGTGAAAATGATTTCAGTATAGCACTGACTTCAACATCTGGCTGCACAGAAGAATGTCAGTGTGGGGCTGTTTTAATGGCTCTTTTTTTTTCTTTTTATATTGAGCCAGAAATATCCCATTTGAAGTGTGCTTTACACCAGGGGAGCTGGAGCACATTGTAATCTCCATGAAAAGAACAGAGTCTCACATCACACCATAGATCCAGGAGCTGGGCATTTAAGGAAGATGTCAAGTACAAGTTGTGACACCAATTGTTACATCGTGGTTTTGGGGAGGATCCACTCTCTGGTTAGAAACCTGGAGCCCTTAGCCCACCTGGGCATGGTGCCTGACTCTTCCCAGTGGTGCCCAGTGACAGCATGAGGAGCAATGGCCATGAGCTCTGTGGTAGTTTTAAATTTTAGGCTTTGGCTGGGTTTGTTGGTTTTTTAGGCCTTCCTGGGAAACAAGTCAGGTGACATACATTGACAAACCAGAGGTATTCCCTACTATCTCACATCACATGGGATATAAGGGTGAGGGAGGAGGAGCTGACACACTGTCTTTGGACACTTCCTTGGGTCAGCCTCTTCGGTGCAGTCTCTTCTTCTGTGGCCGGGTCAGTCTCTCCTTGGGCAGGTGGTGGGGGGAAGGATCACAGCTCGGGGCTGGTCACTTCACTATTTGGGTAATGGAGTGCCTTATCTGTTTTCCTTGGGTATATAAATATATAGTACCTATATAGTACCATTGGAGTTACCCCTCTTTCCCTGTATTTGCCTGGTATTCATGTTGTGTGCATATAGTACTAAGTTCCCTTTTCCTCCTCTGTAAATAAATATATATATATATCTGTTCCCCTCACGATCTGAAGCTTTTAAGTTTTCTCTCCTTCCCCTCGGCTTTTTTGGCGTTTTTCTCCCCTTTGGGGGAGACTTTGGTGGGGAGGCCTGTGCTGGTGCTGGGAAGTTCTGCACGGTGTTGCTTTGGTTTGGTTTCGCCCAGGGTCAAACTTCCACAGCAAACTGAAACACAAGTGTGAGGAAGAACTTCTTTCCATGGAGGTGGCAGAGCCTGGAACAGCTGCCCAGCGGGGCTATGGAGTCTCCCTCTCTGGGGACATTCCAAACCCACCTGGACACATTCCTGTGTCACCTGCTCTGGGTGACTCCGCTTGGGCAGGGGGGTGGACTGGACGATCTCAGGGGGTCCCTTCCAGCCCTAACAATCCTGGGATTCTGTGGGCAGCTGTTTGGGTATATTTTGAAAAGAAACACATTTTTTAGCCTTGGCTGTGGGGTTTGCCCCACTGGGTGCCCAGTTTCCCCTGCTGGAGCAGGGCTGGGTTTGCCCTCCCAGCTCAGGGTAGTGGAGAGCAGGAGAGAGTGGGCAAGTGGGAACAGCTCCTCCACATCTGATGCTTTGTTCGAGGGCTGCTCTCTCTGTGTCACCTTTGAATTTTAGCCAATTAGCCTCTAGAGTGTGATTTAAATATTGTTGCTAATGTTAATGTAGGGTGTGCGTGTTTTTGTATTTACAGCTTGCCTGCAGGCTTGGAATAGCACTTGTCATGCAGAGAGGAGAAGGAGCAGCAGGTCTGGAGACCTGGCAGTGGAGGGGAGAGCTTTGCTGCCCATCAGAGATGTCCTGGTCCCCTTGAGATCCTGCTTAGTCACCTGAATTGATAATTCTGTAGCTCTCTTTCCTCAGAGCCCCTTGAAATGGGGTGGCAGCACAGAGCATCACCTCTGGTGTGTGTTCAACCTGCCCCCAGAAAGGGGAAAGAGAACAAGACAGGCCCTCCCTGTTGGTCCTGGGCTGGGAAGAAGTCACATGTGACTGGTACCAGTGATGGCTCACCCATGGCTCACATGGGCTGGGAGAGGGGATGGTGGTGGAGATTGTAGTGTAAGCAGGAGGAATGACCTGATTCCTCTGTGGGGCTGGGGGCTGCTCCTGCAGAAGGCATCAATTACCTGAGGTTTGGTGCTGCACTGCCTGAACGGGGGTGGAAATCCTGAGCCCTCTTTGGTATCTCAGTCCCAGACCCAGCAAAGTGGAGAGAGACACCTCGGATGGGGCTGATGCCCTGCAGAGCCTGCTCTGCAGGAGATGCCCAGGTGGGGACACCATGAGTGTGACTCAGGTCCAGGGACGCTCAGAGATGCCTCTGGAGGTGGATTTGGACTCTGAAATGTCTGCCTGTGGTTCTTTGCCCATCCTGTGCCTTTCTTTGCTGCTTGGGCTCCTCCTTGTGCCTTCTCCAGCAGCACAAGACCCTGGCTGGGTCACTGACTGACTGCAGGAGCTGGATGCTCTGAGCCTCCAGACACTTCTCTACTCCAAGATGGTTAAATCTGCCTCTCCAAAGGGCCTCACCATCCATCTAGGAAACTTTCTAGGTGGAAGGTTTTTCCACCACTCCTGTGAAGCCAGGGTGAGATCACTGCAGGTGACACAGACTGGAGAACCAGGGACAGAACTTCTGGTTTTCTGCTCCCCAAATGGCCTCGAGCTGTGAAATCACAGGGATGCTGATGCTCACTGGGAAGAGATGAACAAGGGGACTTCTTCCTGAGAGCTTTTTCCTCTAGGATATCTCAAGGGCCTATGATTAACCAAAGCTTTCTTGGATCACATTCCACATTTTATAGAATCGTGGAATCACTAAGGTTGGAAAGACCTCCAAGATCATCAAGTCCAACGTTTGACTGAATCTCACCATGTCCACTGAACCACATCATGGAGTGCCACATCTACTTATCTTTTGAACCTCTCCAAGGGTGGTGACTCCACCCCTGCCCCGGGCAGCTGTGCCAGTGTTTGACCACTCTTTCAGTAAACAAATTTTTCCTAATATCCAGCCAGAACCTCCCCAGTTCCTGCTGAAGTTTTCCTACCCATTATCACACATTAGGTCCATCAGTATTTCCATGACCTTCTGGATTTCACTTTACCTTGGACCAGAAGGTTGTTCAGAGCCCAGTTGGTCTTAATGCATAAGAACAGCCTCCCTTCAGCCTCACAGACAGATCCATCAGCTGGTTTGTGCTCTCCAGTTCCTCTCATGTCCGTGTCCTCAGAGACAGAAGAGGGATGTGGTGCTGGAAGCAAAGGGATGTGGTACTGGCAGAGCAGGGATGTGGTGCTGGAAGCAGAGGGATGTGGTGTTGGAAGCAGAGGGATGTGGCGCTGGCAGAGCAGGGATGTGGTGCTGGAAGCAGAGCAGGGACGTGGTGCTGGAAGCAGAGGGATGTGGTGTTGGAAGCAGAGGGATGTGGTGCTGCAGAGCAGGGATGTGGTGCTGCAGAGCAGGGATGTGGTGCTGGCAGAGTAGGGATGTGGTGCTGGAAGCAGAGGGATGTGGTACTGGCAAAGCAGGGATGTGATGCTGGAAGCAGAGCAGGGATGTGGTGCTGGCAGAGGAGGGATGTGGTGCTGGAAGCAGAGCAGGGACGTGGTGCTGGAAGCAGAGGGATGTGGCGCTGGAAGCAGAGGGATGTGGTACTGGCAAAGCAGGGATGTGATGCTGGAAGCAGAGCAGGGATGTGGTGCCGGCACAAGAAAGTTTCAAGTGCCGCAGCAAGGGAAGTCTCCTTTCACTGAGTTGAAGGCAATTCTGAAGCTGATAAGAGAGTTCAAAGCCGTGTTTTGCTCCTGAGTGTAATCAGGCAGGAATGGAGAACAGTCAGCAGTGTCTCCTCCTGCTGACCTACCTGTGACACTGATCTAGAAAATTATCTGGAATTTAAAGAAGCAATTCTTTAACAAGTGATGGTGTTTCAAGGAAATGTATTATGGTTTATTGCCATTGTAACTCTTGTTCTGCACTGGGACTGTGAATGATTAACTCTGTTTGCTTTGCTGCGGCATGAACAAGTTTGATGCATTTTTTTTTAACTATGGTTTTTACTTGAAAAGCCAGGAACCTTCTCAGCGTGGAGCCACCTGCTCTGGCTCACAGGGACCTCAATGGGTCCCCCAACTCCAATAAATAAGCCTTGGCTGCTTGGCTTGTGCAGAAGTTCTCAGTTTGAGCATCACCTGCGAGCAGCAGTGAACGAATCGTGGTGGCAGCTCTGGAGTCCCAGGCACTGCCATCCCCAGCATGTGCACCACACTGAGCCAGTCCTGCTTCCCTAATGAAAAAACACTTTAATTTCACTTTAAAAGTTTCAAATGTGTTTAATGAGCCTTTCTTTTGCTCTCTTAATCCTGTGCCATCACTGGGCAACGGGTACATCACTTAGAACAGGTAAAAATGGAGTAACTTCTACAGGAGCAGCTAATCAGAGGCATCTGTTCACAGAACAAGGAATATGTTCCTGATGATCCCCAGTTCTGTTCCAAATCCACAACAAATCATATTCTTACATCAAGAATACCAAATTGGCATTGGAAGTCAGGCCATAAGACCACCTTTAATCCCTTCCCAGAGTCAGGATGGAATTGTGTCAGTTGTGGAATTAAGAGCAAAATGCCAAGATTCTGGGTAATCCATTTGGAGGAGGGATATGGAGAGACCACTTTGGTGTAATATATTACTTTGACTGGCCAACTACTTAAAACTTGGTGAACTCTGAGGCTCCAGGAACAGCACAGGCAGAGCTGAGGTCACTGCTGGTGGGTTGGGGTGTAAAAACAAGCTGTAATTTTAGAGCAGACCTACTTGAGGGGCAAGGTTTGTCCATAGGAAGGCATCAAGCCTGGCTTTGGAAAAAGGAGTTTTCTCTTGGATAATTTCAGACCTAAGGAGTTGACTTGGTGCCATGAGGAGACCTGGAACAGAAGGAGACATTTTACAGAAGAGCTTTTTGCCCCCATTGACAGAACTCACTGGCATTCTGTGCTTGCTTTGGGTGTCCCGGAGAGGGTGGAATTCCCAAGCCCTCCTGGAGGAAATGGGGCTTCTCCCTTTGCCCCTGGTACTGACCCAGTCTCGGGCTGCAGGGCTGAGCTGGGACTAGGCTGCTGTCTGTGGGTTGTGAATTCTGTTTTACCTCCCCTAGAACACCACAGATGAGATTGGGTTTTGGACAAAGGTGGGACAGAGACCCTCCAGCTCCTCCCCACATGCACAAGACCCCACTTTATCCCCAGGTTTGGGACAAGAAAACTTTTCTGTGATGAAATGGGCAGGTTCATAGCTTTCCTTCCCTTATTCTGAGATATAAGGAGACACATCAGATTGTGGAATCATCTCATACATAGTTTTTGGGATCATCTCTCACCCAAGCTGTTGGAGAGGCCTCAGGACACAGGATCTGGCCCTTCTCTTTTCTGGCTCAGGCAGCCACATGTGCTGAGCACAGACACCTACCCGGCAGCACTCTTTGGGTCTGCTGGGTGTTCTTACTTAGGAAATGTTGATTTAACCCTCTGAGGAATTAGCATTACTCAGGGCAGTGCTCTTTGAAGTGGTTACCAGCCCAGTTAGCAGTAAGTGCAGGGTGTGGTGTGTATCTGCAAGGCAACAGTGTCATTGTTTCCTGGGGACAGAATCTTTATTAAGGGGAGTTTCCCCTGTTGCAGTGGGCAGGTGTGGGGCAGATGCTGTTTTGGGTAGCCAAGCGAGATGCAAAATTTGGAGAACATGGTAAAACACTGCCTTCTGTTAAATTGTGCCACACTTGTTCTGTGGCACAAAGCTTGAGGGACCAACCTCTGCAGCCGAGCAGGAGAAAACATGGCTGAGAGATTGGAGAAGTTTCCTGGTGCTGTTCAGTCCTGAATTACAGAAGCCCAAAATATGCTGAGCTGGAAGGGACCCCCAAGGACCATCCAGTCCAACCCTCAGCCCTGCACAGGACCAGCCCCAAGAGTCACCCCCTGTGCCCCAGAGCATCATCCAAACCCTCCTGCAGCTCTGGCAGCCTTGGGGCCGTGCCCACTGCCCTGGGCAGCCTGGGCAGTGCCCACCACCCTCTGGGGGAAGAACCTTGTGCTGAGATCCCACCTGAGCCTGCCCTGACACAGCTCCAGCCATTCCCTGGGTGCTGTCCCTGGTCCCCCCAGAGCAGAGATCAGTAGGCCAAGGGGTTGTGTCTGGAGATATGTGTTACTCCATGGATCAGGATTTGCACTGGAATCACAGACATTTTCCTGGTTATTTTTTTCTCAACTTTGCCCCCGCAGCACCGAGTTTGGTAATACAGCTGCTGACGGAGGCTCATCCCTGTTGCAAAACCCATGCTGGAAATGCTCTCAGCCTGTTCTGGAGCGGGTGCTTACTCATTTTCCTGAGTGCAGAGATGGTCCCTGGGCATTTGTGTTGGCAGCGGTGCCGTAACACCTTCCCTCTTGGCATTGGTTATGTAAGGAGCTAAATATGCCAGCGTGACTCACGGGGCTGTCTGAGCAGAGCTGTTGGAGCAGGACCAGAGCAGTGAGTTACCCCTGCCATGGGTGTGAGGAGTCCCAGGAGACACCTCTTCCAGCAGCCCCCCCCCTTGGTGGCTGCTTCTCTTGAAGACCCCCTTGCCCCAGGGGACTCCTCTTTCCTCCTGTTCCTCACTCCTCTTTGTCAAATGATGTGAAAACCCCTCCAAATCTCGTCATTGGTGCCACTGAACCCTCGGAGGGTCAGGCTGGGTCTTTACCCTGGGACACCCCAAGCCCGCTCTTACCTCCAGGACTCCTCCTCTCCCTCTGTTTTCTTTGCTCCCTTTCCATTTTCCTGCTCTCTTTTTAAGGCAAACTTCAATCCAGAAGCCTCTGCAGTTGAGAGAGGCTGGATCCAGGTTCTTTTCCTTCTTCACTGTGTGCACAATCTCTTGCTGTATCCACTGGTGGACACCACTGTGGTCAGCTCTTCCATCCTTCTCCACTCGCCCTGGTCCTTGCTTGCTTGGTGTTGGGGAGGCTCGTGCCCCTCTACTCAATAAAATACCTCATATCTTATCTCATGGACTACTTTTTCTGATTTTGGGCTCACATTTTAGTGCTCCTTTCTATCTAAGACAGGTCTCTACCGAAGAGGAAAATCCCTGTGACATCTGTTGGCTCATTATGCCACTGCTTAAGCTTCGTCCCACTGTCTCAAAAGGAGGGTAATTTTCTCATAAATGCTGAAGACTCATAATGGCATCAACCCTGTGTTTGCACTAAAGTTTCCAGCCCATTGTACTTCACAAACCTTAATCCTACAACCCCCTGAAAGGAGGTTGTGGTGAGGTGTGGGTTGAACTCTTCTCTTGGGTAGCTGGTGACAGGGCAAAGGGAAACAGCCTCGAGTTGCACCAGGGAGGGGGTTCAGGTTGGATATTAAGAAAAATGTCTCCAGTGACAGTGCGTTTAAACACTGGCACAGCTGCCCAGGGCAGGGGTGGAGTCACCATCCCTGGAAGTGTTCAAAAAATGACTGGACATGGCCCTTTGTGATGTGGTTCAGTGGACATGGTGGGTTTGGTCAAAGGCTGAACTTGATTTTTGGAGCCTTTCCCAACTTTAACAATGCTGTGATTGCAGTGCTGCCATCTGCACTAACAGAAGTCAGTCAGGGAGCAGGACTGGGCTCTGCTGCTGCTGCTTCCCTCCTCAGGGCTCTTGTTCTGGGTGCAGAACTCACCTTACACACCTGACCAGGAGGTGGGAGAGCTGCTGTGGAACATCTGCTTTGAAATGAGTGTGATGCTGCAGGTGAGAAACCTCAGCTCCAGAGGGAGCTCCAAACTCCACCTGCAAATGCCAATGGTCCTTACCAGCACCTGCACAATGGAGAGGAGACAGCCAGTGGTTCACTCTCTGGGTCATCCTCCTGGGTGTTATTGCAACACGAGGAGGTCCCAGTCCCAGTTCCAGTCCTAATCCCAGTCCCACTCCCAGTCCCAATCCCCCTCCCCGTCCTAATCCCAGTCCAAATCCCAATTCCAGTCTCAGTCCCAGTCCCGATACCCCTCCCAGTCCTAATCCCAGTCCAAATCCCAATCCCAGTCTCAGTCCCAGTCCAGTCCCAGTTCCAGTTCCAGTCCCAGACCTAATCCCAGTCTCAGCACCACTTCCATCCCAATCCCTATCACAGTCGTAATCCCAGTCCCACTCCAAATCCCAGTTCCAGTCTCAGTCCCAGTCCCAGTCGTATTCCTAGTCCCAATTCCAGTTCCAGTCCCAGTTTCAGCCCCAGTTTCAGTTTCAGTCCCACTCCCAGTCCCGCTCCCAGTCCCAATTTCAGTCCCAGTCCTAGTTCCAGTCCCTGTCCCAGTCCCAGTTTCAGTCCCAGTCCCAGTTTCAGTCCCACCCCCAGTCCCACTCCCAGTCCCAATTTCAGTCCCAGTCCTAGTTCCAGTCCCAGTCCCTGTCCCAGTCCTACTCCCACTCCCAGTCCCAGTCCCACTCCAAATCCCAGTTCCAGTCTCAGTCCCAGTCCCACTCCCAGTCCCAGTCCCCACCTGCTCTCCTCCAATGAGTCTGTGACAAAAGTGTGTAAACACCTTCCAGAGATTTCTGCTCCTTGTGCTCCTCCGTTGGTGATCTCAGAGGATCCCCGATGGGTCAGGGTGGAAGGGACCCAGAGGGTCAGCTGGTGTCACCCCCCTGCTCGGGCAGGGCTGTCCTGGAGCAGCAGGGATGGGACTCCACACCCTCCCTGGGCACCCCATCCACTGCTCAGGCCCCCACACAGTAAAGAAGTTCCTCCTCCTGCTCAGGTGGAATCTCCAACACCTTCTTGTCGTTGTGAAGTTCAAGGCAGGTCAAAGAAACGACATCGTATTGTTCCAGAAACAGGCCAGGAACTTTATTGCAATGGTGGAATGTTGCCCCCGAGTATCAGAGGCTGCGATTCTTATAGACCTGAGTCTGGACACATGTCCAAGGACCATTGGTTTCTCTATACATAAATAATTCCTAATTGGACGCACAAACCACGCATGTCAGTGAACATGACTCATCACTTTAGAAACCAGATTTCTGTTCCAGGTGTCACAGCTTTCCTTCCGTGCATATCACCCTGACGTGTGCAGAAGGTTCCTACCATAGTCCAACTATTCCACAGAGACTTCAGGCCAGCTGAAGTCTACCCACACACCTTCTGGGAGTGGAATTGGTCCCGAAGAGTGTGACCCCAACAGAGATTTTAATCTATTAATTCCAGGCTTGATTTTCCTTGTGACCCTTAGTGGAAGGGTCAAAGCAGAGTAAAATCCATGTTAAAAGTGAAGTTTTGGAGCACAAGGCATCACTGACCAGTCTGTGGACAGGAGGACACTGACGGTAGGATGGAGGTGGTTTGTAAAGCAACTGAAATGTAGAATCATACAATGGTTTGCGTTGGAAGGGACCTTAAAGCCCATTTCATTCCACTCCCTGCTATGGGCAGGGACACCTTCCACTATCCCAGGTTGTTCCAAGCCCGATCCAACCTGGCCTTGGATGCTCCCAGGGATGGAGATGGGTTTCAATGAATGCCCGCAAAGCACAGCACAAGCTTCATGTTCCTCAGTGCTGAACTGGGCAACATCCAAATATCTTGCAAGTTTATCTGCAAGACCAGAAATCACTTTTACCTCGTCAAGGAGAAAGCAGAAGCACTGACTACACTGCAGAGGCACGAATTGCTCTCAAGGAAAACATCAAACCCCAACCCAACCACGCTACCGAAGGGCTGGGTAGAGAGAGATTAAAGGCAGAGGGCGGGAGCTTGGAGGAAAGGTCAGGCACACAAAGCAAAACATCTAAAACGAAAGCTTGGAAACTTTCCTGAGCGTGGAGACAGTTGAATTACCTCAGAACAAAGGCTGTTGACTCTCCTTATAAGGAGAGAAAGTCTTGATTTAAAAAAAAANTTTTTTTAAAAAAAAAAAAAAAAAAAAAAAAAAAAAAAAAGAAGTAAAAGCTTGGTAAATAATTGTTTTCTTCTTTATTGATTTGTTGGGAGTTTAAAGAAAGCTGAAGTAGCTGGTTTGGAATGAAGCAAAAGTTTAGTTTCAAGCAAATCGAACGGATAAAAATTTCAGTTATTTTAACAATTTTAAAGCAGTTTTTTTTCCCTGTAATTTTGCCCTGCAAAAACAACTTTGAAACTGGAGTAATTAAATGTTTTTTTAACTCATGTTTTGAGACCTCTTTCTTCCTATTTCTGGGTAAACAATTTTTGAGGTAAGGATGAAGTCACAGCTGCCTCTCAGAGAGCCAGGTCATGGCCACCTGATGATGCAATGGGAAGTCTTGACACACAAATCATTGGGTAAAGTCTGCCTGCTCATACAGGCCATCAAAACTTCCCCTCTGGATTTTGAAACTTGTGTTTCCATGAGTAAATCACACAAATTTAAATAAGGCATACCAATCAAGGGGAGCTGTGAATAATTATTGAAACTGTGGGTAAAGGCATGGATCTCCTGTCTGGGGGTGGATGCTCAGAGCACCCAAAGTCCTCCAAAGGATGAACATGTTGATCGGGTTCCAGGATTGAAAGGGGCCCACAAGGAAGCCAGAGAGGGACATGGGGGAATGGGTTCAGACTAAAAGGGGGGAAATTTTGATTAGATATTGGGAAGAAATTGCTTCCTGTGAGGGTGGGCAGGCCCTGGCACAGGTTGGCCAGAGCAGCTGTGGCTGCCCCATCCCTGGAAGTGTCCAAGGCCAGGGTGGACGGGGCTTGGAGCAACCTGGGCTGGTGGAAGGTGTCCCTGCCCGTGGCAGGGGGTGGGACTGGATGGGCTTTAAGGTCCCTTCCAACCCAAACCATTCTATGATTCTATGAAGGCAGTTCAGAACACGGTTCACAAGCTGGGTCCTGTGAGCATGGTCGAACTGGGAGGGAGGAGCAGGAACTGGGAGGGAGGAGCAGGAACTGGGCGTGGAGAAGGGATGTGGTGGAGACATCTATGAGCACAGGATGGGCACCACTGGAGATGTAGAGCAGGATTTCATTTGGGCAAACCTGAAGAAGCAGGTGGATATGGCATCTTACAGAGTGGACAAAGGATGGCAGAAAGGCAAAGCCTATTGCTGTGACAATAGGCAGCCTTGGGTTAAAGAGAAATGCACACAAAGAATCAGGTTTCAGTGAATTTAAATGTAGCACCTGGTCAGAAACTTCAGTAATTCAAGGAGGTTCCTCTACAGATCCCTGTAACTCAGTGACACAAACCCTGGTTCCTTTCATACCCTCACAACATAAGGTATATATATAAGTATATATATATATATATATAAGGTATATATACTAGAAAAACCACCACGAAAAGGCCAGACAGAAATCAGGGGCTTTCATTCGCTCTCACCACTCACATTTTTCCTTCCTTTTGATTACATGCCTGATATTCCCATCAAATCCACAAAAAAAAAAAAAAAAAAAGCTTTCCTGCGTCCTTCATATCTGCACATCATTTGTCCAACCAAAACCATAATCAATGTGAGCTCAAACAGAGGACCTGCTCCAGTGCTACACTGGCTGCCTGAAGTCAGGCTAGTAAATCCTTGGAGACAGAGACCAAGACATTGTCTCTTGGATGACCAAGGAACCACAACCCAGGCAGCACTAGAGCAGCTCTCTGCAAAAGCCACCTGTAAAGCTCATCTCATTCCCCCCCCTGCCATGGGCAGGGACACCTTCCACCAGCCCAGGTTGCTTCAAGCCCCATCCAGCCTGGCCTTGGACACTTCCAGGGATGGGCCAACCATAGCCTCTCTGGGCAACCTGTGCCAGGGCCTGCCCACCCTCACAGGGAAGGATTTCTTCCTAATGTGTAATCTAACCCTGCTTTATTCCAGTTTGAAGTCATTCCACCTGCTCCTGTCACTACACGCTCCTGTAAAAAGTCCCTCTCCATGGGCTCCCTTCAGGTTCCTTCAGGTCTGCAAGGAGTGAGGAGGGGTCAGGAACACTCACTCTCTGCATTCTCAGTACTTTGATCTCACACTTTTTGGTTCAAAGGACCTCGCAGCTCTTTATCCCTGGCTACTCGTCCTTGCCGGGAGGGAATGTGCTCACAGCCCAGGGAGGAAAGGCTGAGCCCCAGCTGGAGCCGCAGGGTGGAGGTTTCAGGAGACAGGAGGGCTCAGAGGGTGCGACTGGCCCAGATGTGCAGGTGATGCACAGCGTTGGCAGGAGGCTCTTTGCTGCCTGCCTTGGATCAGGTTTGCTTCGCACCCAGAAACTTGCCCACTGTTACAACTTGCACAGCAAGCGTTGCCAGCTCTGCTCCTTCAGCAAGTGCTCACAAGCTCTTTGGGTCAGGAACCGTCTCTCTTTTTTTTTATATTAATCCAAAGTTTCTTCCCTGACTCTCATCCCCAGTTCTTCCATCCCTCACTACATCTCAGGCGAAGGACGCGGTGTGAAGAGAAGGGAAAAAAACCCCAAAATTATATATATATAGCTCTGAAAGGATTTTTCTTACCACCCTTCCCAGAACCAAAAACACAGGGTGCCTTTCACAAAGCAAGGTGCTGCTGCACCAGTTGTACCAGGGGATGAACAGAATCCCAGAATCTCCTGAGCTGGAAGGGGCCCCCAAGGACCATCCAGTCCGACCCTCAGCCCTGCACAGGACCAGCCCCAAGAGTCACCCCCTGTGCCCCAGAGCATCATCCAAACCCTCCTGCAGCTCTGGCAGCCTTGGGGCCGTGCCCACTGCCCTGGGCAGCCTGGGCAGTGCCCACCACCCTCTGGGGGAAGAACCTTGTGCTGAGACCCAACCTAACCCTTAGACTGGATATTAAGAAAAATTTCTTCATGGAAAGTGTTTTCAAGCACTGACGCAGCTGCCCAGGGAAGAGGTGGTGGAGTCACCATCCCTGGAGGGAATAAAAAGACATGTAGATGTGGCACTTGAGGACAGGGGTTAGTGGTGGACCTGGCAGGGCTGGGGGAATGGTTGGACTTGATGGTCTCAAGGGGGTTTTTCAACTTTACTGATCCTGTGATTCCAAGTAGAACCCCCGTGCCTGCCCAGGAGCTGCTGACAGGGCATCACAACCATCCTGCTGCCCAGAGGCCCTGGGAATTCACTGAGCACCAGGACCCCAAGCACCATGATCTGCTCCACCCCTGTGTTGGTCATCCTGTCCCCATCCCACTGTTCCTGCCCACCTGTCCTAGAGCCTGCCCTGTGCAGAGGGACACAGTTCTCTTGGGTTTCTCCTGCCCCTTTCCAGATCTCTCCTCACTTGTCATTGTGGGTCTTAGAGCTGAGTCTGTCTCAGATTTGGAAATTTTAGTATCTCCAAAAATCCTGTGCTCTTGCATTTTTTAAAATTTGCAACCTTAATATTTTTTCTTTCCCTTTCTAGATTTTCTGCAATGTTGTGTTTCCTTTCATTTAGTGGGTGGTCATGTAAAAATGATCAGCTGGATGGTATAAATGTCTTTATTCCTGGCAGCAGTGTCCCATCAGACACAGACAGCAGTGCTGCTTCCATGTGGTTGTCATCGTCCTTCCACTGCCAGGACTGTTCACAACCTCCCCTCTCGCTTCCAGTGCACCCACATTTGGGCAAGACGTCTTATTGTAATTTCTTATTTCTAGTGTGTCAGCCGGGAGAGCAATGACACGGTATCAGGAACTCCCAAATAGCCATTCTGGAAAAGAAAATGCATTTTGATGCTTCCGAGTTGTGTCAGTGGGAACCAGGACTCAGCAGCTTTGCCATCACAATACATGATACATTTGCACACCTAAGCAAGACATAAAGTTTTCTGGCCTTAATAAGCTCCACAGGCTTGTGAACTGCTCAGAGAAGTGTCAGGAGAACAGAGAATGGCTCAAGGACAGCAAGGACAGTCCTCCATGGATGTGCTGACTCTGCCCTTCCATGGCACAACGTCCCCTCTGCCTTGCTCTCTGCAGCTCCACTCATGGTGTTGGTGAAGCTCTTTCCTAAGCTGATATTCTTCCACATTCAGGAAAAAAAAAGGTAAACCATTAACCAAAAGACCCCTGAATAATTGCTAAAATAAAGGCTGCCTGTTACATTATCCAAACACAGGCTTTTTTAATGCTGGCTCTGCCTGTGGACATAACTCACAGCTTTGGGTGGGTGCCATTCTGCCTTTGACTCGTGAGCCCCCGGCGGCCTCGCTGTGTGATCTTGAAAGGAAAGTGAACAATGAACCATCTGCAGATCACACGGAATTACTGAGGTCAGGCAAGACCTCGGGAGAACAGCAAAAACTCCAGGTGGAGCTGCCAAGGGCAGGTAAAGGAGTTGGTTGGTGTGGAATGAAGTGTGAGATGGAAAACCACCACCTTTGTGGCTGTGCAAGGAAAAGCCACACATGGTCAGGGCTGAGACACCTCAGCTGAAAGCCTGGTGGTGGCAGAAGAGGAGGAATGAAGGTGGTGATAAAAGGGCTGTAGAAAGGATGAGACAGAGAAATGAGGCTGAAAATATGCCAACATCATTAGATCAGTTAATGTTGCTCTCTCCCTGGCAATACCCTGTGCAGTTTGTCACCTCATTTAAGGCAGGAAAAGGAGTTATTTCAGGGACAAGTAATGAAGGCCAGTGACCTGCAGCAATTTCTGCAAGAGGAAATGTTGAAAAGCCCCTTCCCCACATCCCTGACATGTGCCACAGACTCCATTTGTCTTTTCCTTTTGCCTCCAAGTAATTTTGTTCTCCTTCTGCTTTCCATTATTTTGATTAAGCACTTTTGGGGGCTCTGATGTATGAAAGACTCTGTGTGAAGTGCATTGGACCAGTATTGCCCCTTCAGTTCCTGCTTTGCCTTAATTGTGCTCTTAGCCCTTTGTTTGGGCATCCACCTATTTCATTTGTCAGGATGTTGGAAAGTGGCCTTTTCTTTGAAATTTTTTTCCAGCTAATTTTAGTTTGTTTTATTACAAGCACATTGTCCAAGAGGGTGATTAATAATCCTGCAGTACCTTCATGGCTTGCTGAAAACTTTGGCTGATTTTTTTTTTTTTTGTGAAAAAATAATATGTCTTTGAGTTTATGAAGCCTTTCCCAGAAGGAGAAATTTTCTTCTCTACTTCATGGTTTTTTTTTAATTAAAAAATGAAGCGTCCAAAACCTGCGAGTTTTCTGTTCATTTGGAAATACTGTCATTTTGATACCTTAAAGAAATTGTAGCTTGAACTTTTCTTGTCTTCCATGGAAGATTCCACAGATGGGTTTTTGCATCCCATGAAATTACAACTCATCCCTGGCTGTTCAATCCCAGCCATTTGCAGGAGCCCCAGTCAGTGCAGCCACACAGTGATGGGTCTTCAGCATCTGCTGTGTCCTGTGTCCCTGTGAATGGATTCCACGTGCCATAGAAACCATCCCCTTCCATCATCATCCCTGTGAACCTTCCTTACCTCCAGCGTAGTGTCCAAAAAACTGTCTTAGAGCATTCCAGCCCTGCTCGACTCCTCATTTAGGTGTGTCATTTAAAACAGGAAGAACTTCAAGGATTCTCTGTGTTTTCAGTCCAAGAAGATGAAACTCCTCTAGTTCTGAGCAAAACAACCCACAGCCCCTTCATCAAGGGCCACAGACTGAATGTGCTCCCTCTGCAGGTGTCACCTGAGATGTCTTAGGGCAGGTGAATCCCAGAATCCCACAATATGCTGAGCTGGAAGGGACTCACAAAGATCATCCAGCCCAACCCTCAGCCCTGCACAGCACCAGCCCCAAGAGTCACCCCCTGTGCCCCAGAGCATCATCCAACCCCTCCTGCAGCTCTGGCAGCCTTGGGGCCGTGCCCACTGCCCTGGGCAGCCTGGGCAGTGCCCACCCCCCTCTGGGGGAAGAACCTTGTGCTGAGACCCCCCCTGACCCTGCCCTGACCCAACTCCAGCCATTGCCTGGGTGCTGTCTCTGGTCCCCCCAGAGCAGAGATCAGTGCCTGCCCCTCCTCTGCCCCTCCTCAGGAAGCTGGACCTGCCCTGAGGTGTCCCCTCAGTCTCCTCTTCTCCAGCTGGACACCAAAAGTGCCCCCAATGTCCTCAAACACTTCTCCTCAGGGCCTGCTGATGGATAATGGATGGGGCAGGTCAGAGCTCTGCCTGGCTGGAGCAGCAGCTCAAAGGCAGGTGTGACAATGCCTTGTGCCTCAATGGGTACAGGACTTTGTGTGGTGACTGCAATGGGCTTTGCAGTGGGATCCAGGCTACACATTGAAATAAAAGAGCCCCTGCGTGAGCTGATCATCTCCACTCTCCCCACAGCCAGCTCAGAGCAGACCAGGACCGGTGGTGGGAGCTGGAGAGCGATCCCACCCAGCCCATGCAGGCTCTGCTGAGGGTGTGCTGAGCCCCTTCCCAGGTCTCCTCTGATGGATCAGATATTGAATGACTGGGATGGGAGCCAAGATATCCTCAGACGGACACCAGCATGAAGGATTCTGCACCTGCACCCGAGTCACCTGTAAATGAAGCAGAATTTACGTGCACTGGGTCATTGGATCAGGTACCTGTTGGATCTGATGTGTGTTCTGATGCATTGGTGGGGCCACACCTTCAGTGCTGTGTCCAGTTTTGGGCTATTCAAGAAAGTCACGGAGGGGCTGGAGTGTGGGCAGGGAAGGGAACGGAGCTGGGGAAGGGTCTGCAGAGGGATCAAACTCAGTGAGTGTTAATGAGGAGCTGCTGAAGGAGCTGGGCGGGCTCAGCCTGGAGAAAAGGGGGCTCAGGGGGGACCTTCTGGCTCTCTGCAACTCCCTGACAGGAGTGGGGAGCCCGAGGGGTGTCAGGCTCTGCTCCAGGGAACAGGGACAGGAGGAGAGGGAACAGCCTCAAGCTTTGCCAGGGGAGGGGCAGGTGGGACATCAGGAGGAATTTCTTCATATAAAGGGTTGTTAAACATTGGAAGGGGCTGCCCAGGGAGGTTTGGAGTCCCCATCCCTGGGGGTGTCCAAGGCAGGACTGGTCATGGCAGTCAGTGCTCTGGGCTGGGGGACAAGGTGGACATCGGGCACAAGGGAGACTCCATGGGCTGGGAGGGCTTTTCCAATCCAAATGATTCTGTTATTCTATGTTTTTTCCTCTATCACAATCCATATTCCCATTTTTTTCTTTGCTTGTTTGCATATTTAGCTGGAGGGTAACAATGTCCTCTCTGTGGTGAATAACATATGACAGTGAGAGAAAAATGTCCAGTTCCAGTTGGTTTGTAAACTCAAGAGAGTTCTACCTGTGCTCCTGAAGAATAACTGATTTGTCCCTGCAATGAGAAGTCTTTTCAGTTTCCCGTCCCTGAGTGGCCCAAGGTCACTGAGGGTCACAAGTGACAACGGCACCCTTGATGTGCCCATGAATCGATACCTTTTCCCCTTAAATCTCAGGGGCTCTGAAAACAGGTTATAACATTTGGGATTAAACCCCAAAAGGGAATTCCTTGTGGTGTTGTTTCCCCAGGGAGAACCAAAGGAAGAGAATGGAGAATGAGGCAGGTCTGTGGTGGGCAGAGCAGTGTATTTATATGTCACTGAATCCAAGGTCAGGTGACTCCCTGTCGGTGTTCCCAGTTTGTCTTTCTATATAAATGCAAAGGATGGTGACAGTGAGAAAATCAATTGCCTCAGAAGAGCTGACCTGTGTCAGTCACAGCAGCAATGGGGACAAAGTTCATTTCTTCTTTCCTCTAAGGGCAGTTTTGATCTTCAGGGATGTTCATTGCAAAGGATCTTGAGCTGACCCCTCCTGAGCCTGGTTTTAGTCCTGCCTACCCTCAGCTTTTCCTCTGGCCTCAGCTGTTCCTGTGGAAGAGTCCCAGACCCACCTTGGACGTTGGCTGAGCCGTTCCTGCTGCCCATGGGATGTGCTGCAGCTGGTTCCTGGCTCAGGGAATGCAAAGCGTGTCTGGTCTGTCCTCCAGGCTCAGCCTGTCCTGGGGTCTGTTCCCTTCCCACCTGCCTCAGCTCTGGCCTCTTCAGGTCTTTAACTCAAGGTGCGGAGTGGATGGGTGGCATGGGAGATCTGTGCCCAACTCTTGCAGGCAAGAGGAAAACCACCCAGGAGAAATCACGGAAAAACATGGAGGTCCTTCAGGAGGAACCAGATCCACAAACCCTTCCTGGGTCCCACTGCTCTCCCTCATGCTGTAATGGGAACAAATCATGGAAAAATATGGAGGTCCTTCAGGAGGAACCAGATCCACAAACCCTTCCTGGGTCCCACTGCTCTCCCTCATGCTGTAATGGGAACAAATCATGGAAAAATATGGAGGTCCTTCAGGAGGAACCAGATCCACAAACCCTTCCTGGGTCCCACTGCTCTCCCTCATGCTGTAATGGGAACATTCAGAGGCTCATGTCACCCACAGCTCTGACAGCAACAGACTGCAGGGAAGGGTCCAAGAACTGCTCTGGGGAGGATGATCTGCTCCCTTTGTCCCCATATCCATATGATTGGTACAAATATCTGAACCTGACAGCAGGTTTTGGCCTTGCATGAGCTACTGGGAGAATGTCCCTCCTCATCAACCCCTACCCCAACAGGAGGAATCTGCAGTCCATCCAAAGCCAGTTTTGCCAGCAGTGAGGGGTCTGTGGCCCTGGCTCCATGCAAGCCTTGGTCAAACCTGGTTGGGAAGGTGACCTGCAAGTCCATTCTGATGGAGGGAGGCCGTAAAGTCACCCTATCACTAATTCCTATCATGGTCTGGGGGACACCTGCCTTGCAAAGTGTCCTTCTACTGACTCCATCAAACCTGGAATGGGACCAGTGCACACCTGGCCCTGGCCCTGGCCCTGGCCCAGCACAGTCAGCAGCTTCAGGATGATCCAAACTGGTGTCAGGTCCCAGGTGTCTCACTGCAGAATTTGGATGCATTGTCTCAGAACGGGGAATGCTGATCCAAATTTCAGAGCTTCACCCTAGACCTGCCTCTAATACCAGACATGCTTAAGGGTGAAAACAAGTTTATTCTGGCAAAACAAGAGTTTAAATTCCTAATTGTGAACACTGAAAGAAGATTACAGAAGTGAAAATAGAACAGGATTGCAGATCGCACTCAACAGCAGGATTCCTCCTCAGCCCTGGTATCTCCCACCTGGAATCTCCTGGGCATGTTGCAGCTGCTTCCACAAGGGCAGGAGCTGCACATGGCTTTGGGACAGGGATTGGCAGAGCTGTGGGTCTGGGTAGGACTGACAGCAACAGCTCCAGGAGTTGTTCCAAAAGTTCGTCTGACAGGCTGGCACGTTGCAGGGAAGTTTCAGCAGGAGCACTCGAGAGGCAAGAGGAGGTGAAACACATGGAATAGTGAAAGCTGTGCATGGGGCTGGGAGGAAGGAGGATAAATAGGAGGGACTTGAACTCACAGCCAACAGGGTGATTGATTCGACCCCAAAGACACTGAGAGCCCACAGGTGCCTCACCTCGAGTCCTGGAGGCACTTTGGGGCACCACAATATAGGAAGAACATTAGGCTGTTACAGAGTGTGCAAAGGAGGGACACGGAGATGCTGAAAGGTCTGGAGGGACCATGAGGAACAGCTGAGGGCACTTGGGGTGTGCAGCTGGAGCAGAGCAGGCTGAGGGCAGAGCTCAGCAGGGGCTGCAGCTCCTCCCGAGGGGCAGCTCCGACCTCTGATCCCTGAGAGCAGGGACAGCACCCAGGGAATGGCTGGAGTTGTGTCAGGGCAGGCTCAGGTGGGATCTCAGCACAAGGTTCTTCCCCCAGAGGGTGGTGGGCACTGCCCAGGCTGCCCAGGGCAGTGGGCACGGCCCCAAGGCTGCCAGAGCTGCAGGAGGGTTTGGATGATGCTCTGGGGCTGTGGTGGGTCTGGTTGAACCAGAATTTGTTTCCCCATANGAGGCACTCATTGTCTCCGGTTAGAAGATTTCTAGGAGCCCTGCTTCTCAGACGCGGTCAGGGGGGTCCTGCTGCTCATGGGCAGTAGAGATTAGTTGTTGCTTTTGCTTTGCGCGCGCGCACCCTGCTTTGCTTTGCTTTCTGTATTAATATACACTGCCTTATTGCAACCCACGATTTGTGCTGGTTTTTTTTTGTTTCCACTCTTACTCTCTCCCCTGTCCAGCTGGGAAGGGGGGTGATAGAGCAACTGGGTGGGCACCTGGCATTCAGCCACGGTGAACCCACCACAGGGGCACAGGGTGGGATTGCTGGGGAGTCTGTGCAGGGCCATGAGTTGGTCTGCATGATTCTTGTAGGTCCTTCCAGCTCAGGATATGCTGTGGTTCTGTGTTGGTTTGGGAAGGGTAGATGAGGAGATAGAAGCACTCTTTGGAAGAGGAATAGCCCATAGACTTGTTCAAAACCCAACAAAAGTTAAAGACATGTTTTAATAATGTGTTTGCATGGAAATAAAAGACAAATAACAAATGCAGGGTCATGGTGGAGCCAGTTTGCAGGAGCACAAGCTAATGAGGAGTTTGGGAATGCCAGAGCAGGCAACTAAAGGGAAAATCTGCCTTAGGGACAAGAGGAAAAAATTGTATTGCAGAAGAACCTTGGGAATATCTTGGTGAGTGGATATTCAGAGCCCCCAGATGTGAGAGTTAGCACAGAGTTCTAAGGAACTGGTCCATGGCAAACCCTGAAACCAATTCTCTTCAAGCAGTGATGGAGGATATTTGAGGTCCAAGAGGACGGAAAAGTGGCAAACACAAAAGTACAACCTGCAAAAACATGGAAGGAGCACCTTGAGAACTGCACATGAGGATAACAAAACTTGGGCAGCAGAAGGAGGCAAGACCAAATTATTAAATAATCAGTTTAAATGTGCTAAGGGGATAATAAGATGGTAGAGGAAAACGGACATGAATTTATGAAGAATGAACCTTGTCTAATTAATTTAATGTATTTCTTCCATCTAGTGGCTCTGGGAAAAGCAATAAATAAAACAAATCTTCAGTAAACCCTTTGAGAGTTTTCTATGACAGGAACAGAAGCTTGATAACTATTGTCCAGCTCACAGGTCAGTGTGAAGAAAGCAGTGATGGGCTGGTTTTTATCTCCCCTTGGGAAAGAAAAAGAAAATCTGATTCACTTCAATAAAGAAGTTTCAGGCTCAAGGCCAAGACAAAACATCCTCACGAAAAAGGACATGGAGTACCAGGATAGGCTACACAGGGAATCTCTGGAGCCTCCATCATAGAGAATTCAGTCAACAGGTCTTGGAATTCCTCAGGCAAGCTGTTGGTGGGACTTCTTGGCCTCTCTTCCCCTTTCCAGTCCTGTGGTGCCACATGGTAAAGATGTGCAGGTGGCATTTCAAGTGGACCTCCCTGTTTCTCTGATCTGGCAGTGGCTCAGCAGTAGCTGGAACACAGACCTTGTGCGTGCTCTGCAGCTTGTTTGAAGGCAATACAGACACTTCTCATTGTGGTTACAAGTGTTTATTGCCCTCCTGCTGTCTCTAGTTGGCTGCTGCTCTGGTTCCTGGAAACCCTTCCCTGGGTGTGCTCCCTGAACTGGGTTCTGAGTGTTTGATCTGCATGTTAAGAGGGGACTATTGAGGCTTCTGGGTGGGACAGAGGACTGGAGATGATCTGTCACTTATACCTGGTAATGAACATTGTCCTGGTCTCATCCATGGAAGCAACAGAAAGGCTGGAACCTGTCAGGGGACAAGCTCATTTTGGGAGTCACCTCTGCCAAAGCCTGTGTTAACAATGCAGGCGGTCGTGGGAGCAACAGCTCACACAGGTGCATCCTTCCATGCCACATGTGAATTCATGAGCCCTGTTTGCATCCAGAACATCTAAAAGACGGATGCAAAAATTCCTTGGCCAGTTCAACCATTTCCATTGGTGCTCTGTGTGTTCCTGCCAACACTGTGCCAAGAAGGACCAAGCACGACCCTGCACTTCCCTGGGCTGAGTTGTACAGAAACAGAGAACAAAAAGCTGTGCCCAGAAGCTCTGCAGTGTTGTGACGGTCAAATAAACACATGGGTAAGCTCAAGACTTTGTCAGGAAAAGTAAAAGGCAAAGGCAAAATCAAAAGCAAAACCAGAACGACTGAAAGCTCTTTATTCACACACAGCTTATCTTATATACTATTTTGCTACTGTCCATAAGTATCTCTGCTACACATCATTGGCTGGGTGTTCTTGTCCATCAGTCTTAGTCCATCTTCTGATAGGCAGACATCACCTCTCCTTGTGCTGGCAAACCTCTAAACATGCTCTTGTTATTCTTGGTTGTTTTCTTCAACTCCTTCTGCTTTCCCAGGCCTGGCCCAGGGACACAGGGGGTGTTTTCTGCTGCTTTCCCAGGCCTACAGTGGCATCCTCTCGAGGCCAAAGATGTCTGTGGCCCAGTGTTCTTCCATACTGCAGTGGCTTTGTGGCTTGGCCAGGTTTTCATGCCAGTGCAACATCCTCTGTGCACAGCAGTGCCCATGAGCACAACTGGCAAAGCCCAGCAGGAGTCTGGAGGAGATCAACCTCCTGTGCCCAAACTCAGAGCTCTCCCAGGGATGGAGTTACTTTGGAGTAGAGGTCCCTGTCCAGGGGAACGGCTGATCAGAGCAGCTGAGGGGACCAGATGTCTCAGCATTTTGGAACTTGTCCTGAGTTACCCCTAAAGGGATCTTGACACTTTGGAAAGACTCCTGCTGAGGCTGCTCTGGTCCCAGAGAACCTGGCACTGTGTGCTCTGGTCCCAGAGAACCTGGCACTGTGTGCTCAGGTCACCCCTCCATCATCCACCACCAAACTGTGCAGATGAGGCCAACATTTCCTTTCCAAGCAACGGGGAGGGCAAGGATGTGCTTCAGACCAGACCTCACTGTTGGATTCACATTTAAATGTCACCTGGTCATGTCTTTATGGATGAGCTTTGCAGACATCTGAACGGGGCCAAAGCTTTCAGACACAGCATGGCTGGCACAGGAGTTGCCATGCACAGTGCTCTGTGCAGCAATCCCAGCCTCTGGAATGCTCTCCCATGGGAATGTCCAGATATGGACTGGATGCTGGAACATAACAAAAATCTTGCCACTTGCCTCACTCTAAGGACATTTCATTGTCCTTAGAGCAGGAAACAGGCCATTTAAACAATGTATTTTTAATGTGGGATGGATGGTATCAAGCTGAGCTGTTCATACAAAAATTCTTGTGAGATCTGGGTGAAATATTCCAAGTGACTCAGCTGGCAGGGGTTTGCAGGTGCTCCGTTTGTTTGCCGTATTCACCACCAGCTCTCACCACCACGTACTGACCTGTTTAGCAAAACAGAGTCATTCCCTCTGTGCTGCATATTTAAAGCCCTAATGGCAGTGACAGAATTCCAGAGCAGCCGATCCCAGCTGATCCCAGGGATATTTGTTGTGCAGGACATGCACCCTGTGCACTCTCTCCCTGGGAGTCTTCATTGTCTGGCATGTTTGTTCCTTTGCTTTGAAGCAGAGCCTGGAGGCTGCAGGTTCTGCCCCAGTCAGTGTGTGGTGTGTCTGTGCTTTGCTGCTCCTCCATCCTGGCCCAGTGAAAGGCTGGGCCTCTCTCCTGTGTTTTGGGGGGTTTTTTTAGCTAAAGAGAGAGGCTGTTTTTCTTCCACAAATGCCAACCTTTGTATTCAACACAAAGCACGTGCCCCAGCCCAGCCCTCACTGCTGGACTCGCATTTAAAGGTCACCTGGTCATGTCTTTATGGACAAGCTTTGCAGACATCTGGAGGTGGCCAGAGCAGACGTAAGTCCCATTGACAAAATGCTTTGTTGAATGTACCCACTGTGGCTCTGTGTCTGTGCTGATCAGTGTCCAGGCTGGGCCCAGCAAGAACTGGGTCACTGTTTGCTCAAGGAGATACTGATTTCTCATGATTGTCTTACAAAGTCCTGGTCCTGGCTATGAACAGCCCAAGCAGGTTCTTCCAGGAGGAGCTGCACAACAGAGCTGCCAGTGCCCCCCTAATCCTTCAAATAAAGCCAAGCTTTCCTTCTAAAGGACCCTAAGAAGATCCCACTTAATTCCTGCTTTATCCATTCCTCTCTTCCTCTAGTTACCCTCTTTTATCCTTTTTTTTTTTTTTGTCCCAAGACTGTGAGGCTGAATTATTGTAGGTTCCATTGAAATTGCTACAGGGATGCCAAGCAAAGAACAGGAAAACATTTCACTTGGGTTCCTGTGCTTAAATAATCTTGTTCCACGTCTTTCTACTATGCCAATAACACAAATTCCTGGCCTCTTTCTGGAAACCCTCCACAATTATATAGAATTTTGCATGAATATTTTATAAAAGGCTGTTTAATGACCATCTTGCACCCAGGACACAGGGCATGTGGTCATCAGGTGAAATTCCACCAGCAGAGTCTCAGGGGACCCTCTGAACTCAGGCTTTGTGTTGAAATGGGGTGTCTTTAAACCATCAGCTCAGGCCTGGAGGCACAATCAGCTTCATCCCTGCTCTGGAAGGGGTAAATCAACATCTTCAGGTGAGGATGCTCCCTTGTAAATGTGCATTTCCAGCCTGAGAGCAGGAGGGATCTCTGAAGAGGCAGGAGATTCCTCAATGAAGAAATCTATTTATTTTGACCCTGAACTCTTCCAGTCACACCTGAGTCACAGAAGTACAGAATCATCAAGGTTGAAAGAGACCTTAAAGATCATCCAGTCCAACCATCAACTCAGCACCACCACAAGCACCCCTAAACCATGTCCCCAAGTGCCACATGCAGACACTTCTTGAACACTTCCAGAGAAGGAGACTCTGCACCTCCCTGGGCAATTTATTCCAAAGCCTAACCTCTGTTTCAGTGAAATTTTTTTCTGCTCTCTGATCTGAACCTCTCCTGGTGCAACTTAAGGTTGTCCTTTCACTTGAGACATGGCAGAAGAGACTGACCCCAACTCAGCACAACCTCCTTGCAAGGAGTTGTAGAGAGCACTGAGGTTCTCCCTGAGTCCCCGCTCACTGCAGAGCCGTTCCAGCTCTTTCCCTGACCTTTCCTTCCCCTGGGATGGTGGGGGAAGGCAGCAGAGCTGGGCTTGTACAGCTGTGCTGCCTGTCCTGGACACCCCGCTGGCCACAGGTGTCGTCCTCTCTCCTCTACGTGACATTCCATCTCCCCTTTTCCATCAGATCCTCTGTGTGTACACACCACATCCTTAAGGAATGTCAGGAGCACGAGTTATTTCCCTGGCTGGCAGCGAGCACAAAGAATTGTTCATTATATCTATTGGCTACTGGAAAACAGGAAATGTTCTTTCCTCAGCTCTGCTCTCTAGCAGGGCTGGCTCCCCCTGAGCTGTGCCTGTTCCCCAGGAGGATTTGAGGAGGATTTCGGTCATGGCACACGCGGTCTCATTTGCATGAGATCTGCATCCAGCATGTCCCCAGGTAACAGCTGGGAGTACAGTGTGGAGCTCAGCGGGGTGGTTTTATCTCAGCTGCTGGAAACACCCGAGATCAATCCCTGCAAAGCACGTGCAGTGAGTTGGTCGCTATTTTTTAAGGTTCCACTGCCACTGAGCATCCCTCAACCTGCAGTTTGGAGCTTTATCTGCAGTGAAAAGCAGAAAAAACACTCTCTGAGGTCTTCTAACTTTCTTTTGCTGCTGGCTTTTGCTTTCCACCTCTGGACACGACCGCACAAATGGACGAGTGTTTTCTCTTTGATCACATGCGTGTGTCTGACTCTTGTCATGCAGGAGATTTGAAAAAAGCCCTTGCAGGGATAGGGCTGGATTGGAAGCCAGACAAGGGAGGCATTTCATCAACAGGCAATAGCTTTTCTGGGAGCAGGAGAAGAGTCAATGCCTAAAGTTTCTTGTTTTCTTAATCACGCTCCTGTTCTATCTTTGCTGGGAGATTTATGAGCCTCCGAATGTTGGACGAAGACCAATAGTAGTTGAACATTTTTAGCATCTGAATGCTTTGCTTTGCCTGGCTTCATATGGAAAGACAAGTCCAGACAAGGTGGTCCTGCAGCAAATGGTTTATTGGGACAGTGTTCTGGCCTGCAGCCACGGCACCTTGGGCAGTGATCTTATCAGACCTCCTGAACAGAGCAGGGTTGGGCCTGTTTGTTGCTCCATGGAAGACCTCCGAGGAGAACCTGGATGTTGCAAGACCCTGGTATCAATTGTTCCCTGGAGAGGAATGAACCCCCAGTGCTGAAAGGACGGCGGCTCAGGGAGGTGCAAAGCTCAGCTGAACTGGGGATGAGGAGCAGGAGGAACACACCAAAGCAGATCTGTGTTCTCAGAGGCGTCCAGAGTTGGGGGGAACTGGCTATTGACTTCAGGGGGTCTGGGTACTGTGGGCTCCTTTGGGAATCCCAGTCCAGCTGTGCGTCTTTGAAGAGTTCGGCTGATTTGGCTGAGATACTGGCAAGGGTTTGCTGGTCTCTTCTTTTAGCCAGCTTTGATACGTGAGCTGAACTTTACCTTGACTTCCAGCCCTCTGGAATTGCTCTCATTCCATTTGCCTTTGAGAGCTGACTTGCCTGTCAGGTTCAGTGTGATTTCAGAAACCTTCTGCTGAAAACAACCACATCCATAACAGTGACACTTTTGGCCTTGACATGACTGGACCTTTGGGCTCCACTAAGGTGCCAAATCATAGAGTTCCAGTGACGTTTGAGACACCTTGGGGTGTCTGAGACATCTGCACAGGGTGATAGATAGGCTGGGTCTGCAGAAGGTCCATTCTCTTCTTCGCTGGCAGCTGGTGGTGGATGGGCTGCCCTGACCCTCCTGGGAGGGGTTGGATTCCCGTGTGTAGGTCATTGCACTGAACTGCCCATGTCTGTGGTTTTTGGGGTCAGAAGGGACTAACTTATCTTCAGGATGAGACTCAGCTCTTAGTTAAGGCAACTAAATGTAGATGTCCACACCTGAGACACTCAGCCCGTGGAAAGCTGGTCAGTCACTCAGCTGAGATGTCACAAATGCAGCCCCCAGGTGATCAGCTGGGTCCTTCTTTAGGCCCCACTGACCAAGGGCTCAGCTCAAAATCGCCTGTTTACCCCAGTCTCCAGCTCCCACTGGAGCAAATCTGTTATCCAGGGCTTCGATGACATATCTGCTCCCTGTGGGTATCTGAGATACCTTAAGTTGCCCCAAATTACTGCTGATGTCTCCGTAGAGGAAAGCAAAGAATATTCCACGTGTCCATCACCTTTAATGCAAGCTCAGCGCTGCAGTCACATGGATGCACTGGATTGCAGGTGACTCAAAAGCAAACTGAACCCCCCCTTTCTGGCCTCTGAGTGGTCCTCAACACTCTTCTGGTGAATTTTGCATTGGATTTTATCACTTTTGAAGAAAGAGCTTTTATTATTTCGGTGTTATTCACAACAGGCTCTCCCATTACTGTATCAAAATCTATTTCCATTAATGCCTCTGGATAGAACATTCTTGGGGTGAAGCAGCAGACAAACAAACTAGAAGGAAATGCAGCTTGTTAGAATGACGCCTGATGGAAATGATCCTGTAAGAAGTGCTGGGATTGCTTTTTCTTCCTCTCTTTTTCCTGTTTTGAATGCACAGATTTGGGGGAAAGGGCTTTTCTTACCACGTACACACACAGATTTCAGTTGCTTGGCCTCAGTTGTGATGTTGTACAAGTGACAAACACTGAGCTTTGTTGTGTGTTTTCCAGCTCATTACAAAAAACACTCAATTGCTGGGTCTTTCTGCCACTTCCCTTAGGAGGCTCTTGCATATTCTGTTTGCTCTCATTTGATGTATAATTCTGGCTGATTATTCTTGATGGAGTGGTGGCTAATTACCAGCTTCATAACTTGGTTTTGAGCATCATGACAGTTTTTCTACTTGTGTTTTTGCATCTGATAATAAGCCTTTATCACACCAAGAACTTATTCTGTCATTAAAGTATGACCAGGCAGACAGTGGGATTGTTGGGGTGTCTGTGCAGGGCCAGACTGGAAAACCCATGGAGGTCCCTTCCAGCTCATATTATTCCATGATTCTATGATTGTGTTCAAGGACATCTTTCAGGATACAACTGTTGTCTGTTTAGTCTTTTTGAAATTTCTCTTTGCATAAAGACAATTAGACAAACACTTTCACAACCCCTGCACTGGCCAACAACTTTCACAAATGCCTAATGGTGCTCAGATCCCACCATGCACAGCCAGTTGTCTTGGATCACTTTCGCTCCTTCTCCTTGGATTGATCCCCACAAAAAGAGGGGTTGATGAGGCCACTGATGTAACTTGATCTTTCATCGACAACATCAGAGCCATCTCCTGGCCCAACAGGGTGTAAATATGAAAATAAATGAGTTCATTTTCTGTGAAATCTAAGCTGTGATCACTGTTGCTCGAGCCTCTTCCATCAGGCCTCCTGCTGAACGTCATTGAGGTAACGCTGAACCTCAAAGACAGGTAAGAAATATCCTCTGGAAGTTCAGCAGGAGAGATAGGAGGAGACTCTGGGCTGAGAGGGAATTCTTTACGTCTTTATATCAAGACAGATATGAGCAGCTCTTGTGTTGTCCTTAAAATAACCCTTTATCATGAAGATGTAGCCAGAATAATCATCATGAAAAATGGGGCTACCCTGGGCAGAAACGTGCACGGCAGCCTGTGTGTGGGGAAGGGACATTTATCTGCTTTATTGCAAGGTCACAGGAAAGTTCAGCACATTTCCCTGATAAAGCAGAGAGCCTTGCTGAAAGCAATGTGATGATTTTCGTGTCAGCAGAGCCTGGGTGTGTGGCCTGGGTGGCCACTTTCCTTCCCTCAGCCCGTTCTTGGTGCAGAGTGTGCTGTGGGCGTGGGCAGTTGTACAAACCCTCCACCAAGAGTGAGTCCTGGGTACGTGTAAATTCTTGGGAAGTTCTGATCACCAAGGAATGGTGTCATCACTGGAGGCACCACCTGCCTTTCATCATCTCCATGTTTTTTCATCCAGGTTTCAGCCACTTTTCAGTCCTCTTGGACCTCAAGCTCCTCCCTCACTGCTTGGAGAGAACTGATGTTGCTGATGCCCACAGCTGTCCTCTTCCACCTTGCTCAGATATTCCATGGAGGATTAGATTTTAATAAGACATCTAATGAACAAGAGAATTCAACTTGTGAATGGGGTTGGGTTCTATTCCCTAAACTGTCTTGAGAATTTGGCTTTTCCCAGAGCTGAGAACATTATTTGGAGTCCTTAGAGCTTTGTTCTTTGACCCATTCCTGTTTTTTTTTTGCTCTGGAAAAGACGCCCCTGACTGTGATCCCAAGAGCTGTTGGGTCCTCCTGGAGCAGATACGGGAAGGTGGTGACTGTGAGCACAGCAGGGACCACTGATGGACACTGAGCTGTGACAGTGTCAGAGAAAGGTGTGTCAGAAACGCCCAGGAATGCCCGATTTGGGCCTCCCTGATAAAGTCCTGGGTTCTTTGAACAGCGAGGCAGAGGGAGGTGGTGTGTCCAAATAGTGCTGTTAACTGAAAAGGAACGTTTCCTATCTTATCAGGGATTAGGCTGAGGAATTTCCATATCCCCAAGCTAAGGAGTGCTCTCCCACCCGTACCTTGCTCTGCTCTGGTGTTCTAGAAAGGGACTCACAGACTGGTTTGGGGTGGGAGGCACCTTAAAGACCACCTTGTTCCATCCCCTGCCGTGGGCAGGGAACCAGATCTCCTTCAGGTTGGAGGGTTTCTGTGGGATCACAGGGCACGGCAGGTGGACATTTCACAGCTGTGGTCAGTTTGCTGGTCTGGCTTGTCCTTAGTCTAAAATCCACAGGGCCTGACTGAGCAGGGTGGGGGTGAGGCTGGCAAAAGACTAGAGAGACCCTCAGCAGAAGGTCTGGTAGGGAGGAGTTGAGCCAGGTCTTGGAGCCAGGCTCTGTGGAGTTGTAGAACCATAGGATCACAGAACATCCTGAGCTGGAAGGCTCCCACAAGGATCATCCAAGTCCAGCTCCTTCCTGCAGGTCCTGTCCTTCCCAAGGACCCAACTGCTCCAGCCAGCCAGGGGATGTCCCTGCTGGTGTCCCTGGGATTAGGGATGGAGGGGGAAGGTGCACACTGTGGGTGGAGCAGCTCTCCACCCTTTGGGTGTGGTGTCCCACTGTCCCAGCTGAGCCATCAGGGTGGGCATCCACACCTCCTTCTCTTGGTTCTTCCTGAACTCTCCCATTCCCTTTCTCCTGGAGAAGGTGGATAACAAAATAGGGATCTCTCCCAAGGGACAGGGAATTTCAGGAGCTTTACCACAGCTGGGCCACAGAGCAGAGAGCTCAGTGTCAGAGATGTCCTGGAATCTTCCCTCTTTTATTTCCTTTCTTGAGGGACACGCAACATGTAAAGAGTAAAAATGCTGCCAGGCTTTGGATGACTTTTTTTTTTTTTTTTGAACTTTCCTTCTACCAAGGCTTTGAACTACCCAGCCAGGAGAGAAGAGTGTGGGAAAAGAGGTGATAATTAGTGGAGGTAGGCAGGCAGGGACGAAGCTGAACGGATGGATGCATTTTCAGGCTGCAGAAAGCAAACAAAACATCAGGGAATTGCAGCTTCTCAAGATCAAAAATATGCTGATAGGAAAGTTGGTTAGTACTTCTAAAAAGCCACGCTTAGGGAATTAATGAATTACTGAAGGTTTAACTGGGTCAGTGGGGGGAAGTGGGTCTGATAAGGAGCTCCTCATCCAGGAGTGTTTGGATACATCTGTTTATTTTCAGCAGCAGCAGAGATAAGAGAACTCCAGGCTGTATTGTAGAGCAGGTTCAAAGAGTTTAGTAAACATATTTATATGCATGAACATACTTGCATAGGACATACATATGGTAACACGTGCATTAGCATACCTTCAGTTCAGGAGATTCTTCAATCATGATTATGGTCTTTCTCATTAGAGATGTCTTTTATCACAGAAAGCCAAATTTTCCAGACAAATCACTGTAATTAAACCTGTGAGATAAAATAGTGGGTTTTGGCCAAAGCAGCTCCCTCGACCTCTGTTTCCTCACTATGAGAGAGTCCAGCCAACTTGCTGAGGCAGCCAGAAGGCTAAAAAGGGGTTGGATGGAAACCAAATGACTCATCTCTGAGGGCTGGACAGACCCTGAACAGGTAGAGAATCCCAGGACGAGCACATATGCAACTCAGGGAGGGTGGAGGGAGCCAAAGCTGCAGCGAGGATCCCTGTGCAGGGACAGCAAAAGGAACAGGGAGAAGATCCCACAGCCCACCCAGGAACACGCTGCTGTGTCCAGACAGGATGTGAAAATGGGAGAGACACTGAAAATGGAGAATCAGAAATGGATGTTCAAGTGCTCAGGTCCCTTCAATCCATAAGGATAATGAGGGAAGGAAAGCTATTCTGTGTGGGAACTGCCCACATGGCCTGGTGTCGTAGTTATAGTGGCTGGGATCAGTTTATCACTGTGTGAATGTAACTGGAACTGTGTATTCCATTCCCTCTCTGCCATTGATCATGAACTATTAATGATGCATTGTTTGCAACAGCTGCCCAGGACACACCTGACACCTCAGGCTATGAACTGGGTGCATGAGAAAACAGAGATAAGAGGGTTCCCTGTCTTCACACCAATGATTCAGGTGTGATAACTCCCCTCTGGGAGTCATTAACACCTTCACATCCAACCTGAGGGGTCGTGTCTGCTAATAGGCCATCAAGTAGACCAAAATATCCTTTGACTCACTGAGTAAATTGCCCATTGTGAAACCCCTTACCCTGGGGGAGGTGCTGGGTGTTCCCATCTGAACCCAAGCATAGACAAGCTTGGGGTTTGGGGACTTGGGGCACTCACTCACTCGTCAGACTGAGAGGAGGACCAGAACCTCAACAGGACTGCAACTACCACTCTCAACCAGACTGTGACCACCAACCTTCTGGAAGGAAAACAGGTTTTCCTTTTCTTTTTGCTTTGGACTCAGGGGACCATGTGGTGCTCAGCACAAGGGCTGGTAAGCACCATCCTGTTTGTGCCCCATAGGGCTGGGTTGTACAACTGGGTTTTGAGGGCTGAAACCAATTTTCCTTTGCATCAGTGTATCTCTTGTAATCTTTTTATTAAATTGTAGTTCTGACTTCTAAACTCTTTTGAGTTGGATTCATTTCTCCTGCTGGCTTACTTTTAAACCAGCACACCTGGGGAGACCAAATCCCACAGGGCAGGTCCTCAGGTGCCCTGTGGAGAGCGCTCAGGCTGCAGATGGACCAGAGGACACAGCGTCAGGCTGGGCAGGACGAGGAGGGTGTGCTTTCCCATAGTGGCAGAGAGACCTCCCAGACCAAGGCAACAGGCTGCAATGGGTAAAGCAACAACTTATTATCTGTGAGACTCTCCCACATGGGAACCCCCTGCTCTGGTCATTGGTAGCCCAGAGCCAAGAGCAAAGGGCAGTGTGCTGTGCTGAGGAGCACTCGGGGCTTTACCACTGATCCTCGGGACCTCTGTGGCTGCTCAAGGGGCAATACCCCTGGGCTTGGGAATGTTGACCAGCTGTACCCCCACCCTCTGCCACAGTACCACAGCCAGTGCACACATCCCACCCTGGACCCCACCCCAGCCCACGGGCACAGCACGGTTCCCTTTGCAGGGGACGCTCCACCACCTGCTCAGGCTAAAACTTGGATTCTCATGGCCTTTCTCAGAAAATACTCTCTCAAACTGGAGCCTCATTTCCCTTCCACAACTGCTGTCTTACTGGGACCGAGTTGTCATTCAGGATCTTAGAACCACAGAATCACAGAATGGTTTGGATTGGAATGGACATTTGTTCCACCCCAGGCACACCTTCCACCAGCCCAGGCTGCTCCAAGCCATGTCCAACCTGCCCTTGGGCACTTCCAGGGATGGGGCAGCCACAGCTTCTCTGCCCAACCTGTGCCAGGGCCCTCAGACAGAAGATTTGCAGAGGACTTCTATCTCCTTTGGAAGGGAGGGGTGAGGCTGCAAGAGCCCAGCAGCTCAGGATAGTTGTGCTCTCCCTTTCTCTGGGGTGTCCCATGGGTCTGTCTCACCTTCTGCTTGGTGTCTGGCCCTGCAGCATCGTGCCAAGGCACAAAGTAGAGCAAAAACTTCCAGCCAAATCTCCTGGCAGAGCTGAACAGGGCTGGGGAGCAACATCTTTAACTACTGGGCAGGAAGGGGAAGGTGATATAAAGTCTGCAGTCTTGGGGTCTGCAGGACACTTGGGAGCCCCAGAGAAAGCCACAGAGCTCCAGCAGCAGGGACTGCCCCAGTCCACCAGCAAAGACAGAACAGGGGAGGGGACAGTGCCTGAGGATGGGGAGAGGAAAGGGACACAGAGAAAGAGTCAGGAATTCAGGTCCCACCATGCTGAAGGCTCAGTGTCTGCAGAGCCAAGTCCTGCTGCTCTGCCCATGCCTGAATTCCCCCGAGGAATGTGTTTGCTGGGTGCCCGTGGAGCAGAGAGAAATGGCAGATGTACATCTGAACTGAGCTAAGGCAGAGCTGAAATTCCCTGTCCCATCAGTCACAGGCAGAGAGATGGGAGAGTCCAAGGGTATTCGTGGCACCAAATATCTGCAAAACAGCCAGTCATTGGTGTGGATAACCAGGATACCCAACACAAAGAAACTGAGGAGCTCCTACCTGAGGCACCCTGGACTGCAGAGATGGCCCCATGTGTACCTCAGCTTGCTCCAGCTCTTACCTGTGCCCCACGCCAGGGCAATACCTGAACTGAGGGACATTCCAGACTCTGCAGGGCCAATCATTAATGTGTACAAATATGGGCATTTCCCTCAATTTTTCTTCAGACTGAAGACTTGTCAAGCTCTGGAATCTTTCTGCCTGCACTTCTCAGGATACACCTGGTCCTCTTGTTTTCCTGTGTTAAATAACCAAGAATAAATCACGTGTGGTTTTCGAAGAGTTCTGCCTGAAATCTGAGGTGAGACTGGAACTGAAATCCAAGAGAGGTCTGAGGAAGAGGTGAATCTACATTAACAGAAGTCATGGACACAATCTTGAATGTGTCATTTCTAATTCAGGTGGAGGAGTGGTGAGCTCCCAACTGCTTGGCTGGTCGTGATCTGGTCTGAATCTCTGCATATTTACATATTGACTTACTAATGACTTCAGCACTGATAGTATCACCTCGGCCTGTTTTTTTCCTGCATATATTTCATTGACACCTTCTCCAGGAAATATTTTCTGTCTGAAAAATGAATTCCATCTCCACTGAAAGAGGGAGAATCAGTTAACAGACAGCCCTTGATCTTGCAGCCACTCTTGAGGGGAAGAGAGAAAGGGACTTGCCAGTAGACCCCAAGTTGACAGACAGTCACAAACTTGGGGGTCTTAAAAGAAAAGCACATCAGGTTTGTCCCCAGCTCTGCACATTAAGCTGTCAGCTCCGTGTCCCCAGTGTAAAGGAGAAGGGAGCTGCAGGTGCAGGTCCTTGAGTACAGGTAGAAAGGTAAAAGTGCTTCCAGGTGTGGCAGATACACATGATGGGGGTGTGGATTGGGGATGGGATGCATAAACACCCCCTGCCTTGGAGGTGTCATCTTTTCTGGGTCACACAGGCTCTTACAGAGCTGGGGACCCATGGCTGAGGTGCCCTGCACTCCCTGACCTGGGTATGTCCCTGATAGATCCTGCAGCCAGGAACGTTCCCCGTGTCTGGGTGAGTTTCCTTCATCAATGCCAGGCTGTCCGTGCTCTGCTGGAGATGGTGTGGGGCTGTTTGTGGGCTGCCCCGACCGCTGCTCCCCAGGGGCATCCAGAACTGTCCTGTGCTCGCTCCCTGGGCTGTCCTCTGGGTTGCTGAGTTCATTTGGAGGTGCACGGGGCTTCTTCTCCCTCCAGGTTGCTTTCCTTGCAAAGCAAACTTCATCAGGCACAGGGTGTGACTCTTGGAGTGTCCTGTGCAGGGCTAGGAGTTGGACTGGATGAATCTTGTGGGTCCCTTCCAGCCCAGCACATTCTGGGACTCTGTGATTCACCTGCCCTAACACATCTCTGGTGACACCTGCATAGAGATCCTGCAGATATTCAGTCTCTGGCTCTTGGTGAAGGGGCTGCAGGGGAAGGTCCTGTGGGCTGTTTTGATCAGGACTACAGCAAAAATCCATGGACTGAAAACACAGTGAATCCTTGAAGGTCTTCCTGTCCTTTAAATGATACACCTAAATGAGGAGTCGAGCAGAGCACAAAGTATGACTCTTGGCGTGTCCTGTGCAGGGCTGAGGGTTGGACTCGATGATCCTTGTGGGTCCCTTCCAGCCCAGCACATTCTGGGATTCTGTGGTCTCTGAGCACCATCAGCCTCGTGCCTTGGAGCAAAAGGACAATGACAGCTCTGCCCAGAAGACACAGCACAGTCCTTGGCAAGGCATGAAGGCCAACACCACCATCAGTGCCAAGAAGTTTGAGGAACACACGTATTTCCCTGGACATTGCATTCAGGTTCTGGGGGGAAAGAAGAGCCGTGTTCCTGCCTCTTCCACATTGACAGAACATCTTGTTCCTCCTCCTCTGTTTTGCACACAAGTTGAGGACTGAGAAGTTTTTCCCAGTGGCAGAGATGGGATGAGGTTCTTCCTTCCCAGAGCCTGGCGCCTGCACTGTAACAGTTAATGCTCCACGGTGCTTTCAAAGGTTTCCTTCATTTCCTGCCTGACAGACTGAGGGGAGGAACTTGGTCTGCCAGTGAAGGAGAAAGATGTTTTCCTACAGTGCCCCCATCCAGCTCCATCCACACCCTCCGCTCAGAAGGACAATTGTTTCCAAGAGCAGCACAAAAACACACCATTCACATGAAAAGAAGGAAAGTAAGGAAATTTGTTTTCCCATTTCTCTCCATCAGCAGAAGGCAATGAAGAAACTGCTGCTCTGGCTTGGCGCCAGGCAAGGTTTCCACTGGAGGGGTCATGTTTAGGATCACTGCAGAGCATGTTGGTCAGCACAACCTGCCCCCAGCGCTGCACTCAGGGCAACTCTCCCTTGAGGCAGGGGAAAGGAGGCCTTGATTCCCCCTGGCATGTCAGGAAGCAGGTTGGAGCAGATGGGTCTCCTGGCTGTGTCCCCGCCACCTTCAGCCTCTCCAGAGCAGAGACAGCAGGAGCTCAGGCACCACAGTCACAATGTTCAGCCAAAGCCTCCCTGCACCCACCCATGTCCTGCTGCTCCCAACCTGCAGCTCTGAAGTGGGTGCTGCAGTTCTTGCCCGTATTTGCCACCCAGCAGTTTTTCTGGTGGCAGAGGGCAGCCTGCTGCCCCCTGTGCGTTTCTTTTTCTGAAGGTTTCGCTCACATCTGTCCTGCAAATCCAAGGAATTTATAAGAGTGAAAGTCCTGTGTGGATAAGATGTTAGAAGGAGACACAGCTCTGCAGGGTGCTAGTCCATTGGAGTCCTGAGGTGTAAAAGATGCAGATGTGGCCATTTTGCCCCAGTGAGCCTCTTTCCCCAAAGTGTTTGTCACTCTCTGCTAACCAAGACTTGATCTCTCTAAGATCTCACTCAGGTTTCTCTGTTTGCCATCACCTGGGAACACAGCCAAGAATGAGCATCAAACTCTTGGTATCAAGGCTGGTCCACCTGCAGCCCCTCACACAGGCTGAGGGTCACTGAGAGGATGCAGAGCTGCTCTCTCCCAGCGGGATCTTTGCCACCCTGGTGATGCCTCCTGAAGCATGTCCAGGGCTTTGCAGTACCTGTACCCAGCCTAGTTAATCCTGAGCCTTGCTGGCAACCAGCCCTGCTCAGGTCCCAGGGACAACCAGCCCTGCTCAGGTCCCAGGTACAGCCAACCCTGCTCAGGTCCCAGCTCTGTTCAAGCCCTCCTGCAGTGGTCAATGACCAAGGTGTGAAAGGACAGCCAGAAGCAAGTCCAGGAATCGTATGGATCAGCATCTTCCATGGAATGGCAAGCGCGAAATGAAAGACGCGCAGGGACTTTCCAATTTTGCAAGCTTGGGTGGAATCTGCTTCTTCAAGTCCATGGATTCAGATGTGACTAATACCTGGGGGCAAGCACTGCAAATTCCTGTGCTCAGGGCTTTGGGAAGCAGTGGTGTAATGCAGCCAGACCTGCATGGCACAACCACCTGGCTGGCTGCCTCGGGCACCAGGCAAGGAGCTGGTCCATCCCTGCCAGGGAATTGCAAGGAGGTGGTCCATCCCTGCCAGAGAAGTGCAAGGAGGTGGTCCATCCCTGCCAGGGAAGTGCAAGGAGCTGGTCCACCCCTGTCAGGGAACGTATGCCCTGTGTGCCTGTGCTCGGTACACATGACCCAGGAGCAGCACTCGCACTGCCAGAGCATCAGTCAGGAGCCCTTTTGGAAGAAAGCAAAATAAAACAATAGCCCTGTGTTTTCTTTGGAGTCCCCACCACGCAGCACAGTTGCAGCACAAGCCTGGCTGGCAGCAAGTGCTGCCCTCAGCCTTCTGCCCCCCCAGCAGCAGCCTGAGTCATGGCTGTGGTCACAGACAGTGACACAATGCCATTGTCATCCAAAGAATGCAGTGTTTTCCTGCTCTGCAAAAATATTTTGTACAGTGCATTTTCCGTGCTCTCCAGAGGAGACACTGTCCGGGTTCCTGCTGGAAGTGCCCCCAGGAGCTCTGCTGACTAATCCCATCTCCCTCCTCATGTTCACTCAAGGTCCCAGACTTATTTATCCTCTGCACAGAGGGCACGGAGTCAAGGTTGGTGAAGTGGATTTCCTCAGCGCAGCACATGCACTGGAGTGTGAGGAAATGGTGAATTTAATCTCTCAAGGTACGATTCCCTGAGATCATGTCACTGAGCCAGCTCATGGTTCAGGGGCTGGTTTGGACATATATGGGCACTAGCAGGGCATGCAGGCAGCTGGTCCCCCTGCTCCAGAGACAGCCATGGGGTGCCTGCTCCTCTAGAAATGCCTCTCTTGCCATTGCCCCAAAAAGGAATGACACACAGAGCTCAGACAAAGGCCTGTGGAGGCCCCCCAAGCCCTGCAAAGGCTTCCTTTGATCCCAGCCCTTGTGCACCCCTCGGGGCACTGCAGCCTCCAGAGCTCTACTGACCTGTCAGCTCTCCTTAGCTTGGAACTGAACGGAGACTTCCCCACGTTGCACAGCAGAGAGAGAAGGACAGGACAGCATTTCCTGCCTCTGCCACATAGGAATCAGGGAGGTTGAAAATCAGATTTCTGGGAACTTAGAGGATAAATAAATTTAAATGCAAATCTCAGGACGTGTTAAAAAACCCGCTCCCCAAACTGTCCTGGTTTTATGTGGCTGAAGGACAGATGATGAGGCTGCGACAAATACTCCCCCTGTGGTGAGCTCTCACACTCCTCAGTTAGCACCAAGGGCTGGTGTGGTGCTCCTGAGTGTGTAGCTCTACATAGTCCATGGGGTAGGAGAATGTCTTCAATGTGACAGCTCAGGGCCCTGCTGGAACAGGGTTGCATGGTGAGATCACAGAGTCATGGGTGGGAAGGGACCTTAACGCCCATCTCATTCCACCCCCTACCATGGACAGGGACACCTTCCACCAGCCCAGAGTGCTCCAAGCCCCGTCCAACCTGGCCTTGGACACTTCCAGGGATCCAGGGGCAGCCACAGCTTCTCTGCCCAACCTGTGCCAGGGCCTGCCCACCCTCACAACCAAGAATTATTTTGCAATATAGCTGCTAACCCTGCTCTCTGGCAGTGGGAAGCCATTCCCTGTGTCCTGTCCCTCCATCCCTTGTCCCCAGTCCCTCTCCAGCTCTCCTGGAGCCCCTTTAGGCACTGAAAGGGGCTCTCAGCTCTCCCTGGAGCCTTCTCTTCTCCAGGTGAGCCCCCCCATCTCTCTCAGCCTGTCATTTAGAACCACAGAATCCCAGACTGGTTTGGGTTGGAAAGGACCTTAAAGCTCATCTCATTCCACTCCCTGCCATGGGCAGGGACACCTTCCACTAGCCCAGGTTGCTCCAAGCCCTGTCCAACCTGGCCTTGGACACTCCCAGGGATGGGGCAGCCACAGCTTCTCTGGGATGTACAACAGCCTTGGTGCTTCAGAACACTTTGGGATGCAGTTTTGGGGCAGCGAACGTGCCAAGGGGGACACGTCAGACAAGCTTTGAAACACATCCACGTGTTTCTGCACAGGTAGGAAGGTGACTGTGGCCATGACACGTGGTTGCAGTGGTTGCTCCCCTTTAAATAGATGTGACCTGATTTTATGTCACTGTGGGAGTTGTGCTTGTGACACAAATTCATTTGAAAAATGAGGTGATAGATTTGGAATCGTTTTGAATTTCCTCAGCTGTGCTGAAACCAGGATAAAAGGAAGAGTCAACACTATGGATATCACTGCAACCTACACGAGGTGTAGATGAAACATCCCTGAGAGCATGGCAGGGTGAGCCAGGCTGGGTCAGAGCAGCCAGGCTGGGCACAGCAGCTGTGGCTGCAGCTGAGCTGCAGTTCCAGGGCCAGTGAAAGCCCACACGTTGCAGGGGCAGCTGTGAAAGAGCGGATGTTTTGGAGCAGATAGGTGATGCAGAAGACTTCCTTCCTCAACTCAGAAGGCAAATAATTTGTATCCTGATTATAAATTATGAGGGTTTGGAGATTGCAAGGTCAGAAGGGACCACTGTAATTATGTCATCTGACCTTCCCAAGTAGTGCAGGCTTGGAATGACTCTTGGTGATTCCCTGAGGCCAGCACTTTTTGGCTGACCTAAGGCTGGTCTTAAAGACTGAGACAGAGATTTCTGTCACTGACTCTGTGATGTGTGGGGTTATTCCAATACAAACGCTCTTTTTCCAGGTCAGAATATTCAGCTCACTTCCAGTTTGTGTTTTGCCTGCAAGACTTTTGGCTAGAGACATCATAGGATAGGGTAGGGTATGGTAGGGTAGGATAGGATAGGATAGGATAGGGTAGGGTGGGATGGGATGGGATAGGATAGGATAGGATATAGGATAGGGCGGGATAGGATAGGATAGGATAGGATATAGGATAGGATGGGATAGGGCGGGATAGGATAGGATAGGATATAGGATAGGATAGGATAGGATAGGATAGGATAGGATAGGATAGGATAGGATAGGATAGGATAGGATAGGATAGGATAGGATAGGATAGGATAGGATAGGATAGGATCTTCTGAGTTTTCTGAAGGAACCCACAAGGATCATCAAAGTCTGGCTCCTGGCCCTGCACAGAACAGGACGACCCCAAGAATCCCACCACGATGCGTGTCAGATTTAGAATCACCTGCAGTGCCAAGGAAGCAGCAGCAGGACTGTGCCATATCCCCCTGTTGCCACATCACCTCTTCCCACCTTACTACAAAGTGAAGGGAAGAGGAGACTGTTCAGGAAGGTTTGAGGGCTGAGTCCCACAGTCCCACCAGCTCTGTGCAGTTGCCACAGAGAAGGCCAGTTACGAGCCAAAACCTGAGCCTTTGACCTCTGCAGGATGTAAACATGGTCGGAACTTGTATTCAGATTTCTCCACTGTTTAAATACTGAAACCCCCTGGAGGCTGCAGCCCACAGAGATCTGTATCAGCACAGCCTACATCAGCCCCTGACACTGCAGTGCATCCTGCTCTGTGATTGCACCGCTCCAGCTCTGGCAGCCACGTTTCCTGCTCAACACAAATAACGCTGGACAGGGCTTGCAAACGTTAATAAAGCCACTCACACCACCAGGAAACAAGAAAGTATCATTATTAATTAGGTTGTTTATCATTTATATAGTGGTAGGACCCAGAGGCCCCTGGACAGAGATATGGGTCTCATTGCACAGTGACTCGTGGCTCAAATGCAATCACTCCCCTTGTCACCCTCCAGAGTGACAAGGACAGGGTGACAGGACAGGGGCAAGGGAGTCGGGGTGCACGGGGGGACAGGGAAAGAGATGCTGGAAAGCAGTGTCAGGAAAGGGCCCTGGTCAGTGGCCAGCTGGGCACGAGTCAGCAGTGCCCTGGAGCCAGGAGGGCCATCCCTGTCCTGGGGGGCATCAGGAGGGGATTGTCCCGCTCTGCTCTGCACTGGGGCGGCCCCACCTGCAAGAGTGGGGCACTTTGGGGGGACACAATGGAAGGAAGGGCTGAAGCCATTGGAGAGTGTCCAAAGGAGGGCAAAGAGATGGGCAAGGGCCTGGAGGGGCAGCGTGTGAGGACACTGAGGGCACTTGGGGGGTTCAGCTGGAGAAGAGGAGACTGAGGGGGCACCTCAGGGCAGGTCCAGCTCCCTGGGGAGGGGCAGAGGAGGGGCAGGCACTGATCTCTGCTCTGGGGGGACCAGGGACAGCACCCAGGGAATGGCTGGAGTTGGGTCAAGGCAGGCTCAGGTGGGATCTCAGCACAAGGTTCTTCCCCCAGAGGGTGGTGGGCACTGCCCAGGCTGCCCAGGGCAGTGGGCACGGCCCCAAGGCTGCCAGAGCTGCAGGAGGGTTTGGATGATGCTCTGGGGCACAGGGGGTGACTCTTGGGGCTGGTGCAGGGCTGAGGGTTGGACTGGATGGTCCTTGTGGGTCCCTTCCAGCTCAGCATATCCTTGGATTCTGTAAAGCACACACGAGGAGCTGCTCCATGTCCCTCTCCCTCCTGATCCTGCTCTCCCTTCTGCCAGCAGCCCTCTTACATCACCTGGTGCCTTTGGCCAGGGGGTCATCAGGCTCCACGGCTGCTCCCATTGCAGGACACACCATTATGTTTGCAGCATCCTCCTCATCCCCATCCTCATCCTCCTCATCCTCATCCTCCTCATCCCCATCCTCATCCTCCTCATCCTCATCCTCCTCATCCCGATCCTCATCCCCATCCTCCTCTTGCTCATCCCCACGCCCCATTGCTGCCTCCAAGGCTCAGCCCAGCAGGTCCTGCCCAGGCTGGGCTGTGTGGGGGGACGTGGCTGTGCCAGCAGCACCTCTGGCTCCTCGTTCAGCCCGGGACACAATGAGGATTAATCACAGCCCGTCACAGTCGCTGCCGGATTTTTCCTCCACTCTTATTTGCGTGCCTGCGCCTGGAAAACAGGATGGCCATGTTTTCCTGCCACACATTCCCCAAGACTAAACAAAGGAGGTTGTATTTCCAGCCCCCACTGCTCTCTGATAACTGCAGAGCTTTCAGGAATTGCTTGGGGAGAGCAGGAGTGGGGGGGTGGTTCAAGCTCTGCCCTTGGCCTGGCTGCAGGGAGGGTGGGCAGTGATCTGAGGAGAAACCCTCCAACGTCTGTGATGGGGGGGAAGATTTTCCACCTCACTTTTGGGGAAAAATGACCTGCCTAAAGCAAGATCTTGGGTGCACAGCCTGGCTTTCAGCCACCGTGCTGGTTTGCTCTCGTTAAGATTTATTACTCAGAGTTTGTCAAGGTCTCATTAGTGTTTACTCCAACCATACAAGGTGCTTTACAGTGGAGTATGAAAGAGAAACCAGGCCCTTACAGTCTAAAGAGAGAGGAATGTTTGTTTTTAATAGTGTAATCATCAACATCACCCAGGCATGAGTTAGACACTCATCCTTAGGCAAACTCCTAAAATGGGAACTGAGCTCAGCTGGGAATGAATCACAGAATCATTTAATGGTTTGGGTTGGAAAGGACCTTAAAGACCATCTCACTGCAATCCCTTGCCGTGGGCAGGGACACCTTCCACTGGACACCTTGCCTGCTTTGAAAACCCAAGTCTTTTCTCCACCTGTTGCAATGCATCTCCCTCATCCCCTTCTGAAAAGCAGAGAACAGCCCCACACTGTGATTATTTCACTGGAATTGGAGAAATCCAGGTGATATTCCCAGTTTAATGCCAGCAAAGGTGTTTAGGATTTGTCTTTGCATCCAGTTTCAACAGGATGCTCTGGGGTTCTACCTTTTACCTGATGTTGAAATAACTGCTTTCCCCATCCTCAGATGAATTTTGCAGAGTAAGCAACAATTGCAGCTTCTGTGGAACTTTTGGAAGGTCTTAAAATGTTCCCTGAATTGGGAAAGTGAACGGTGGAAATGCAACTTCTGAAGTGATCTGGCAAACTTAACCCCCTGTGTACAACTTCTGCTTGCAAAGACTTGGTGATTCTGTTCCCATCAGCAGGAGAAACAAAACCAGCCAGAGGGAGGCTCTGGGAGAGCTGGGAACAGGGGAAAAGAGAAGAGCTGAAGAGAGAAAGCTGAGCTAGATGCCTGGGACTGGTTCAGAGTACCTGTGAAGGTTTTTACACTGAAAAGATCTCAGTTTCAACTCAGACTTCATAGGAAACATGTTCCACCTACAGAACACCCATCCATGTGCCACCTACAGATCACCCATCCATGTGCCACCTACAGATCACCCATCCATGTGCCACCTACAGATCACTCATCCATGTGCTACCTACAGATCACCCATCCATGTGCCACCTACACAACACCCTCCCATGTGCCACCTACACAACACCCATCCATGTGCCACCTACAGAACACCCTCCCATGTGCCACCTACAGATCACCCATCCATGTGCCACCTCCAGATCACCCATCCATGTGCCACCTCCAGATCACCCATCCATGTGCCATCTACACACCACCTGTCCATGTGCCACCTACAGATCACCCATCCATGTGCCACCTACACAACACCCTCCCATGTGCCACCTACAGAACACTCATCCATGTGACACCTACACAACACCCTCCCATGTGCCACCTACACAACACCCATCCATGTGCCACCTACAGAACACCCACCCATGTGCCACCTACAGATCACCCATCCATGTGCCACCTCCAGATCACCCATCCATGTGCCACCTCCAGATCACCCATCCATGTGCCATCTACACACCACCTGTCCATGTGCCACCTACAGATCACCCATCCATGTGCCACCTACACAACACCCTCCCATGTGCCACCTACAGAACACTCATCCATGTGACACCTACACAACACCCTCCCATGTGCCACCTACACAACACCCATCCATGTGCCACCTACAGAACACCCTCCCATGTGCCACCTACAGATCACCCATCCATGTGCCACCTACAGATCACCCATCCATGTGCCACCTACAGATCAGTCTTCTAATCTATTCCTGTAAATGGGAAACAATTTTGTTGTCGGGCAAAGACAAATCCTCAACCCCTTTCCTGGCATTAAACTGGGAATATCACCTGGATTTCTCCAATTCCAGTGAAACGATGACAGTGTGGGGCTGGTCTCTGCTTTTCAGCCAAGCTTTCCCTGGTCAAACGTCCCATCTCCAGAGCTGACATGCCTTAATTATAGAATCATAGAATCACTAAGGTTGGAAACAACCTCCAAGATCATCAAGTCTGACTTTTGACCGAATCCAGTGCCTGACCACTCTCTCAGTGAAGAAATTTTCCCCAATATCCAATCTGAAGGTCTCCATGAGCAATTTGAGGCTCTATCCTCTCATTCTGTCCCTGTTCCCTGGGAGCAGAGCCTGATCCCCAACCCGGCTCCCCCCTCCTGTCAGGGACTTGCAGAGCCAGAAGGTCCCCCCTGACCCTCCTTTTCTCCAGGCTGAGCCCCTCCAGCTCCCTCAGCCCCTCCTGCTGCTCCAGCCCCTTCCCCATCTCCATTCCCTTCCCTGGACAATCAGGCTGGAATGAATGCAGGCTGTTCATACAAAGATTTCAGCCATCTAATAGGAAGAATTTTCTCTCTTTAAAAAAAAAAAAATCTGTTAAAATTCTGTTTTATGAAGTACAACTGTGATATTTATGTTTTTAAAACCACTGCTTTGGGAAACTGCTTTGCCCTCTGGTGACTCAGGGGAAATATTGAGAAAATCCACCCCAGGTCTGACTTCTGGTGTCCTCCAAATCTATCTCTGGGTTTGGCCCTGGATGTTCTGTCCCTGTGGTAGCAAAATGCTAAAGGAATGCCCCTCCCCAGAATAATCTCACTGGATTAAGGCCTGAAATCTTATTATAGTTCCCAAGATAAGAACTGATTCAACAGTGTGAAAGTAACCTTGAAAAAGGGGATTTCAAAATGTGCCCTGAGAGGTCCTGAGGTTCAAATGCTGAGAAATCTGGTTGGGTTAGTTCATATTCCTTGATGATATTTATCTCTGTTATCCCCAATAATTATCATTTGGGAATCTCACTGAGCCGGGGACCTGATGGTACCAGGAAAAATGGGAAGGGCTGGGAGGAAATCGTTTGTATATTGTCTTCTGTTGGAGATGACTCAGGAAAGAAATAAACTGTGCAATCTCTAAAAATATCTGCAAGGCCTTGAGGCAGGGCTGGGAGTCCCAGGAACACTCTTCATGTCCAAAAAATCCCCCAAAAACATGGATCCTCCTCAACCCTGGCACACCACAAACCACGGGTCTGGCCAACAGCAAAACCACAGAGCATCAGGGACAGTCAGAAGGGAGATGGAGAGGTGGAAATCTCACCTGGAAATGGAGATGGAGAGGTGGAAATCTCACCTGGAAATGGAGCTGAAGAGGTGGAAATCTCACCTAGAAATGGAGTTGGAGAGGTGGAAATCTCACCTAGAAATGGAGTTGGAGAGGTGGAAATCTCACCTGGAAATGCAGTTGGAGAGGGAGAAATCTCACCTGGAAATGGAGATGGAGAGGTGGAAATCTCACCTGGAAATGGAGATGGAGAGAGAGAAATCTCACCTGGAAATGGAGTCGAAGAGGTGGAAATCTCACCTGGAAATGGAGTTGGAGAAGAAATCTCACCTGGAAATGGAGCTGGAGAGGGAGAAATCTCACCTGGAAATGGAGATGGAGAGGTGGAAATCTCACCTGGAAGTGTAGATGGAGAGGTGGAAATCTCACCTGGAAATGGAGATGGAGAGAGAGAAATCTCACCTGGAAATGGAGTCGGAGAGGCGTAAATCTCACCTGGAAATGGAGTTGGAGAAGAAATCTCACCTGGAAATGGAGCTGGAGAGGGAGAAATCTCACCTGGAAATGGAGATGGAGAGGTGGAAATCTCACCTGGAAATGGAGATGGAGAGAGAGAAATCTCACCTGGAAATGGAGTCGGAGAGGTGGAAATCTCACCTGGAAATGGAGTCAGAGAGGTGGAAATCTCACCTGGAAACAGCAACAACCTCAAAAATCAGGAACTTTCTTCCTCCTTCTGCCCTTCCCCCCATTTCTCAACACAACCTGTAAGTTCCAATTGTAAGTGTGCTCGGAGTGGATAAAAGCTGCAGCAGTGCCTGAGGGACAGCAGGGAGCACGTGCTGTCATGATTAGCGTGGGGAGAGAACGCTAATTACATAACACCCCAGGAATTTGGCAGCGCTGAGCGAAAAATAGGGCAAATAATCATGCTTCCCCCATCATCTCCTTCACCAATTCTGGCTGCTTTGGTTTGTCATGATGGAAAATTTAATTTCTGTAGCCTGGCAAAAGTGGGAAACAACTCTCACAAAAGCTTTGCCATACCTCAAACCCTCAAACAACATATATAGCTAAAAAAAAAAAAGCTTTCACTAAATAGATGTATTTTGCTTTGGTGCTTAAGAAGTGCTTCCAAGCCATGGCATAAACTGGTATTAGTTTTGTTTGGCCCCACTCTGCCTCCAGGCAAAGCCTTGGCCCAGAATAATTTCACATTCCTGCCATTGTAATAATTCAGCTCTGCAGAAACACGGGAAACTGCAGAAACACTTGGTCTGTGTCACTCAGGTTTAACAGGGAAGCAATTTTCCTACTTGTTGGAGGAAAAATGGAGACAGAAGCATTGCCAGAGCTTTCCAAGCTGGTGCAAACAGATGTCGGGTCCTTCCAGCAGCTCCAATCCAATCCCATACAATAAATCCTCAGCAACTCCGTACATTTCCATTCCCAGGTGTGGAGAAAGGAAAATGAATGTCCTTCAGACACTGCCAGTGCAGAGCAGGGGTCACAGTCACAGAATCCCAGAATCACTGAGGTTGGAAAAGCCCTCCAAGGTCGCAGAGCCCACCCTGTGCCCGATGCCCACCTTGTCCCCCAGCCCAGAGCACTCAGTGCCACGGCCAGTCCTGCCTTGGGCACCTCCAGGGCTGGGCACTCCAAACCTCCCTGGGCAGCCCCTTCCAAGGCCTGACCACCCTTTCCATCATGGGACTGGGGCCTCCAGAGCACCTCCAGAGCTCTATGAGTGTTGGTGATCATCTGCCATCAAGGCTTCTTTGACATCCAGCACAGAGTAAACAGTCTAGTTTGATTTGGAAGGGCCCTTCATCTCGTTCCATCCCCTGCCATGGGGCAGGGACACCTTCCACCAGCCCAGGTTGTTCCAACCTGGCCTTGGACACTTCCAGGGTTGGGGCAGCCACAGCTTCTCTGGGCAACCTGTGCCAGGGCCTGCCCACCCTCCCAGGGAACATTTCTTTCCCAAAATCCCATCTATCCCTGCCCTCTGGCAGTGGGAAGCCATTCCCTGTGTCCTGTCTTTCCATCCCTTGTCCCCAGTCCCTCTCCAGCTCTCCTGGAGCCCCTTTAGGCACTGCAAGGGGCTCTCAGCTCTCCCTGAAGCCTTCTCTTCTCCAGGTGAGCCCCCCCAGCTCTCCCAGCCTGGCTCCAGAGCAGAGGGGCTCCAGCCCTTATCACTCCACCTCTGATCTGCATCCTTGGCCTCTACTCCTCAGCCTCCCTGCTCTTATTCCTGGCTTGTATTTCCTTACTTTAGCCCATTGTCTGAGATCCACAAACATCTCATTCTGCCTGGAACAATCACTCGTTAATGAAGGCTGTAAAAATCCTCTGATCGTAGCACAGAGACAACAGAAATAAAAAACAGTGGCCATGGACACCTGTCCCTGAGCAAAACTGATGTCACAGTAAATCCTGGTGAAATAAAGATCCAAAATAGCCAGGGAAAGCTCAGATGGACCAATCCCAACCAGGCTCAGCCCTGTGGTCCTGCAGACTGAGGACAAAGGAATATTGAGTAGAGTTCAAACAACCAGCACTGGTGAGTGATGTTTTTCTTCTGCTGGTGGAGGTTCAAGAAGCATCCCAGAGGGGGCTCAGAGACCTCACCACATGGAGACCAAATAGACAGGAAGGTCTCTGTGGACATTCCCCAGGAGATGTGATACAGCAGAGGCATCAGATGGCTTCTACTGCCAGTGAAGGTGGAGGGAAGGGGAGGGTGAAGCCACTGAGCCAGAAGGGATGGGCTGAGCACAAGGATGGAATCTGCTCCTTGGGATGGCTTGCAAAAGGTCTGGATTTCAGGGTTCTCCAACACTGGCATTTTTAAAATCAAGATGGCATTTTTTTCCCATGCAGCCTCTGCCTCACTCAGGAATGAATTCCCTACAATTGAGGTCTTCATCACTCAGGAAGGCAGATAAGATGCCACAGCAGCTCCTCCTTCACAATCTAAGAATTTCTAGGCAGAATCCAATGTTTCAAACAGGTGTCAAAGGGCTGCAGAGAGAATATTGGCAGCTTCTTTAGTGCTCAGACACCCCTTGGTCCTGCTTATTGCCACAGCACAGCGACCTCCTCCAGCAGGGACCAAAGACATCCCTTGTGCTCTTCCCAAGCCACACACTGGGGTGTGTGGAGAGGACAGGGGTGCTCAGAGGGGCTCAGCAATGCAAATTGATGTAAAAAATTGCAAGAGCATTCCAGTCCCTGTCCCAGCCACCCAACTGGTCCACAGTAACTGGTGGTGTGGGGCTCCATAGCCCTTAATCAGAGTGTTGGAACTCCAGGTAAACTGAGACCTGCAGTTCTTATTTGCAGCAGAGCAGAGAATGTGTGCAGACCTTTAGATAAGGGAACTCCTCGGTGGTGAAGCATTTCTGGGGCACTCTGTCAGCTGGGCAGGATTTGTCCCAAGGGAAAGACAAACCTTGACACCAAAATTTATTGGAGAAAAAAGGCAAAACCAAATCAACGTTTTAAAGGGGGGAACTAAGTTTTCTATTGTGAAATTGTCAGATTTCTTTCTCCCTATCTCCTTAGTTAAGTGAAAGAAAGATATGTAAAATATTTCAAGCCTGATGCGTTGGGTCATGGCTTTACTTGGATTCCTGGGAATCTGTGGGGGTTTACACTGTTCTGGGTGGGAGCTCAGGTGTCACTCATCCTTGGTGGAGCCATCACTACAGTTGCTATTCCTATGCGAATGCATGGGCTTAGAACAGGCTTCCTGTTTCCACCTGGAAAGGCGATCCAAATTCCCTGTGAAATCCAGTTCTGGACCTCAGCTTGCTGTGGCTTGTGGGTGACGCCAAGCACAGGTAGCAAGGACACTGAGGATGTCCTGACAATGACACAGACACCAGGACTGCTCACCATGCACCTGCTCTGTGGATCCCTTGGTGTCACCTGAGCCTGTCCCTGTCCCAGGGTGGGACATGTGGCCACACACAGGCTGCTACTCTGGGCTGATGTGATGGAACCACCACTCATGTTTGGGCAGATTTGGATCCACAGACGGTTTTCTCCAGTACTGGAGCCCACAATATATTTGAAGTATTCAGGTTGCTCCACCAAACTGCAGGAGTGAGGGGTCCCTCTGGTAGCAGGGGGAGATTTGGAGGGCTCTTCTCCCAGCAGACAGCACAGGAGAGCACAGAGACCCTGGAAGGACTGGTAATTACAGTATTGCCTTCTCCAGCACAACCTCTTCTTCAGTGGGCTTTGGTTCAAGCTCCTCTAACAGGTCTGGATGAGAGCCCAGGAAAGCAAAGCCCACGGTGCTTTTTGCAGCCATGCAACTGCCTGCAGGTGATGGCACTGGTGTATCTCCAGGAGAGGTTTCACCTGCCCTCAGCCTCCTAAAGAGCACCTTGGCACGCTTGGCACCCACATGGAAAAATATCTGCTGCTCTTAAAGCTTGGGTTCAGTCTGGCCCCCAGGAATGCCGAGCTCATGACAGGAGTTCTGGCACCCACAGCCAGGCCATGCAGAGCTGAAAATGAATCAGAAGCCAAGTCTTGTACAAAAGCATCACTCAGCCACTGCTCCTGCCAGGACCAGGAACAAGAACATGCAGATCAGCTGGAACCCGAAATCCAGTTGTTCAATGCACACATTAACTCCACTGCATTCCCAAGGGATTTTCATCGGGCTTCTATTTCTCTTCTGTCTGCCCATCACTCACATCCCACCTGCAGGGACTGCCACTCCTGGCTGCTCAGAGAGGCCCTGCAAAGAGTGAGAGCAGCATCTCCCAACCTGACTGAGAGCAGCTCATTTTCTGTTCATATTGCTGTCCTGTTGGTCAGATCCATATTTTTCCACGGATCCAGGGGATGGATCATTAGCTTTGCTACTCTGTTTATGTAACAAAGGTCTCAGACCAATGCCACAACCTCCTGCGATGTCTAAAGTTATTCCTGATTGCATCCAAAGTGATTCCTGGACTGACTTGATTATTCCAAGCTGCAGTTCTGAGTTCACTGCCCTTCAATGCAGTTTAGCCGAGTGAATATTCAGCTGCATCCAGGAAAAAAATTGCTTTTCTGACACTGGGCCACTGAGATCAGAGATGTTCTCCCTGGCCACTGCCCCCACTGCCCCCATGTGCCTGCTCAGTGCAGGAATCACCAGGGTACATCCCCCAGCTGCTCCCACCCATCCACTGTAAACTGGATGTCAGTATTCACCAAAACCTGGAACACTCCAGGATTTTTCTTGGCACCTGTGTGGCAGAGGAGTAGAACTGCCCAGTGCTGGTCACAGGCTGGCTTTGCAGCCCCTTTTCCCTGCACACAATCCCATTTCCCACACAGCAGACTCAGAAACACCCCCAGGGATTTACCCTGAACAGTCACCTCAGGGATGGGCCCAAAGAGGTCAGGCAGCTCAAGGACAGTCTGACACTGCTGTAGGGAAATACTTTGTCACCTCTATCTGGCATCACAAACACTGTTCCTTATCACAGCAAATCCTTTGTAGACAGTGTGACAAACCACCACTGTTAGAACCCCACCAGGAACATGTCCCTGCCCTGGAGAACCAAGAACCTCCTCACCCACTTCAGCAGTCACTGCTTTAATACAAAACCACCCAGTGAGTGGCTGCTGAGACGGGCAGCAAACACATCTCAGGGACTTCCAGGGGGGACCTGGACACCTCTGGCTGGGGACACTGGACCAGGCTCTGCTGGTACGTGGCTGTGTGGGTTAAAATCCCTCATTTCACCCAGCACTCAAGGGCAGGAGGGGTAAAAGGCTCCAGGTCCCTTTGCCAGCAGCAGCCAAGGAGTGGGATGGAAAGAACTGGGGGGCAGAGGGTGCAGGGTGAGGAGTGGTCATGGACACTCATGCAGAGGTGCTGGAGCTCAGCAAGGAGAGAGGAGAGCACAGAGCTGCATCCTGAGTGCCCTGCGGGGAGCAGGAGAGAGGAGCTGTGGCAGTCACATGGGACTCTCAATTGCTCACTTTCTGGTGGTATCAAAGCAAATCTTCTACTTAGGAAGGCCACAGATTTCACCACCCTTCTTCAAGGACCAAACTGATTGAGGACCTGGACAGGCTTTGGCAGCAATTGAACTGTAACAGCGGAACAGGGAACAGGCGTGTGGGAGAAGACAAGAGGATTGCAAGGAACAGGAGGTTTATACATACACAGGTGGAGTAACTGAGGCACAGGAAAACAGCAGTAACTGTCCTGCACTGACTCTTAGAACCATTGCTGGGTGTCACCTCCAGCCATCCCAGGTTTATCACAGAGTCATGGAATACGCTGGGCTGGAAGAGACCCACAAGGACCATCCAGTCCAACCCTCAGCCCTGCACAGGACCAGCCCCAAGAGTCACCCCCTGTGCCCCAGAGCATCATCCGAACCCTCCTGCAGCTCTGGCAGCCTTGGGGCCGTGCCCACTGCCCTGGGCAGCCTGGGCAGTGCCCACCACCCTCTGGGGGAAGAACCTTGTGCTGAGATCCCACCTGAGCCTGCCCTGACACAGCTCCAGCCATTCCCTGGGTGCTGTCCCTGCTCACAGGGATCAGATTTTGGAGCTGCCCCTTGGGAGGAGCTGCAGTCCCTGCTGAGCTCTGCCCTCAGCCTGCTCTGCTCCAGCTGCACACACCAAGTAAAATCTCCCACAGAGAAACAACCCATGATGCAGATTCCAAAAATCCTCCCTGCCACTCGCAACTTTGCCTTTGTGGTTGGGGAGGAGGAGGAAGAGGAGGAAGGCTGAAGGCCTTCAGCCTTCCTCCTCTTCCTCCTCTTCCTCCTCTTCCTCCTCTTCCTCCTCTTCCTCCTCTTCCTCCTCTTCCTCCTCTTCCTCCTCTTCCTCCTCTTCCTCCTCTTCCTCCTCTTCCTCCTCTTCCTCCTCTTCCTCCTCTTCCTCCTCTTCCTCCTCTTCCTCCTCTTCCTCCTCTTCCTCCTCTTCCTCCTCTTCCTCCTCTTCCTCCTCTTCCTCCTCTTCCTCCTTCAGCCTTCCTCCTGCTGAAGGCCTTCAGCAGGAGGAAGGCTGAAGTCCTTCAGCAGCCCAAGCCCTTTGCACTACTTCTCCAAAGGCCAAGCTGAGGGAGAGCAAAAGTGGGAGCGTTCCTGCCACGGGCCCGTTTCAGTCCCTGGGAGAGGCTGCGATCGCTATCTGGGCGTGAAGGCATCTCGAGACAGATTCCACAGGAGACTTCCTGCTAAATTGCAGCATCGGGGAGGATTCTGCAGCTACTTGTACCCAGCCATCATCGGAGCAGAGAACTCCTGGCTGGGACCTGAGCTGATAATTGCTCAGAAAAATTAAGGGTTGGGTAATTCCTCCTGAAATTAATTGCCTTGCTGAGGTGCCTTCGGGCAGTTACCACAAGAGGGTTTGGAGCAGATGATAGAACCATTTCCCTCTTCAGGATTAAAAGCAGGAAACAGGTCGCTGAAGTCCACCTTTGTCACAAAGAGCTTTTGGCTTTGGGGATTTCTCTTCTCTGAAGAATTTTTGAGCTTCTCTGGTGTTTCTGAAGCAGTTCTGAATGTCCTGAGGAGCTGCAAGTATTAATGGCACTCCTCTTTTCTGTCTCACCTGATATTACAATTCAGTTCTCTTCAGCAGCTTGCTTTGCTCATTTTAACAGTTTTTATAAGCAGCCACTTCTCCTTGCAAAATGTTTATTAACAGAGGCAGGAAATTAGAAGAGACTCAGAATATTCTCAGTGATCTTAATCTGAGGTCAGTCCCTCCCCTTCACATGGTCTGGTCTCAGTTACCTCCTCATTCTCGGATGGTGCAGATGATTTTGGGTAAAATCCTTTATTTCCCTGCATCTGTCTTGCCCTTTGCAAAAATTTCCGCTCCATCCTTCTTGTGTCCTGCCTCCTTAGAGAAAGATTCCTCTGAGGAAAGGGATGCTTTGACCATGCATGTGGAGTACCCCATTCTTTCACCTCTTCCTTTCACCTCTTTTATGTAAGGAATATATTTTTTTCAGTAAAAGAAACCATAAATGCACAGATTCACAAAGAAATGGAGCTGACACTCCCTGCCCAAGGCAGATCAACTTTATTTGCATCCGTTCCTTTTAAAATATCCCCGATGAAGAAGTTTCCACCGCCCACCCAGGAAATACATTCCCAAATATCACTTTTTCATCCATGGACATTTCCCCTTAGTTTTGTCTTTATTACCAGCCTAAATCATAATGTCTTTCCACACAGTCCCCAACTTCCAGACATATTCCAACTTCTGTCGATCCTTCTGGATGGTCTCCAGCTGGTCCACAGTTGCCCTGAAGTGCCATGGCCTCATGGACACCTTGCCAGGTGCTTGCAGGTCTGTTTCATGGAACTGTAGAATCTCAGAGTCCTGGAATGGTTTGGATTGGAAGGGATCTTGGAGATCACCCCATTCCAACCCCTTGCCATGGGTAGGGACACCCATTTCCATTTATGGCAACACAAATGGGACATTTGCCTTTCCCACACCTGACACTGGTGCCTCCCACTGACGTTGTGATCTGCACAGCCTCCAGAGCTATCAATATTCCTGAGGGTGTTATTCCAGAGAATGAGGAGAATTCCCACCTAGACACCCATTTTGAGATGTAGCTCTGACTCAGTCACTTTTGGGGTCCCTCCACTCACTGGGAGACAAAGATACCTCAAGATAACAGTTAATGTCATCCAGGGAGGTGTCTGAAGGCAGATCCCCCTCTGGAGACACCTTCCCTTGGAGAACACCTTTCAGGGTGGGTTTGTTTGGGTGTTTTTTTTCTCCAAAAGCATTTATTGAGCCTTCTGAAATTTAGTTAAATCTTCCAACACGTTTTCAATCCCCTCCCAAATTCTTGCCGTTCTCAGGTTTGCATGTCCCCTTCCTTTCCTGAGCTCCCTTAAGAAAGTGCTGAAGCAGCCCTGGAACCCCTGTTTGGTAAATCCTGATGTTCTCCTGGTCAGCCTTCGGTGTGTAATGACACCAAGGCTGTACCAGGTGTCCCTTGCTTATAAGGATGGGCCACCAGACAGTGTGAAATCCTCACTAAAGACAAAACATAACCCTACAAGAGCAAATCTCCCCCTGAATCTCCAGCCAGACTGTTGAACCTCTGCACCACGTGGTTTGGGTTTCTCCTGTCCTCAGCAAAAGAGAAGATCCACACAACATGCTGTTTTCATCAGGTTTGAAATCAGCTGTAGCCTCCCTTGATCACAGTAAGAAGGAGCCTCCTCGCACAAACCTTGGGTGACATTCCCTGTCCCTGCTCCTCTCTGTCCCTTCCCTCAGAGTGGAGGATGTATCTGGGAGCAGCTCCTGGATGCCAAGGGAGAGCCCACGTGGTCAGCAGTTGTTGTGGTTGATGCTTGGGTGTTTCCTGTAGGTCTGGAGTTGGGGTGAATTTGAATCCCAGCTGAGAACTCTGGGACAGAATGTCAAGGAGTGTCTGCCTTGTCATTGACACAAATGTGTTCAAAAAATGTTGACGAGAAAAGTGTTCAGGGCCAGGTTGGAATGGTCTTGGAGCAAACTGGAAGGTGTCCCTGCCCATGGCAGGGAGTGGAACTAGAAGATCTATAAGGTCCTTTCCAACCCAAACCAGTCTGGGATTCTGTGGTTCTGAATGACAGGCTGGGAGAGCTGGGGGGGCTCACCTGGAGAAGAGAAGGGTCCAGGGAGAGCTGAGAGCCCCTTGCAGTGCCTAAAGGGGCTCCAGGAGAGCTGGGGAGGGACAGGACAAGGGGGAATGGCTTCCCATTGCCAGAGGGCAGGGCTAGATGGGATATTGGGAAGGAATTGTTCCCTGTTGGTGGTGAGTCCCTGACACAGGTTGGGCAGAGAAGCTGTGCCTGCCCCTGGATCCCTGGCAGTGTCCAGGTTGGACAGGGCATGGAGCAACCTGAGCTGGTGGAAGGTGTCCTTGCCCATGGCAGGGAATGGAATGAGAGGACCTTTAAGGTCCCTTCCAACCCAAACCAGTCTGTGGTTCTGTGAATCTCCAGGATTTTGTGTTTCAGAAAGATCAGGTGAGACACAGGGAGAACATCAGAGGAACCTGTCCCCTTCCTGTCTGTATCTGCCTGTGTGAGCACCTCCTCTTCCTCAGCCCTTTGGAATTAGGAGTCTCTTTTGTACTTCAGGAAAAGCCAAGTATTCTTAAGCCTAAGAAAATAATGGTTGTGCTCCAAAGCTGAGCTCAGTGGAACCGAGGCCAGCTTTAATTGCTGTGATTCGGTGCAGGTACTGAGTCCTCCTCAGCCAACTCCAGCCCCCTGTGCTCCTCCAGCATCCTGACTTCCAGATGCACTGCAGGGAGAGCAGGAAATCCACACACAGCCCACAAACACAGCAGGGGGATGGACGCCAGGGCTTCACCTGGGCCACCCCTGTTTTTCTCCCTCCTGTTTTGGCCCAAGCCAGGGTTAATCACCAATGGTTCCGAATTCCGCCTGGGAAGAGGGAAAGGGAAATGAGCAGGAGGGCTTTGATTCAGCATCAGGGCTCTGCAGGCTGCCTGGAGCCCCCGGCTGCTTCATTAGCTGCCTTTCCATGTCAGGAGGCAGAGGCCGCAGGAGGGACACAGGAGCTGCCAAGGCCAAGAACCTGTGCCCTTATTGGGAGCATACAAATGCAATTTGCATTGTTCTCATTTCCCCTCATATGAATAATAAAAGCTGTTTGACAGAATCGTGGCTAAAAACCATTTCTGCCATGGCTAAACCTTCCCAGTTTTTCAGCACTTTAAACCCTTAGATCCCTTTAACCCTTCTCTATCCAGCTAAAAGGTGCACGTGGATTCATTAAATCATAGAATCCTCAAGGCTGGAAAGTGCCTTTAAGACCATAAAGTCCAACTGCCAGCCCAGCACCACCACCACGTTCACCACTAAACCTTGTCCTCAAGTGCCACATCCATGTTTTTTGAACACTTCCAGGGATGGTGACTCCACCACTGCCCTGGGCAGCCCATTCCTGTGCTTTACAACTCTTCCCATGATTTTTTTTCTCCCCTAATCTCTTGGGTTCTTGGGAGAAGAGACAGACACCCATCGCACTACACCCTCCTGTCATGGAGTTGCAGAGAGTGAGAAGGTCCCCCCTGAGCCTCCTTTTCTCCAGGATGACCCCCCCCCAGCTCCCTCAGCCCCTCCTGCTTCTCCAGACCCTTCCCTGAACAATCTCCAAGCCCCAAAATGTCCTGTCTTGTCCAAAACTAAGCACAGCACTGGAGGTGTCTTGGCAGTGCCAGCACAGGGGACGGGCACTGTCCTGGTCCTGCTGCCACGCCATGGCAGGCACAGCCCAGGTGCCATCAGCCTTCTTGCCCACCTGGGCACACGCTGGAAAGAACCCAAAGGTAGAGGTGGACCAGAGGATGGAGGTGGCATCAGCTCCTGAGACAGAGCTCAGAGGCTGAGGGCACTTTGCAGGTGCCTGTGGGGTTGCACGTGCATGTCCATGCCTGGAAAACTGGGAAAGGGCAGTGTGGAGGGTCAGGGGGCCGAGCAGAACCTCAGGGATATAAATTAGGTTTCTTCACTGTACTAACATGAATTTATTTGTGACAGCAGAGGAGGTTTCCTTGAAGAATTATCTGTTTACATAAGACAGTTCTTAACCTCTCCATTAATTACACAAAGATCCACTCCAATGTACAAACAAAACCCAAAGCTGAGTGTTTGCTGTGTCCTACTCAGCCTCAAGTGGAGTAGGAAAGCAGAGAATGTGTGAGCAAACACTGCTCCTATTAAAGCAGAGTCCTTTAAGGATTGCTGGAAATAAATAAGTAACATTTTCAAAGGTGAGTGAGTGATAAAGGCACCAGAATCTCATTCTCTACGATGGTTCAGGCTCTATGGCCCAGATTCTCAGCAGGCTGAAGGTGTCCAGCTCTCCTGGGTTTAGGAGCACAGCTGCTTGAAGTATCCACACCAAGAAGATCCACTCTAACATCTAATCTAAACCTGTTCTCTTTCAGTCTGAAGCCACTCTCTGCCCCAGGTCCTTGTAAATAGTCTCTCCCCACTTTTCTTGTAGCTCCCTTCAGGCACTGGAAGGCCACAATTAGGTCACCCCAAGGCCTTGTCTTCTCCAGGCTGAAACATCCCAACTCTTTCAGCCTTTCAGCAGGATTGGAGAGGATGAAAATGCCCCAGATGCTGCAGCCTCTCCAGGATTCCCCCCTAGTGTCTCTCCCCCTGCACAGGTCACTGTGGCTCTGTCCTAAAGCCGGTCTCAGATGGGAAATGTGACGTGTCAGACACCCTGCACCTTCCTACAGCTCTTCCCTCCATCCCTGTGTGAAGAGCTCAGGAGGTGACTGTGTCTCTGTCCTAAAGCTGGGCTCAGATGGGAAATGTGATTTGTCAGACACCCTGCACCTTCCTACAGCTCTTCCCTCCATCCCTCTGTGAAGAGCTCAGGGTGCCCCAGTGGCTGTCCAGGCTGCACCCCCTGACAGGTCACCCCATCTTTGAGCTGTGACAAATAATTTTGGGGTAGAATAATCCCTCTCTAATAGGGAAAGGTCCCAGAAATCAGAGAGGTTCTTATGGTTGCGGAGGTGAGTATGTTCCTTCTTCAACTACCTTTGTGATGTCAAGCGACTTGATTTTGATCATTGCAGGGTAATTTTGATCTAAAATTTACGATTTTGATCCAAGATTCAGTACTTGATCCCTGGCAGATGGGAGCCTTTGGGTATGAGCAGCAGGTCAGGTGAACCAGGAGGTGCTTTGTGGTGCATTCCTTGAGAAAAGGGAGCTGCTGAGACACAGAAGGTGCAGGACCATCTTCAATCCTTGGACACAGAGGGAAGTGCAGAGTCCTGGACAGGGAAGTGCCAGGTCTCCCTCTTCAGGCTTCTGCTCCTATCTCTGGAAAGTCACAGTTTATCTGACAAATGTCATTCACCCTGAGCAGCAATGCCTTCAGGAAGGACAGGAGCAATAGTTTTGATAAAAAGCACTCCCTGAGTGAAGTTGCCCTGGGACTTTGGGATTCTGCCCCAGAGAAGGCTTGCAGGGCAAAGTGCAGAGGAAAAAGAAATGAGATAAATGTGTTTTATCACCTAAGAATTATGTAATTAACAGCTGTGTTTCTACCTTTGCCTTCTCTGCACCCTGCCCTTCTCTAGGACTTACATCTTCCCACACCTTTAACAACTCCAAAGAGTGGCCAGTTTTGCATAACAGCTCAAGTTCCATGTGTCTCCCTATTTTCCTTTGTATGGAATTTATCCAGGACATTCAGCCCACTGTCCCAGGTGGGCAGGTGAGCACTGCCACCCACTGCTCTGGATTTCCAGGCTGTTTGGCTCCGTGACTCCAAGACCTGTGCAATTCCCATGGATCCATGTGGGCAATGTGTCTCCGCTCTCTCCCTTTTTTTCCCTTGGGAAGTGTTTCTTTCTGGAAGCAGGTGTATCACCCTGGGCTGGGGCAGCCCTTGAGAGCTGGGACAGCTTAGTGAGTCACCCTGGAGAGGTGCTGCACTCCCAGTGGGAATTGCACTGGGGCAAGAACCATCCCAGCCTTGAAGGATGTTCACCAGATGGTCTGGTTCCTGCCTCACAACGTCCTGCTGCTTCATATGAGTATGACTGATCAAGGGAAGGCATTCCATGTGATCTTTTGGACCTTCAGTAAAGCTTTGGATCCTGTCTCTCCCAGGAACCTTCTGGACAAGCTGTCCAGCTGGATAAACACCCTGTGGTGGGTGAGCAGTTGGCTCTTGGGTCAAGCACAGAGGGTGACAGTGACTGGGGTGACATCAGACTGGTCACCAGTTGGATAAACACCCTGTGGTGGGTGAGCAGTTGGCTCTTGGGTCAAGCACAGAGGGTGACAGTGACTGGAGTGACATCAGGCTGGCCACCTGTCACTTGTGCTGTTCCACAGGGCTCCATCTCAGGCCCTCTCCTCTCCAACATCTTCATCAATGACTTGGACACAGCACTGGAAGAGACACGCAGAAAGTTTGCAGATGACCCCAAAATGGGAGGAGTTGTTGAGTCCCTCAAGGCAGGGAGGCCCTGCAGAGAGACATGGACAGATCAGAGGGCTGGGAATCACCAACCATAGGAAGTTCAACCAGGAGAAGTGCCAGATTCTGCCTCTGGGATGGGGAAACCCTGGATGGATGGATGGATGGATGGATGGATGGATGGATGGATGGATGGATGGATGGATGGATGGATGGATGGATGGATGGATGGATGGATGGACAGACTGGGAATGGGAGGCTGGAAAGCAGTGCTGGGAAAGGGTCCTGGGGGCAGAGGAGGGGCAGGCACTGATCTCTGCTCCGGGGGGACCAGGGACAGCACCCAGGGAATAGCTGGAGTTGGGTCAGGGCAGGCTCAGGTGGGATCTCAGCACAAGGTTCTTCCCCCAGAGGGTGGTGGGCACTGCCCAGGCTGCCCAGGGCAGTGGGCACGGCCCCAAGGCTGCCAGAGCTGCAGGAGGGTTTGGATGATGCTCTGGGGCACAGGGGGTGACTCTTGGAGCTGGTCCTGTGCAGGGCAGAGGGTTGGACTGGATGATCTTTGGGAGTCCCTTCCAGCTCATCATATTCCATGACTCTGTGATAAACCTGGAATGTCTTGAGATGACCCCCAAGCAAGATGGGAAAAGAGGTGGGTGGCCTGAATGCACACTCTGCTGGGAAGGGCTGGTGTCCAGATGTTCAGAAGCCACCCGTGGAGGTGGTGCCTGCAGAGGGGGACACTGGGGCCAGGTGATGTTGATGGCAGCGAGCTGTGTCTTGCTTCTCTCTTTTTTGCCCCAAAGCAGCAGTTTTGGAAGAGGGAATTGCAGGAGGACACCAGAGGTGGTGCTTCATGCTGGGATCACCACGAACACAAGAAGCTGGACTCGGGTGAAGTGTTGAAACTTCAGGTACACGAGGGAGGCCCCACAGTGACACAGGAGATCTGCCTGGAGCAGCCCCACAGACACCAGTGGGAGAGGTTCTGCTGGTCCAGCTAATGTGTGTCAGCTCCCATGAACGATCCAGGAGAGCCAGGACCACGTGGGAGACCACCAAGGGAAGGCGTGACGCTGCAGGGCGAGCTGCTGAGTCCTGGCATGTTGGGCTGTGAGTCAGAACTGACTCCGTGTATTTTGGATATGGAAAGAGGCTGGGGCGGGTTACGGTCTCTGAAGACCCCTGGCTATATTTTTTATATGAAGGCACCCAGTTAATGTTATCCTGAATTCCAGCAGAGGTTACTGCATCTGTCTGACAATTCTGCCCCAGGGCTCCACTGGGAGCCAGGGCCAGGCTGCACCTTTGGAATGACAGCACAAAGTAGTGGAGCAGGAAAAGATCTTCTACCTTTTGATATCTGTGGGGGATCTGGCTCCAAGTTTATTTGTCTTTTCATGAACTGTGTCAATTATCGGTGCCCTTATCAATCCTGAAGGAGATAAATCAGTGACTTATGCATTGGAAACCTTGAAAATTATTCTAGAAACATTTTATTGTCATTATTGTCTCCTGCAGCCACGGTGCCATCAGGTCTCACCCACAGCTTTCAACATTAGCCAACTGGAGGAGGCAGCTCAAGCAGCATCTTGGATCAGCCAGATCTCGAGGTCTAAGGGGGCTGAAGGCAATGACAGAGATGTTGCAGAGGGGATAAATTACTGGAAGAAACACAAGGATCCCCCTGTGATATTGACTCTTGTCATCCTTTGTCTTGTTCAGGGCACTGGGAGTAGAGTCTGGGCCCGTTTTATTCCTGGAAGCTCCGTTTCTTATGGCAGTTTGGAAAAGCAGTAAATTAAGTGTAATCATGCCTTGTGTGCCAAAGGGGAGTGAGCTGCACTCAGAGAAACGGCTTAATTAGGGTGCCCTTGGCAGAGGCAGGTTCTGGGTATATTCTGAAAAGTAATTATAATTAACAGTTGGTTTTTAAGGGTAGGAGAACTGGTGTGTCAGTCTGGGACTGAAGTTCACTGCACACAAGGGAGTAAAGAAACTTCACGTAGGATAAGGGAGAAATAAACAGAGACAGATGTTTCCGTGTCTGGGAACCAGGCAGGTGGGAAGGAGACAGAGGGTTCCTTTTCAGCTCCCAGTGTGGGAAATGAAATGGCAAAGTGGCCTTTTGGAAAAGGTTGTGCTTCTTCCCAGGCAGGCAGGAGAAACCCCGGGCTGAGCAGGAGCTCAGCTGTGCCACCACAGAACTACAGAATTGTTGAAGTTGGAAAAGCCCTCTGAGATTATCAAATCCAACCATCAATCACCACCACCATGGTCATCACTAAACCACGTCCTCAAGTGCCACATCCACACGTTTTTTGAGCACTTGCAGGGATGGGGACTCCAGGGCCAGCCCAGGGCACCCCAGACCTGGCCCAGGCATGGGGCAGAACTGCTGATTTCTCAGGGCTGCAGAGCCTGGGAGGACACAGAGCCTGAACTGACCCTCTGATGGGCTCTTCCCTAAAAAAAGGAGCAGCACCTGCCTTCACTGGGACTTGCTCTCCTAACATTTGTTATAATGTTTTGGAATGTGGGAAATGTTTTTGAAGCCTTTCCCCAGCCTGGTCCAGACATATGCTTGTGAGTTGGAAAGATGTTTTTTAATAAATAGATAAATAGACAAATAAATAAATAGATGGGCTATTACCTGTAAAGTCCCAAAATAACTTAGACAAAATAAATGTCAAAAAATCTAGATTTAGGAGGGATAATAAGAAATTGTTCCCTGTAAGGCCCTGGCACAGGTTGTCCAAGAAGCTGTAGCTGCCCCATCCCTGGCAGTGTCCAAGGCCAGCTTGGATGGGTCTTGGAGCAACCTGGGATAGTGGGAGGTGTCTCTGCCCATGGCAGAGGGTGGAATGAGATGAGCTTTAAGGTCCCTTCCAACTTAAAACATCCCGGGATCCTGTGACTCCATGAGAGGACTAACAGAAATTTTTGTTACAAGAATTGAGCCTGGGGTCTGGTGGGAGAAAACCTGTTTGTGATGACATGGGAAAGACAAGCTCATGGCACCCCTGCCCAGTGACTCAGCTGTGTCTGTGCAGGAACCCACAGGATTTGTCAAATGTTTTGAATTTGCAGCCTTGATGTTCCTTTAAAATATTTTGACAGCCTGGAAGTTCCAGCACTGCCAGGCTCAGGTCTCTGATGTGCCCAGGGAGGAGGATGAGAGGAGAAACAGCCCAGCTGGGCAGAGCTGTGAGCAGCAATTTAGGACTTACAGATCTTTGCTGAGTGGGGAGAGTTGGGTGTGAGGAGCCTCAAGTGAATTGTCCTGTATTTCTCTCCTGATTCTATAATAGACAGTTATGACTTGGACTGGCATATTTTAGTGCAGCTTCATCAGAAACAGCCCAAGGGACAGCAAGAATGGAGAGATTTCATTACTGTGCAATTCAAGGATGAAAGCAAAATCATTCTTCTGATCTGAACTTCAGTCTCTGCGTGTCGTGTACACTGGGGAAGTTGTCAATTAGAAATTCCTTTCAGATCCTTTTACTGCCAAAGTTTTTTCTGTGTTCAGAGTTTTCCAGTTTTCTCACAATCTCTTTGAATGGACTTGGTGGTCCCTATTTTGGAAGTTAAGAGTGGGAAAACCTAGATTTGTAATTAAAGGTTGAGGTGGTGACAACAGCATCACACTGAAGACATAATCTGGGAAATATCAGCCTTGTCCAGAGAAGAGTGTTCAGACTGGTTTATCACCTGGCCATAAAAACAGGATGGAGGGAGAAATAAACGGAGGAGAAAGGCAGAGATGGACAAAACAGGAAGGTTAGTGGGTTTGGTCGTATGAAAGTGGAAATAACTAAATAACTACTAAGAGGATTAGGGAGAAAATAGAGTTTTGTTATGAAGTGTGATGAGAAATTAAATATTTTAATTCTGTCAAGCCTCTGTTGCATTGGGGATGGATTCTTGTGTTGATCTCTGCCATTAAGAGCTCTGGGGAGCGGGGGACCAGCAGAGCAGCCGTGGCTGTGCTGGTTCTCACGGCCCCTGCACTGCAGAGACACCAAAGTCACTGCCAGTGGCGTGGGGAGGGCTCGGAGGTGACCGAGGAGGGGCTGCCAGACACTGCTGAAACCAGCCCAGCAAAGCAGGGATGGAGGAGGGGGGTGAGAGGATCAGGGAAAGGTGGGATAGCAGAGAGCAGTGGCTGGGAAGGAGGATGCCCATCCCACGCAGTGGGAGATCAATCCCTTCTCAGCAGTTCACTGAAACACTCGGCCCATTGCAAAGGGCTGGACGAGGTCAGAGCTGCAGCCTGTGAAATACCTGCAGGTGGAAAAGCTGAGACCACGGGGAAGGTGAGGGAATGTCCCCTGCTCTGGGGGACAGCCCATCAGTGCACTGTGAGGACAGAGGGGTCCCCTTCCATGGCACCACTGCCCATTAACCCCGTGATCCCTTGGCCAGGGCCAGAGTTATGAGCTGTGTTCAGCTCCAAGCTGCAGTCTGAGCTGGGGCACCCCGAGCAAAATGGGTGGTTTGCCCCTGAGCCAGACACAGGGAGACAAAGTTTAATGAGCACACGTTGGAAATCCATCAGTGGCACCTCGTGAGGATGCACTGTCAGCCTGAGAGGCTGCAGAGCTTTCAATGGAGCTATAAAATGAGTCCAAGCTTGATAGACAGCACTGCCAGGCAAACTCCGTGGAAGGGGAGAACAAGGAGACCTCCTCCTTTCTTGTTCCAACCTGTGGGGACCTAAATATAGACAGCACTGACAGGTCTGTGCTGCTCCCACCTCCATGGGCTGCACTTCCCAATCCCACCACACCTCCAGAGCTCAGCCAGGGCCACTGGCAGGGCAGTGCTGGGGGTTGCTGCCCTTCGCTTGGGATCTCATTAGGGTTGGCAAAACCCTCTAAAATCATTGAGTCCAACCACCCCCCAGCACTGCCAAGGCCACCACTGACCCATGTCCCCAGGTGCCACATCCACACGGCTTTTAAATCCCTCCAGGAATGGGGATGCCACCACTGCCCTGGGCATCTTTTCAGTGAAGAAATTTTTCCTGATGTCCAACCTAAACCTCCCCTGGATTTTTGGCATTTCGACTTACACCCCCTGCACCCTTCCTGGCCCTGCCTTTGGTCCTCAGGGTAGTTGCCCAGCAGCGGGACCAGGGTGATGCTGCAGTGGAAGGCAGGAATCCCTGAAATATGGATAGGAGGTCCTTGAAAGGGTCAGTGGGGTGGCATTGCATCAGTTCAGGGACAGATATTAGAGATGGAGTGCAGAGAATAGAAAGACCTTCAGCAAAGACCCAAGGCAAAATAATTTCTTGCTTTGATTGATTCTTCAAATTAATCTGGTACTGCTGCCTCCTAAAACCTGAACTCACAGGGTATAGGGGTTGCTGAGGGCCATGTGTATCCCATGAAGGGAGAAGCTCTGCCTGAACCCTACTGGCACTTACAACAGGGAAAACCACTGTAAGGCTGCAGTTGGCTGGAGAGGTTGAGTGGGTCTCTGAATTACAGCATAGCCCTGCCTGGAGCTCCTCCTGCACCAGTAAAAGGGAAAACAGCAGCAAATCCATTGCAAAATGTCTCATGTATTTCCTGCAGAGGCTGCAGGAGCCTACAAGCCACTGGACCTTCGGTGCTGCAGAGCCGTGACCCTGAGCTGAGGGCACAGGTTCAAGTGCCCTTTGGGAAGGGGATGATGTTCTTTAGACGCTGCCTACGGGTCAAACCCTGAATCTTTACAGAGACGGGGATCTCTTTTCTATATATTTGGTTTTTTTTTTTTTTCCCATGGTAGTAGAAGCAAATCAACCATGGTGTCTGCAGATATGAGGTCCCTGTGATGTCCACAGGACACATATGCACATTCAGCCCATCTGCAGCTGCTCCACAGCCAGCACTGGGGGTACCAAGAGGGCTATGAACCACTTTGCTTTGTGATAATGCATTTTAAAGGCTGGGGACCTCTAAGAAGATCTAAGTGTTTCAACAAATACTGGTCACAGTCACACTTTCCTAGTGTCCTTCACATACAGCACCATCCTGATACTGTCCTTGGGGTGAAGATATAAGGTCATGGAGCTGTTTACTTGAGGTGATGAGCCTAAAAGTGTACCAGGTACATTTTTGCTGTTTTACCTGCTCTGTCCATCTCTGTTAGCCCTTTGTCCCTGATTCTCATGTCACTTTACTGGGACCTGGATGCCCAGCAGAGAAGAACTTGCTGTTTTGCTCTTGACCAATCTTTCAGGTGTAAACTGAATTGAGAAGGCGCAGGAATTGTGAAGGAGCAGCTCTGCAAAGCTGGAGCTTGTCTCCCCTGACTTCAGATGTTTACTCTGCAGACATCTGTGTCTGCACCAGGACATTGCACTGATAGAACCAAAATTGGTTCTTTCAAGCCTTGGCCCACCTCACTGACTTTAGGTCTCTGCTGGAGGATGTCTCATGCCCTCAGTTCTCATGCTTCTGGTTCTCTCCATTGTTGCCCCAGTGCAGGTTGTTGAGACATAACTCAACTGACTCTCATACTATAGCACAAATATTCTCAATCCCACCCTGTCCCTCAGGGCATTGTCCAAACCCTCCTGCAGCTCTGGCAGCCTTGGGACCGTGCCCACTGCCCTGGGCAGCCTGGGCAGTGCCCACCACCCTCTGGGGGAAGAACCTTGTGCTGAGATCCCACCTGAGCCTGCCCTGACCCAACTCCAGCCATTCCCTGGGTGCTGTCCCTGCTCTCAGGGATCAGAGGTTGGAGTTGCCCCTTGGGAGGAGCTGCAGGCCCTGCTGAGCTCTGCCCTCAGCCTGCTCTGCTCCAGCTGCACACACCAAGTGCCCTCAGCTGCTCCTCATGGCCCCTCCAGACCCTTCACCATCTTCACAGCCCATGGATTGATTATTGGGATTGTCTGGGCAGGGCCAGGAGTTGGGTTTCAGTGATCCTTGTGGCTGGGTCCCTCCCAGCTCTGGATATTCTATGATTCTAAGTTTCTGTGACATTTTTCTATTTGGAAATGCCCAGGTGATAGAATTGACTTGTCCCAGCCATCCTTGAGAAGGACGTTCAGGTCTCATGTCCCTGCTTCCTGACGTACCAGAGGAATGCAGGGTAGAGCTGGCCCTCACATCCCTGGGGAGGGTGACCTGATGGATCTGATTGCATCTGTTAAGCTCCTTGCCCTCGAGGAGCACAGGTTTGTGCTGCAAAGGCAGATGTTCTCAGACCTTCCATCCTTTCCATCAGTGGATCCCCCTGTGAAATGAACTCCAGCTCAAGCTGCTCCATCACTCTTGAACTCAACACCAGTAGAAAGGCCTTCAGTCAGTCAGCTCCATCCCACTCCACCTCCTTCAGCTGATTTTTTTCAATATTGGGACCTTCAGGCCAGTTGCATTATTTGCTCTTATCTGAAAATCCCCATTTGTATGAAAATGAATCGAGCCTCTGCTCTGCTTTAGCTCTGCCCAGGCCAGGTGGTTCCTCTGAAAGCTGCTTTTCCTCAGGGAAGTTATGGTGTGGAGACCTTCCCTCGCTCACACCCACTGTGAGCCACCACAGTCATGGCATCACCCAAGCACAGAACAGAATAACCTGGGTTGGCAGAGACCCACAGGGATCACCCAGGTCCAATTCCTGATTGTCTTCAACTGCCGTGTAGGAAAACAAAAGACAACTCCAGAGATCCCCAAATCCTCACCTAGGGTGGCACATGTGGCTCCAAGCTTTGGTCAACCACTTCAGCTGGCCCAGGGGAGGGTCTCAAATGTAGAACTGGTTCCTCCTCAGTACCATGACTGAGGCCCCAGGCTCAGCTCACTCCGACCTGGCTCAACCTTCCACATTTCCTACTGCCTTTGGGGTTAACATTTTCCTTCCCCCAGTCACCCAGATGTCTAAAACTGACTTTTAGAAGTGATACCAATACTTAGAACCCAGGACTACCAGAACCAGCAGGCCTTATGCTGTGTGAAGCTCTGAACAAACACAGCGTGCCATGGGTGACACCAACTGCCCGTGGAGATGCTCCTGGTCCATGGCAAATGCAAGGAACACACTTTCTTTCCCTGTGGGTGAGGTTAAGTCCCATTGGCTCAGCTTTGCTGTGCCTAAGAGCACGCAGGAACACTTTTCCCAGCTCAGTGGGTGCCCTGTGCCTGGCTGAGCCCTGGTAACTTGCTCACACTTGTGCAATCCCCATAAATTCCCTGTTCCCCTGCAGTGCAGACCCGACCCTGCCTGCCCTGGGCTTTGTCCTGTGCAACAGCCACAGAGAAATCACCTCATTTCGTGCTCAGTCAGGAGGAAAAGGAATGAAAAGTGGTTTGTATGGCGAGCCGAGGTTTTGGACAGTAACAAATGGAGCCTTGGAGAGAGAGATGGATGTGGGAGAGTAGAGTCATCTCTGCATCTGTGCAGGACCTCTTTGTACCAGGCTCCTGCTGGAGATGAGGTGGCCATGACAGAGGGAGAAGGGGGTTGAGAACAGCAGCTCTTAGTCCAAGGGACACACTCCTGCAGTCACTGTGTTTTCAGCAGAGGTCAGGTTGGACGGGGCTTGGAGCAACCTGGGCTACTGGAAGGTGTCCCTGCCCAAGGCAGGGGGTGGAACGAGATGGCCTTTAAGGTCCTTTCCAATGCAAACCATTCCATGATTCTGTGATCTCATGATTCTAAGACCCTCTTTGACAGTGCTGTGGATGGCAGGTCCTGTTTCATCTGCTCCTGCAGAGCAGGGACCTTCTCACCCTGCTCTGATGCCTTGTGTAACGCAGGATCAGGCAGACAGCTCTGCCACTGCATCCCTGGGGCATGAGGAAACCACCTGATCTCCTGCCACTGGTCTCAGCCTTAGACCAAATTCTGACCTTTCTATCCATAATTTTCTTGCCCTTACTGGAGCGAGACCTGGCTACCACCACACACAAAAAAAGGGAAACACCAGCTCTGTCATATCCATATCCCATCCCAGCCAAACTGAAGAGCCCACGAGTCAGAGACTGTGTTGATGGATTAAACATAGATGGTTTGAGCATTTTTGTGATGCTTCAGCTCTTCTCTGAATTGCTGAAATGTTCAAAAGATTGCAAGAAAACCCACTCTCAGAAAACCCACTGGTTGCAAACACCGTGTCTCCAAACTCTTAAACCTTCCTCAGTCAGGGAACAACAGAAAGAAGGTTTATCATGAGAATTATCCCAAGATATGTCCCCTCTAGCCCATGGGCAAGCTGTTCTTGGGGCCAATTTCCTCTACAAACATCTGATGTGCTGCAGGTAAGGTCCCCGGTGTGCCCAGGAAGGATCCATGTGCCTGGAAATGCAGTCATTTCATTAACACAGTCAATTAATTCGTGGTCAGGGCCCTGGCCAGCAGGTTGGTGGCTGCTCCTGGAAAGATGTGGCAGAGACAGAAGCACAGCCAATGTACAGTTGCTCTTTCAGAAAGTTTTACTACATTTTTTGACCCAAGGCTGGTTTTGGTTAAAATGCTCCTCAGGTCAAACCTAAGTTGAATGGACACACTCTGACTCTCCCCATGGGTGCTCACAGACCAATGGATGAGATGCTGCTTTCCAACGAAGTTCTGCAGCTCTAAAATTCACATTATTACTGCATCCAGCACAACAGGATGGAGTAACTGGGATATCACTGGGAGGACTTGAACCCTGAGGGAATGCTGCCAGCTTTCCTGGCTGTCCTCAACTTCATTTGAGTGGAGTTTTACATCTTGGCCTGATGGAATTGAACTTCTGCTTTTAGAAATCCTTCTCTTGAACTTTGCCTCTTTCCGTGCCCTGCAACGCAGAGCTGTGGACAGATCCTGCTGGCTGCAGGGGTGCAGGCAGACCAGGAGTGATGCTGCATTATGGCTCTGGGAGAGAACATCTTTTGAGAAGATGCCCAAACAAATCAGGCCTCGCTGGCTTCCCTGTCAGGGATGTTTCATCTGTTTCTGTTAAGAATTAATTTCAGGGGATATGAGACCCAGCTGTTCCTGGGTAGAAAGGCCTCCATTTATCGAGCTGATCCCACCCTCCCATCCTTCTTTAGTGACTCAACAGGACTATGGGCTCTGTACAAGTGTGCATTCTTCAGTGCTTACCTGTCTGATGGCTGCTGATCATGCCCTTGTTTATCAATAATTACCATCCTTCCAAACCTTGCTCCAGTGTTTCTTCTGGTACTTCCTAATAAATACTTTTATTGTGCTCCATTCAAAAAATTTGAAACTCTCATGACATAATCATGAAAACTTGTGGGACTTTTGATACAAATGCAAAATGACAAATCCTACTTTATGGCTTCGTCCCAGCAGCAGGTGAGGGATTTATTGGTCTCATTCCTGGAACCCAGAGCTGTACATCATTGTTTGTCATCAAAACTGCAAGAGAGAAGGTCAGGGAGCCTCAGAGCTCCTCATGTTCAGCTGGTTTGTCCCTTGTGCAGTCACAGCAAATGTGGGGGCTGCGGCATCACCATCCCCAAGAAACAACCTGCCCAGCTTCTGCTGGAATGGGGCTAAGACTGGAAGAGGGAGGGAAGTTCTCAGAGGGGGAACTCAGATATATGGGGATTGAGGTGCACTGGCAAAGCATCCCTGGAAGTGTCCAAGGCCAGGTTGGACTGGGCTTGGAGCAACCTGGGCTAGTGGAAGGTGTCCCTGCCCATGGCAGGAGGTGGAACTGGATGGTTTTTAAGGTCCCTTCCAACCCAAACCATTCTGTGGTGCTGTGAAAGCTGATAAATGTACATTTGCAGGGTACAAGCACGTCTTCCTGGACTATCAGGCCCATTGCTTTAACTATCACTAAACAAATATCTCAGTATCACCTGATATTGTGTGGCTGGGCTTGTTCTTGCACCACAGTGCCCTACTTTGCTAAGCCTGACCCACAGAGCATTCAGGCCTGGCTCTGCAGTGCTGCCGGAGTGGGAAGGTGCTTCCCTTTGCCCTTGCCTGGTTTATGGGAGCCCTGCAGCCCTGCACAGGCACAGGGGTGCTGGGGCAGGGCCTCACCCGGAGACAACACGGATAACAAGGATTGAAAGGGGGATTGAAAGGAAAGCAGGCATGGAGAGCAAATACTGCCCGGGCTGGGCACTGGCAGAGGGCTGGAACTGGGAGCACTGGTGCTGCTGGGGCAAACTTTGCCCTGGGGAAGCTGAACTTGCCACGCAGAGCCCGGGACAACCCTGACTTGTGTGTGTCACCATCAGATCCGGGCTTGGTGCAGGCAGAGACCAGCTCTGCAGGAGGAATTCCAAAGGTTTCTTCCTGGGGCTGCCAGCTGAGTGATCCCCACTCTGTGGAGCCAGAGCTCCGGCTCCGTAGGACACTCTGTGCCAGGTGCTCCTGAGGGAGATCCTGCCATGCAGATCCAGGTTCTGGAGATCCTGCGGTGCAGATCCAGGTTCTGGAGATCCTGATGTGCAGATCCAGGTTCTGGAGATCCTGCGGTGCAGATCCAGGTTCTGGAGGTCCTGCCGTGCAGATCCAGGTTCTGGAGATCTTGCTGTGCAGATCCAGGTTCTGGAGATCCTGACATGAAGATCCAGGTTCTGGAGATCTTGCTGTGCAGATCCAGGTTCTGGAGGTCCTGCCGTGCAGATCCAGGTTCTGGAGATCCTGACATGAAGATCCAGGTTCTGGAGATCCTGCCATGTAGATCCAGGTTCTGGAGGTCCTGCCATGCACATCCAGGTTCTGGAGATCCTGCGGTGCAGATCCAGGTTCTGGAGGTCCTGCCATGAAGATCCAGGTTCTGGAGATCCTGCCATGCAGATCCAGGTTCTGGAGGTCCTGCCGTGCAGATCCAGGTTCTGGAGATCTTGCTGTGCAGATCCAGGTTCTGGAGATCCTGACATGAAGATCCAGGTTCTGGAGATCTTGCTGTGCAGATCCAGGTTCTGGAGGTCCTGCCGTGCAGATCCAGGTTCTGGAGATCCTGACATGAAGATCCAGGTTCTGGAGATCCTGCCATGTAGATCCAGGTTCTGGAGGTCCTGCCATGCACATCCAGGTTCTGGAGATCCTGCGGTGCAGATCCAGGTTCTGGAGGTCCTGCCATGCAGACCCAGGTTCTGGAGCTGCACATCCTACACCTCCTGCTGCAAAGAGCCGAGAGCCAGTGACTGTGCTGTCCTGGCAGGTGCTGAAGGTCCCCCTGCCCCCTGCCCTGCGGATTCCCTGGAGCTGGTCTGGGTGCCTGGCTGCAGGGCCAGGGGCTCGTTCCTGCAGGTGCTCATGTGAAACACAGGTAAAGGGGCATTGCTGAGGGCAGCCTTCCTGAAGCTGCTCCAAGGAGGTAGGACATAGGAAAAGAATTTTGAGGATAAACGTGTTAATCAAAATACACCTCTGGGAGGTTTGCCTGAGCCCACAGTACCGCTGGGAATCCTTTCTTGGGTGCAAGGATGGTGGGGAAATTCAGGACTAAGAAATTAAGCAGCAGATATTGCCTCTGGAGATTGAGACAGACTGCCCAGTGCGACTGATCCTCATCATCAGCTTTTCAAAAATAGCAAGAAACATCCACCTGTGAGAGCTCTCCAGAACTTTTCTTTTCTTTTCTTTTCTTTTCTTTTCTTTTCTTTTCTTTTCTTTTCTTTTCTTTTCTTTTCTTTTCTTTTCTTTTCTTTTCTTTTCTTTTCTTTTCTTTTCTTTTCTTTTCTTTTCTTTTCTTTTCTTTTCTTTTCNCTTCCTCTTCCTCTTCCTCTTCCTCTTCCTCTTCCTCTTCCTCTTCCTCTTCCTCTTCCTCTTCCTCTTCCTCTTCCTCTTCCTCTTCCTCTTCCTCTTCCTCTTCCTCTTCCTCTTCCTCTTCCTCTTCCTCTTCCTCTTCCTCTTCCTCTTCCTCTTCCTCTTCCTCTTCCTCTTCCTCTTCCTCTTCCTCTTCCTCTTCCTCTTCCTCTTCCTCTTCCTCTTCCTCTTCCTCTTCCTCTTCCTCTTCCTCTTCCTCTTCCTCTTCCTCTTCCTCTTCCTCTTCCTCTTCCTCTTCCTCTTCCTCTTCCTCTTCCTCTTCCTCTTCCTCTTCCTCTTCCTCTTCCTCTTCCTCTTCCTCTTCCTCTTCCTCTTCCTCTTCCTCTTCCTCTTCCTCTTCCTCTTCCTCTTCCTCTTCTCTCCATCCAGCATCTGCCAGACCAGAAATCTGTGTCAGAGACTTTGGCCACTCTTACAGACAAGCTGATATAAAAGGGTTGTTAAGGACATTCCATCATTTTATATGCAAATGTGATAACATGTTTTATTGTTTTATATTTCTGTAACTTCATACCATTACTGCAAATAGACTCTTTCAGGTAAACAGATTCTTCAGCCTTTAAATCTCCTCTAAGCCATAAAGCTGACAGGGCCTCACTTTCTGAAAGCCAGCACTGCCCTGCTGAGGGTGTGGTGCTTCTGAAACCTCAGACCAGAGGACTCCAGTCACTCTCAGGCTCTCAGCCATGTCTCATGGAAAGCTGAAGAGCAGCAGAGATCCCACCACGGTTCTTGGACCACCTTGGAGCTGCTCTGATGGCAGGAACAGCACTGCAAGCCAGGAAGGCTCCTTGTCAGGCTTGGTGCTGAGGTGGATTTATCTCCCTGCTCCTGGTCTGTGTAGGGACACAAAAAGGTGCTGCCAGGAAAGGTCTCCACCCAGGGATTAATTCCCCTCCTCTGCACTCATTGTTAGGTGGTTGGTTTTTTCAGTATTTTCCTTAATTTCAAGGAAACTGTGTGCAGTGCCCAGGGAAGGTGCTCTGTGGGTCTGGGAATAGCTGGATATTCCCACACTCACCAAGGTGGTGCCATCCTTTCTCCAGCTCGTTAAAACGAACAATTAAAATACGTAAGAACGTGAGAAAACAGTCCTGCAGATTTGATGCCTCATGATTTCGGTGGGGTTTGGAGCTTCCTTCAGAGAGGTGCAACAAGGAGTTGGTTGGAGCAGAAAAAAATGCAAGACAGGCCACAGGAACATGTTCCATTGACAGTGGAGATCAAGAGCCTGGTCTGCTCAGGGCAGCCTGTGAGGACAAACACCCAGAGCTGACACCTCCTTGGGGGTGTCCCAGCTCTTCCCCATCACCCACCTCCCAGCCTGGGGGAACCAGGTCATGACTTGGCTTCAAAGGGTTTGGTCACCAGCACATGGGAATGGCAATGTTTGGCTTGGGAATGACTTGGGAGTGGTTTCTGCTGAGGTTGAACCTCCGGCCATGAGCTGGAAATGTTTGAGGAGCTGGTGGCTGATCTCTGTGGATGACCCAGCACATTGCCCGCGGCAGGACTGAGATGGGTGAGGGTCCAAAGCCCAGGAGCCTCCAACCCAGCTGGTCCCTGCCACGGGTGAGCTGCAGGAACCCAAACCCAACCCTGTCAGTGTCAGCTCACATCAGATACTCACAAATGTCATTTTATCAGAGAGCTCCAGCTCACGCGCTGCCCCAGGTGCTGTGCCAGCTCAGGAGATGTTTGCATTTCATTTCACTCTCCCAAATTCCCTGATGCAGCTGTTTCCTTCTCCTTGGCTGTATCCTTGCCCTGCCTTAAAGCACAACGTCCACAGTAACACGTCGAACACTGAGGTGGAAATCTGGTTATTTAGTACCCAAACTGAACAAAAATTCTGGAACGAGATAAGGTTTGATTAATTAGTTTATGTGCATCATATCACCAATGAGATACACATTAACAGCACAGACAGAACTCCATTACTGCCATCACCAGAAAGATCTTCCTACCCCTGGAAGTCCCCCTGCTGCAGCACCCAGTTTGACTGAGCACTGGGAGCAGCTGCAGGGGAGGCAGGAGGAGCTCTGTGGCTCCTCTTCCCTTGTCACATCACTGGTGTAAACCTCTCTCACACAAGGCAAGCAGACATACCTAATTTGTTATCTGCAGTTGGAATTCATTTGCTGTCTGCATTTTTGGGAAGTCCCAACCTACTCTTCTCTTCTGACATGCCTGACATTTTTCCTGCTATCCTGATTTCTGTTATTTGGCCTAATTTAAGACAAGACAGCCTATGCTGTTGGCAGTGGTGACGCTGCTGCAGTGTGGAGCATCTGTCCTACAGATTGAATTTACATTTAACCTACCCCACTTTAAGGCTTAAAGTGTAAAGGCCACAGTCATTACCTAGAGAAAGCCCATTTGTAGGTGGTGGGAGCAGTTGGGCCGTTTGTGCCTCAGACTGCCACAGTCCTGTTCCTGTAACAGAGGAAACAGCTCTGGGAGTGAAGAGCTTGGAGGGTCAGACACATCCCCAGCACCATCATCAGCCTCAGTAGAAGCATCACAGTGGCAGTGAAATCCAATTTCTTCACTGACAGGTTTTAAAACACATTTCTGACGCTCAGTGAATTTGTGTGAGGGGAAATAGTGTTCCAGTGGAAATGCCTTGGTGTGGATTGTGCTTTGGTGTCCTGCATTGTACCCAAAATCTCCAAGTGATGTTGACTCCAAAGGCATGTCAGTGCTTCATTAACCTTGTCCCAGCTTCCAGCAGCTGCTGGTTCAGTCTCCTGCCATCCTCAGAGCTCTGCTGCTCCTCTCTGCGTTTCCTCTGGCTAATTATAGACTGGAATCAAGTCACTTCTCAGCTTGTTTGTCCCCTTTTTGAGCACACTCTCTGTGCTTAAATTTTCCCCATGCCTTCAACCTGAAGCATTATTGTTCCATGTTTTCTGGAATGCTGTCGCCCAGGAGAGGCTGGCCACCACTGGTGGGCACAGCACCTTTGGAGCAGTTGGTCTCTGGTGTAGCCCGATGAAGGGCCTGCCTGCCCTCAGAATCATAATAAATAATAACAGACACTGCTAATATTTATTGTTTCAGCAGTTCAGCTTTCCTGCAAAAAAGTGATGGAGAAGAAATCCTGTTGCTGTCCCATGGGCAGGAAATACATCTGGAGGACTTGCTTGGCTTCCTGAGAAGTTCTTCCATGGACCCTTTTGCTGTGGATGTATGGCAAACAGGGAGGACAATCAACTTCCTTTGGAGCTTCACCCAGGGGCAGAATGTCACAGCATCACAAGATGGTTTGGGTTGGAAGGGGCCTTAAATCTCGTCTTGTTCCAACCCCTGCCATGGGCAGGGACACCTTCCACCAGACCCGCTTATTCAGAGCCCTGATGTCACTTCCTTGTGGTGCATTTGTGGTGGTTTGACACCTCTGTTGACTCTTCTGTTGAGCAGCAGAGATGGTGAATGATGGACTGGTGAGCACTTTGAGGTCTGAGCTGGGATCAGCCTCCAGCCAGCTGGAGACACACGAGGATAATGCAAGTCTTGGCACCCAAACGGTTTATAACCGAATGCACAAGGTAAGGGTGTTAACAGAGGGTGAAAACCACTTGTTAAATGTTTATAACTTGAAGCATCACCACAAAATCCAGATATTGAAAGCAGAATTGAGTCCCTTTACCTTCTCACAGAAGGGTTTTGCAACCAGCCTCCTGTCAAACTCCCAAGGACCAGCTTCACACTGCTCAAAAGGGGCATTTTCACATTTCCTTCTGTGCATTTAAGGTCTGGGATTTTCTCTTAAGTAGCAAAAAGGAAATTAAACCACCATCTTACAGCTGAAGGAGTCACTGGCTTGCCTTAGAACCATTGAATTGTTAAGGTTGGAAAAGACCACCAAGGTCATCGAGTCCAACCTTTGACTGATCCCCACCTTGTCAATTTGTCCAGAGCACTCAGTGCCATGTCCTGTCATGTTCTGAACCCTTCAGAAACTATTCTTGCTGTTCCCCAGGCCCAGGCCACCAGGCAGTTTGTGCAGAGAGGGCTTTGTATCCTGCAAAAGTACCTAATTCCTGCTGAATCTCTCTGTCTAATATTCCTTATGGCCAGACAGAGCCAGCCTGTCCCATGGCTGCACTGAAGCTCTCAAATTCCCAGCTTCATCACCCGGCACATAATAAAAAAACCCAGAAAATACAAAAACGGGAACTTTTGCCCAGTGCTTATTGTAGACACAGTTTCTCCAGTTCTTCAAAGCTCACACTGATGGGGATTCCCATGTCACGTGTCATTACCTGTGTAACCCTTTTCCACAATGGGCAATATTAGATATTACAAGCCTCCTAATTAATGTAGAGAAGATCTGTGCAATTAAAGTATGGCTTTTCTTCCTAAACCCAAGCAGGGAGTGCCCAGCACGAGCCTGCCTGGGTGCTGGAGCAGCGAGAGTCATTATTTCAAGAGACTCCATAATCTCCTCAACAGTTTTACATCTGTGGCAACGTGGACCAGCCAGAAACTCACCCTCTGTGAATTAGTGTTGCCTCATGGATTTCTGGCCCCAAAAGCAGCTCTCATGCTTCAGTTTTCCGGAGAGATTAATTGGAGTTGCAGGGATGAGCTGAGAGCCTGCTGACGTGTGCTCCTGAGCTCGGCAGCTCCTGCAGGCTTGGCAAGAGCTGCCCTTTGCTGGGAGCACCAAGGGTGGAATGCAAATGGGCCAACAGCTTAAAGAAGGTAAGAAAAATAAAGGTGCAATTTAATGAGACCACAACAATGATGACACGGTTCAAACTGCGAGGGGAGAGACAAATCACTCCGAGAAGGGTTGCAAAGAGCCTGTGGGGTTGGTTGACAGGTCTCCTGGGTAATGAACTGAGCAGTGTCAACTGGTTAGGTGGGAAAAGACCTTTAAGGTCATTGAGGGCAGCCAAAAAATGTCACAGACCAGGCTGGATTGACCTTTTGCTGAGACCAGGTCTGTTGTCAAGGTTCTGCTGTGTCCCAAGTGCCTTTTTCCATCAGGGAGAGGAGAGGAGAGGAGAGGAGAGGAGAGGAAAACTCTTTGGGATACTAAGAAGACCTGAAATGAAGGAAGCAGATCCAGTGGGGTCCCATTCCCTGTACAGATACCCAGAGGTAAGGAGGGACGCAGCTTTCGACAGGCCAGCAAGGGTTTAGGAAGAGGTGTCAGACAGGGGAGGTCCCAGTCTGAGAGGATCAGAAAGCTCTAAGGGGTTCATCACCAGCAAGGGCTGAAACTATGGAGCTGGGAAACAAGAGCCCTGTATACAGAGAAGGTTGTTTTTTCTAGATTTTCAGGAAACAAAGTAAGACCTTTGTGAATTTTGGCAAAAAGCACAAGAATGAGACACTCAGCCTTTTTTTTTTTTTTTTTTTTTTTATTTTATTCTTTTTTTTCAAGAAAA
>VWZG01003563.1:267906-368130 GCA_013396735.1 Grallaria varia
AATCAAAAAAATTAGGACCTTCACCTTTTTTTTTTTTTTTTTTTTTAATATACTCCTTCTTTGCAAGAGAAAGAATGCATTCTTTTGAAAGATTTCCAACAGTTTTCCTCAATATCTAATCCCTCAAACATCCTGCTCAGCAGTTGTTCCTGTTGTCATGACGGGTGCTGGGTGAACCAATGTTTGTGTCCCAAAGGGTGGTTGTCCTTCCCACATCCATTTCCCACACAGGACGGTGGGTCCTTTGATAAAACACTTCTTTTATCTCCATTGGCAAGTGGAAATTCCTCACTGAAGCTGGTCCAGAGACGCTTTGCTATCATCTTTCCTGGTGTTAAGCCTGACTGATTTGTGGGTATGTGACTTCTTTACCAACATTTGGGCTTGGAACCCACCAACTCGCCCATGAAAAACTTCTCTGGGGGGTCACACCAGGGCCAGCAGGGCTCAGGAACAAGTCCCTGTCCTAAAGGGGCTCCAGAAGAGCTGGAAAGGCACTCTGGACAAGGGGGAATGGTTTCCCACTGCCAGAGGGCAGAGCTAGATGGGATATTGGAAGGAATTGTTGGCTGGGAGGGTGGGCAGGCCCTGGCACAGGTTGGGCAGAGGAGCTGTGGCTGCCCCATCCCTGGTAGTGTCCAAGGCCAGGTTGGACTGGGCTTGGAGCAACCTGGGCTGGTGGAAGGTGTCCCTGCCCATGGCAGGCGGTGGGACTGGATGATCTTTAAGGTCCCTTCCCACCCAAACCATTCTGTGATTCCAGGATTCTTGGATTTATTCCATAAGATCTTCCACCCCAGCTGAAACTGCCACCCTGGACCTTAAAACACACAGAAGGTAAGTTCAGACCTCTTTAGGATTCAAACACCACAAACCCCCAGTGCCTTGCCCTGCAGCTGGTGCAAAGGACATCACCAACACTGTCCTGGGGACACTCAGCACAGCAGGGGAGGGAAGGATGAGAATCTCTTGCAAGTACCAGCACTAGGATTTAAATCATAGAAACACAGAGCATTGGAATGGTATAGGTTGGAAGGGGCCTTAAAGCTCATTCAGTCCCACCCCCTGCCATGGGCAGGGACACCTCCCACCAGCCCACGATGCTCCAAGCCCCGTCCAACCTGGCCTTGGACACTTCCAGGGATGGGGCAGCCACAGCTTCTCTGGGCAACTTCAGCCACTGGACAACCATCTGGACAAACACTTCAGCAAGCAATTTAAAAAATTCATTAAAAGACATTAACATACCCATCATGCCAAGCCTTTTATTTCTGTTTAAAGCCAACCAAGCCCAGATCTCAGTGCTGTGGCCCTGCCCTGCAGCCCCCTGAGTGGGACCCACGTGGAGCTGCACACTTGGGTTGTAGAAACCAGCCTGGGTATGAACTGGTTGCAGCACCAAGCTCTGGGCTCTGCACCAGGTACCCTGTTCAGCCCAAGTGCCAGTGGGGTTCATCCCACTGGGAATTGCAGCCTGGGGGAGATATCCAGCCTCCTCACTGCACATGGGGTGGTCTGACCCCTCTGAACTACAGACACCAGGAGCTCATGAGAAATGACACGTGTCCAAGTCGTGTCCAAGCTCTGCACCCACAGTGGGTCAGCCAGGATGCCCTGGTCACTCTTGACTCCCTGCAGCTCCCTTGGCCATGGTCAGTGTGGAGGAGCATTCCCTGGGGAAGCCGGTCTTGCCTTTGCCTCTGGAGTGATGGGGATGGGGAGGTGTCCCAGAGAACTCGAGCTGCCCATCTCTGCCTCCAAACTCAGGCTTTGGGATCCATCTGGGCTCCAAGTGAACTGCAGGAAAATTCTCAGACACGGGGAAATGAGCTAAACCCAGAGAAACCACAGATCCTCTCTGCTCCCAGGAGAGGGACATCTCATTCCAGGAAGATGTCTGGAGTGCTCTTCTCTCTGTCCCACTGCAAAAGAATGTTTCTTATCATTCCCATGGGATCTGGAATGACAGAGTTTCATCCTCGGAATGTCATTTAGCATTTGGAATTGTGTGCAGTTCCTGGGTTTGTTCTCTTCTGCTCCTTTTGCTGTGCTTCTTGGTTTTGAAGCTCTGGGTCACAGCTTGATGCTCCTTGTCCACATGGCTTAGCCCTCAGCAACTCATTGTAGGTGAATGCTGAGAAATAGATTTGGGGAAGTTTAAATTATTTGATTCTTCATGTATAATTGAAAATGGAATCTGAAAATACACAGACTCTGACACAGTCTCATTTCTTGAAGTCTGTTTTAGTTTAAAAAATAGGTTAATAATGATGTCCAAGATTTTATTTTTTGCAATAAAAATACAGAATTTTGGAAAAAATTGCTTCACTGAACTTTCTGTGTTGAGGTAAGAGAGTCAAATCTGGCATTTTACACTCAATGTTTTTCTATAACTGGGAGACTTTTCCTTTACACTGTGTTTTGAAGGAAAAAGTGAAGTGAGCTCATGGGGTCCTGGCAGTGGCAGGATAACAGCAACTCCCCTCTGGCCTGGGGACTCCTTGGCTGCATCCAAACACCACTGGGCTCTTTCTTTCAACAGGCTGGATCTCAGACTGGTGTTGATATGTTGTTTGTTCCTTTTCCTCTTCTGTCACACACCCTGTGGGACTGCACTGTCTCCTCAGTTTTAATGGCAAATTTTCCCCCTGATTATGAAGCTTGGGGGAGTCTCCACTGTCATCAGGGGACTCCACAATGACCCAGTCTGGTCTCTGCTGTGCTGGCGCCTTTCATCTCCTGCCGAGGTCCATTGAACCCCTGACAATATTGGGCTCCCACCAAATTCTCCATAAATACCTGGGAGGGATCTGCAGATGTTTGCAAAGTTCATTCCTTAGTTCTTGTGTTCATCTTGAGTCGAGGCTGTCCAGACTGATTGAGTTTGTCATACAAAGTCATAGAAACGTAGGTTGGAAAGGGCCTTTAAGATCACTGAGTCCAACCCTTCCCCCAGCACTGACAGTGTCCCACTGACCATGTGCCCAAGTGCCACCTACACAGGGATGGTGACTCCACCACTGCCCTGGGCAGCTGTGCCAGTGCTTGCCCACTCTGTCAGGGAACTTTGCTCTAATATCCAAACTGAACCTTCCCTGGAGCAACCTGAGGCTGTTCCCTCTCCTCCTGTCCCTGTTCCCTGGAGCAGAGCCTGACCACCCCCCAGCTCCCCCATCCTGCCATGGAGTTGCAGAGCCAGAAGGTCCCCCCTGAGCCTCCTTTTCTCCAGGCTGAGCCCCCCCAGCTCCCTCAGCCCCTCCTGCTGCTCCAGCCCCTTCCCAGCTCCATTCCCCTCCCTGCACATGCTCCAGCCCTTCAAAGTCTCTCTTGTAATGAGGGGCCCAAAACTGAACCAAGTATTTGAGGTGGGGCCTCACCAGTGCCCAGCACTGTTCTCTCCAGCGCCAGTGTGCATTCCCACAGCTCTGGGTGCTGCTGACACCAGTACAGGATGGCGCCCTTTACTGCTGCTCCTTTAATAAAGGTGACACCCGAACTCCTCAGGGCTGAAAAGCAAACCTGGGGTCAAGTTCCTGACTGGGGTAAAAAAAAGTCCCTCCTTCAATTCCCACTCAGAGCCAGGGCAAGGTCTGGGGAGACGAGAACAACCAGCCTGTGCAGGGAAGTAGAGTGTGGAGGCTCCAGTTTGGGACTTGTCCGATTAATGAATGAAGAAGCGATTGCTTTATAACAGGAAAGGACTTTCACTGCGTGTTCTCTCCTCTTCAACACTTCTCCAGTTTTTGAGAGCATGTCCCACACACTACCCTGGGCTGTGCCCGGAGCTGCTCGGCCAGTGACCAGGTGCTGTGATATTCAGTTGTCCTCAGCAGAGTGACACTGGGAAGCAAAGGTGACTTCCTTCCTTTTCACCTCTTGCTGGGGCTGCTGGAGTTCAGAGGGGTCCCCAGCACAGCCCAGGAGGTGCCTCCACTCAGGGCTCAGCTCTTGAGCTCCACTTTCCACTTCCGTGGCCTTTTCACCTCTATTTTATACCCACGTGCCTCCAGGCTGGCAGAGCTGAAATGACAGAGGTTTTTCCCCCTGCAGTAACTTCAACCACCAGTGTGAACTTCTCAGAGCAGCATCCCCTGAGCTGCAGCCCAGGAGGGGCAGGGGCAGAGGGCAGAGAGCAGCTGATCCTGGCTGGAGACCATCCCTGCCAGCCTGCAGGTCCTGGCTCCTCTCTCCTGCCAGACAGGCTGGCTCTGGAGGGTGACACAGGGACCAGGAGCACTGCAGCTCTCACTTGCCCGTGGCACCTGCCCAAAAGAATTAATCAGAGTCACTCGGCAGCTGCCTTGAAGGAGTCCCCACTGTGCCCCTGCCAGGATCCGTCAGACAAAGGGACACTGTTTGGGTAATTTGCTGATGCCAAATGTGTTCATTATCTGCCTCTCGGTATCGGAGGAGTGTCTGGCAGAGCTGGTCAGCAGCCATGGGGATGGCGCTTGCTGGCAGTGTCTGATGTCCTGACAAGGGCAGAGAAAGCCCCAGGGAGCTGCTGCTCAATGAGGAGCAGACACATGGAGAGCAAGGCCAACACTGTGCTGGGATTGCTGCATTCACACCCCACACTCTCTGAGCTCCTCTTGCTGCCTGGCAGCAGGAGACTCAATATCTGCCCGGTGGGATGTCCCCTGTTCCAAGGGGAAGAAACACCAGGCCCTCTCCACGTCCCCTCCCTGCACAGAACCTCTGCAAGAAAAGCACCTTGTGAGCAAGAGAGGGGCAGGCAGAGCAATGCATGGTCCTGACCTGCAGCTTTTTAGTGCAGTTTTCTTGTCAGCCTTGGGTTACACAGGGAGGTGCTCCCAGCAACCAGACAATGGTGTTCTTTGACTTCTGGAGCCAATAAAAGCAATTAAATATAAGGATTCTGCCAAAGTGCTCAGTGCATACAGTTGGAAAGGAGGGTGTGAAGGCATCTCATGAATGCTCAGCATCAGCAGTTGTGCTTTGAAGGCTTCCCATCTTCTGCATGAATGGTTGTCTAGTGGTTGAGCAACTGATTAAGCATCTGGAGGCCAGGACTCCCACCTCTGCTCTGGCCACATCTTTGTCCTCTCTGTCAAACGAGATGGCATTTCCTTTGTCTGCCCAGTCATTTGGGTGGGGACTGGAAGCAACTGTAATTCTTCACACAAGAAACTGCTGCTGTTGACGTGTTTGCTTGTCAGCAGAGGTCCAAAAAAGGTGTCCCTGGCAGGGTGTGGAGAGGGATACAAGGATTAGTCACCCCCAAATAACCCAGAGGTTTGGGCATTAGTAAAGGCACATCCACTTCAAGTCACAGCTGAGCTTCATTTGAAGCAGGAACTGGAATTTGTTCTACATGTGATGAACATCCCAACCACAGGCTGCTCCAGAAAGGACTTGTGAGAAATATTCCAGATATCTCAGTAATACTAATTACACATTAAAAATGAACCCTCAGTTGTTTCAGGGCCTCTTTTTTCCCCTGAATAAAACTCTTGACTGCTGTCCCTGCCTTGCCCTGATTCTTCCCTGCTGTGTGCCCAGACAGCCCCAGGCACAGGTGTCCCTTCAGATGGGCCATGTTCCAGTGCCAGACACTGGGCAGGTGTGTGATGTGCAGGCCAGGTGAGCTCCTCCCTCCTGTCACACTGATGCTCTCAGGTACCACACACGTACCCAGTACTTCTGATGGCCAAAGAGTGCAGGAGCCAAACAGGAAAAAAGTTGCTGTTCCTGTAAAGTGGAGGCTGTAATGCTGATATTCAGTTCTTTATGGAGCAAATCCCCACTTTCACATGGAACTTGCCCTGCTTTCCCATCTTTGAGAGCACTTGGTCTGGTGACTCCACTCCAATTTTTGCCCCTGCTGCACACCCTGGTTCCCACCCCTGGGGTTCACCCCTTCATTGTCCACAGTGCCTGGTTGTGGCACATCTTGGTTCTCAGACTTGGGGAGCTCTGACATTTATCCTGCCCTTCATTTACCAGCATTTGTACCTCAGTGCAGCCACCTGTGCCAAAACTAAGGCCTCCAGGAATTCCACCATGGCCTGTCTACCATCAGGTGAGACAAAGCACCCCAGGGGCTGAGCAGAGGTCTGGTCACAGAGGCAGGACACCTGCTCTGGTGACTGAACCCTCAGCTGGGTAAAGGGCCCAAGAGCTGCACATTTCTAAGACAAGTTGGACCGCCTGAAATTACTGAGAGATGCTTTACCTCTGCACCCATCTCCTTTTTCCAGGGGTCATTTATTTGCTGATAATTTTGTCTTGGTCACCACCGACCTGGTGCCTCCTTTGAGCCAGACTCATGAGCCAAAGGGACCTCCTGACATATCCTGCCATTTAAAATGGGGATGTCTCTAGGATTGCACTGCCAGGCTTTGTAAAAAGTTCAGGAGTTTCACCATGAGTCTCCAGAAAGCTGCAAGTGGAGCTCTCCTGCCTACTGAGCAAGGATGTGTCACGAGCTCAGTCACTGCGCCCAGCCCACACCTCGAGCAGGAACCTGAGGGGAGAGATAGGCTTGGGATGTGTCCTCAAACCAGCACATTCCTGTCTGAATCTCATGTCTGCTCCACTGCCTGGTGGAGGAGTGAATTCCACAGCTGCTGCCCCGGTGGAAAATGCTCCTCTCCAGCCTCCCACATCTCCAGCCAAGTTTTCCAGACACGAGGGGCTTGAGATGGGTTATTTCTGGGAAGTGCTGCGGATCTGCTTGTGGGAAACTTGTTTGCTCTGAAAGATCTCAGGTCAGGCAACCAAAAATGGGCCTTCTAGTGGTGCATGTGAATCTCGGCTCAGCCCTGGGTTTTGCTCCCCAGCATTGTCCGAGATGCTCTGAGCTGTCAGGGTGGTGCAGGAGCAGGGTTTCCAAAATAGCTCAGCTCACCTCAAAGCAGGACTTTGACCATCCTTATGGATCCCTTCCAATTCAGGATGTTCTGTGACTCTGATTCTGTGCTAGAGGAAGTTTGGTGCTAATCTCTTGAAGATAATGTGCTCCCAGGGCAAAACAATGAGCCTTGTACGGAATAGAAATCCTTTCCAATTCAGAATATTCTGTGGTCCTGTGCGGTGGGTTCACTGTGGCTGAATGGCAGGTGCCCACCCAGCCGCTCTATCATTCCCCTTCCCAACTGGACAGGGGAGAGAGGAAGGGTGGAAACAAACAAACAAAAAAAANTGGTGAGTGCTGTGCTCAGTGGGAGCCAAAATATGGGTGTGTTATTGACACCAATGCAGAGCACTGTGAGGGCTCCTATGGGGAAACAAATTCTGGCTCAGCCAGACCCACCACATCCTGTAAGGAAAAATTGTTGGTGCCCATGGAAATAAAAACAGACTAGTTGAATGGAATCTTTTTCTTGGGGATGATCCTGTGCAGGGTTAAGAGCTGGAGTCAGTGGTCCTTGTGGTCCCTTCAAACTCAGCATATTCTGAGATTCTGTGATAAATCCCCACATGCCCTTTAACTACTGACAAATGCAGAGCAAGAGACGCACTTGGTATTCACTCCTAGTGAAGATTTTAGTGAGAACAACATTCTCTGGGACTGTAAGAGGAATCACTCGACTGATGTTAATAAACTGACAGATCAGAAATTGGAGCAAACAGAGGCTGAAAATGCTCCACGAGGCTGCCATAGCTCTGCACGTTGTGTCAATCCAGTCAGTTAACTGGAAGGAAGAATCCAATTTATTCGGAGGCCCAACATGATGAATAAGTCATTTCCCAGGATAGGAGCAAGGAGAACTCCTGAAAACACACTGGACAACTCAGAGACACCCTTTTGGCATTGAGTAATAAGTGAAGAGAAAAAAAAAGAAGGGAAAAAAAAAGGAGCAGCTTTGAGAGTTATTTTCTTGTCTCTGTTGAGCAATTTAATTTTATCTTTACACTGAAAAGCTTGTAAGGCAGAATCTTTTTTTTTTTTTTCCTTTCCCATCGAGAAAGGTGTCTGTGCTAACAGGACATGGCCCTGAACAACCTCATGCAGGTCTGTGGGGGGTTTTCTCTCCCCTCTCAAGAGGAATTTTAAACACTATTCTGTGAGTAGTGCCCACCAATGTGCACATGGTGGATTCAGGATAATTTCCTTTGTGAATTCTCAGAGGTTGGACATTTGCTTGACAGAATTTACTATTTTTAACCCTTAGTGCTTGTTCCCATCAAACAGTTAGAAGGGAAAATGTCGCTGCTGACTTTGAACACCATATTCTTTATCTCTTCTGAGGAGTTTGAATGAGGGTGGACCTGCCTTTTCAGGGCTCGGAGAAACAGTGACCTCTTCAAACACCAGGGATTGGCCCAGAGGGTGAATAAGGACCTCACCAGCCCCTGAGCATCACATGGGATTTGTTCCCCATCACGTTCCCATGAGGGGTCTGACAGTCTCTGTGCTCTCTGCATCTTCCCTGGGAGGGTGGGCAGGTCCTGGCACAAGTTGGGCAGAGGAGCTGTGGCTGCCCCACCCCTGGAAGTGTCCAAGGCCAGGCTGGAGCAACCTGGGCTGGTGGAAGGTGTCCCTGCCCATGGCAGGGGATGAAAAGAGATGGTGTTTAAGGTCTCTCTCAACCCAAACTACTCTGTGATTCCATGATCTTGGCTTGCAACCTGCAGACAAAGGGGAATGGGCTGCCCAAATTGGGCAAACACCCTTGAGCATTAGGAGGTTTTTGTCCTGGGTGCAGATGGACCCTGTGCCTGAAGGTTGATTCACCAGTGACTGGGATCAGTGTAGAGGTCAGTTTATTGAAGAGGTTAACAGCACAGAAAGCCCAGTAACTCCAGAGGCCAAAGCTTCATCCTTAAAACTCTGGGAGCAGAGACAGACCTGCTGAAGAATGACTTCTGAAGGGAGAAATACAACTAACCCTGAGTCCTTAGAGAAAAGCACAGAATGGTTTGGGTTGGAAGGACCACAGAGCTCATCCCATCCCATCCCCTGCCATGGGCAGGGTCACTTTTCACCAGCCCAGGTTGCTCCAACTTGGCCTTGGACACTTCTAGGGATGGGGCAGCCACAGCTCCTCTGGGCACTCTGTGCCAGAGTCTGCCCACCCTCCCAGGGAGGAATTGCTTCATGTCGGAAGGGAACATTGGGATTCCCTTTGAATGGGGCTAAAGCAAGTCCTGCCTTTCCCCAGAGCCTTAACAGGGCACCTGCACAGTCTCACAAGGCAGGAGCTGCCTGGACAGAGTGACCATCACCTGGTGAGTCCTTTTTCCAGCTCCTCACCTGGGCAGAGCCCTGTGCCAGCCCAGCAGTGCCAGCTGCTCGGCCATAGCACACCTCAGGGATCATCTGAGTGGCTCGATCTTTTTCATGTCACACAAATTATGCCAACCTGCTTTTTAATGTGATTACTGTCTCTTCTGGTTCCCGTCGTGCCTGGAAACATCAGAGCAACCCGAAGTGCAGTGAGGAGCAGAGTGGGCATGAGCCAGGGCGTGTTAAATGAGAGAGAGCTTCCCCTGCCTGTGTGGGGAAGGTGGGTGAGCTCAGATTTCAGCTCCTCGGCACTTTTAGCCTGTTCCACACACATGAAAAGGAAATACTGAGAAACACCCAGGGCCCAACTGAGGTTCATTCCCTGATGTTCATCCTTCCTGCTGCTCCTGCACTGCTTGGAGCTGGAGCTTGGGAGAGGACACCCCACTGTGAGCACCAACAGGGCACCCTGGCAGCCCCCAAGGTGGACAGAACAGACACGTTCACTCACACACACTCAGGGCTGTTGGCATCAGATCCACACTTAAAACTGTGTTTTCTGGGACGAGCCAAGCTCCTGTCTCCGTGGTGCTCCTCAGCCCTGGACATGCAATGGGATGGAGAGGTGCTTTGATGTGCAGCTTCTCCCCTTCTCCTCCCTGCTGTCCTCCAGACACACCAGCATCCAGCCTATTGATGGACCATGGAAAGCACCCTCAGCTTCAGCCATCAGCTGTCCCCATTCTATTTTTAACAGGCACCCTGATCTTTCTGAGCTATTTCTTGAACTCTTTGCTGTCAGATACGTGTGGATTTTGCAATCTGCACTGAAAGCTCGAGCCATTAACCCCCGTCCTGATGTTCTCACCATGAACACTGAAGAACTCAGGGCAGGGCATCCCTCTCATCTCATATGAGGGACATGGGGCCAGTTTTCCACACACCAGAGCGAGACAATTTCAGCACACCAGCTCTCAGCAGCATCAAAGTAGGGATGAATATTTTTAAGCATTAATACCAGCAATCTTTTGAGATGAGATATGTTTTTCTGCACAAATGTAGTGTCCTACAGACACTTGCTACATGGAGCAGATTAGACTCAAAGGAACGACTGATGCTGGAGGTCCCATATAATTGGTTGCAAAATATCATTAGTTTTTAACACAATGTATGATAATGTCTTAATACAGAAGAGACTGTTGCCAAGAACATGTGACACAGCCCTGGATGTCCTTGAGCTGGAAAAAGAATACTCAGTCACCAGCTGGCCCTTGATCAGGGTCCAGTAAAAGTTTGTAAACTCCTGGTGAGGGCACTGGTTTTGATTTTCTTTTCTTGAGTGCTGCTTGTCAGAAACAAATCAGTGACATAACAAATGCTCCCCTCAAAGTCATACAGACACAGAAGGGTTTGGGTTGGAAGGGACCTTAAAGACCATCCAGTCCCACCGCCTGCCATGGGCAGGGACACCTTCCACCAGCCCAGGTTGCTCCAAGCCCCCTCCAACCTGCCCTTGGACACTTCCAGGGATGGGGCAGCCACAGCTTCTGTGCCCAACATGTGCCAGGACCTCCCTACCCTCACAGGGAGGAATTCCTTCCCAATATCCCATCTAACCCTGCCCTCTGTCACTTTGAAGCCATTCCCTGTGTCCTGTCCCTCCACCCCTTGTCCCCAGTCCCTCTCCAGCTCTCCTGGAGCCCCTTTAGGCACTGCAAGGGGCTCTCAGCTCTCCCTGGACCCTTCTCTTCTCCAGGTGAGCCCCCCCAGCTCTCCCAGCCTGGCTCCAGAGCAGAGGGGCTCCAGCCCTGGAGCATCTCCGGGGCCTCCTCTGGACTCTCTCCAGCAGCTCCACGTCCTTGTGCTGTTGTTGCCCAGGGCTGGGGCAGCTCTGCAGGTGGGGTCTCACCTGGGGGGACGGAGGGGAGGAATCACCTCCCTCACCCTGCGGGTCATGATTCTTTTGATGCTAAATGGGGATAATTGATGGGAAAGGATAAATAAATACAGAAAGGTGAGAATGAAAATTAGGAAGTTCACTCAGAGGAGTTCATTGAAACCACTAAACCCCACAATGTCTCAACCAAAGAGGACCCTTTTTGGAGAAACACTCATTTTGTTACTGGCATGGAGAAACCTGCAAGTAGAGGTAGATATTGCTGATGAATAAAGGAGAAAGAACAATGAATATCTATGGCATGATCTTCATATTTAAAAAGAAATCAATGTCAAAGGAACCTACGTACAGTGGGAGAGAAAGCAGCATTGAAGCCAAAATCCAGAAATATTCAGGTCTTGAAAGCATCTTCAGAATGAAGGAATGGAAAAGATTTACATCATTGACACAATTTGTAGGAAATAAACAGAATGAATTTATCCTTTTTTTTTTTTTTTTTTCCCTTCAGATAATACATCAAAGTTTTCAGGTGCAATTTTTGGTCTAACAAGCCAAGGGCTGCTCTGGGAAAGTTCCCAGGAAACATAAGACCAAGAGAAAATCCCAGAAAAAACCAAGATATTCCTGAGTCCACTCGTGTGGAGGCACCATCCTTGGAAGTGTTCAAAAAATGAGTGGATGTGGTCTTTAGGACATGGTTTAGTGGTGACCATGGTGGTGATGTTGGGTTGGTGGTTGGATCTTCAAGGTCTTTTCCAGTCTCAACAAGTGATTCCAGAGAGAGGCTTGAGAAAGCTCATTTATTCAGCCTCCTGTTAATTAGGATAGATTTGATCACAGAAGGTGGATACCTTCAACAGCCAGAAACACCACCGTGGGGAAACAACTTCCTAAGAAGGGAATCAGGTCTGAAAGTTAAAACAAAAGAAAAGCAAAGGAGCAGGGAACAAAAATGGTCAGGAATTGTTGTGTACATGTGGTTCAGGAGATTCCAGCAGCAGTCCTGGCAGTGGGGAGTAAAGGCAACGTAAAGCCCCAGTAAGTGCAAGTAGGTGCAATGTGGTCACAAAGACACTCCATCTAAAGAGAAAGGAATGTGTGTGGGGTGGGGGCAGAGGGGGTTGAGAAAAGCAAATTCTTTAGGGCAGCTGAGCAGGTTCATGGTTGGAGACACGTCACAGTGTCACACACGTTGTGTGACCACACACAGCGTCACCAAACCCTGAAGGCACAGGCGAGTGAGGGACCTCCAGCCTACCTAGGGCAGGGCTGGGCTGAGTCAGCTTTGCTTAATTTAGGATCTTCTAATTGCATTCCAGTTAATTTCCCGTTTATTGACAAACTTCACTGCCAAGTTAAGGGAAATTATCATGGAATCCCAGACTGGTTTGAGCTGGAAGGGACCTTAAAATCCTTCAGTCCCACCCTGTGCCATGGGCAGGGACACCTTCCATAGGCTGCTCCAGGTTCTGTCCAACCTGGCCTTGAAAAGTTCTACTCTTTATCTAATGACTATTGTGTTTGAATCCTTCTGTCCTGGGGAGCTGGTAAGAAGAGGCAGAGTTTGGGAGTGGGGGAAGTGGGAAAGGAAAGTCCTGTAAGTGTCCTGTTTGGAGGGGGGTGAGTGGGGAAATAGATTTATTTTCAGTAAGGAGCAGTGTTTATTTCTGGCATGACAGGAATATTTGCAGGGAAAACTTGTAAGACTGGTGTCATTTAGACCTCTTGGTTCATACTCCCATTGTCACTCTGCATCCATCTAACACCAAAAATACCCCAAAAGCACCAACACAAAAGGCAGAATTGCTCTCTTTCTAAGAATGGCACTGTCAGAAGCAGGCACCCAGCTCAGGACTTTTGGAAACCCATCTATATGTGTCTAGTTGAGTCATGGGAACATTTTTAATCAGTTGCATCATTTCATACCCAGTCATAGAATCACAGAATATGCTCAGTTCTCTCCACTACTAAATGAAAATCAGGCAAAAATTGCTCCTGAGTCCCCACGGTCCCACTCTGACAAGGCATGTTAGTGGTTTTGTGATCCCCTGACTCCCATTCTCACTTGCCCAGTAGCTCAGTGGGAGAGCTGGAGTTGGGAAAACCCTCCCTGATCCAGCATCGCTGTCCTGGCAAACAATGCCCTTGTCAGTGAGGCACCACAGAGCTTTGGTGCATGATTAGGGAAAGACAATCACTTATTAGCAGAACAATTCCTTTTGTCTGCAAGATGTCATGATTTGCCAGCAATATTGACAGCTTGAGAACGTGTGTGTTTCTGCTGTGGTTTCTGTTGCAACGTTATGCACATCACCAATATAAATGGACTGTGGGATAAGGGCAGATAGGGGTGAGCGCAGCAGGGACTGAGGAGGGATGGAGGTGAAGCTGGGGGAGCCACTGCAGGCAGAGCCACTGCAGGCAGACACAGCAGTGTCACAGCATCACTGAGGCTGGAAAACACCTCCAAGATCATCAAGTCTTAGACTTAGACTGAATCCCATCATGTCACTAAACCACATCACAAAGTGCCACATCTTCCTGTTCTTTGAACATTCCCAGGGATGGTGACTCCATCCCTGCCCTGGGCAGCCAGTTCCAAAGCTTAACCACTCTTTTGGTGAACAGATTTTTCCCAATATCCAACCTGAACCTCCCCTGGTGGGCTCAAAGGAGGTTCTCAAACTCAGTGAATAAGAATGTTCTCATTCTCATTTTTCTGAGTGTAGGTTTTTGTTTTTTTTTTTCAATTATTAAAATCTCCAGCTTTCTTGATCCTATTTGGAGCACACGCTCATGCTGAAGAATTCTTCTTCTCTCCTGAAGAAGGAGTGTCAGCAGAGCCTGGTCCTGCAGCTGGAGGAGAGGCTGGAATGAAGCAGGATGAGCCCTGGTGCCTCCCACCAGGTGAGGAGGCACTCAGGGACTGCAGGTTGGGCAGACTGAACCCCTGCCAGGCTGAACCAGCTTCTCGAGGCACCTTCTGCTCAGCAGCCAAGGAAAATCTTGGTGAGACATGGGGATCTGAATCCAGGAGGGAGCCTCTTCTGCAAGACCAGCCCCTTGGGGAGCGGGGTTTGAGATCTCCAAGCCTGCTGCCCATCTGTTAGACAGGAGCAACTCCCCATCTGCTAGACAGGAGCAACTCCCCCCAGAGCAAGCAGAGGCACCTCCTGGAGCAGAGGCAGGAGCAGCTCTGGACACACACATTCCTGCAGTAGCACCCATGGGCTCAGCCCGGTCCTGCTGCAGCCAGGGAGCTGTGCCCACGAGCCAGGGGCTGGCTGGGAGCAGCACTAATGCCCAGGAGTGCCGGCTGCTGTAGCCAGGAGCGAAGGTGCAGTAGCATTAGTTCAGTGAGAAGGTATGATTAAGTCACAGGGTTTTATGAGGAACGAGCAGGGCCGTGAGGAGTTGAGTCATGGCAGTGAATGAGAGGAGGGGAGAGCCCTGGCTCTGGAGCGCAGAGCTCTGCAGAGCAGAGGAAGGAACACTGGAGCTTGAAAGGCGACTCACTGTGAAGATGCTGAAGGGTCTGGAGGGGCCATGAGGAGCAGCTGAGGGCACTTGGGGTGTCCATCTGGAGCAGAGCAGGCTGAGGGCAGAGCTCAGCAGGGGCTGCAGCTCCTCCCGAGGGGCAGCTCCGACCTCTGATCCCTGAGAGCAGGGACAGCACCCAGGGAATGGCTGGAGTTGGGTCAGGGCAGGGTCAGGTTGGATCTCAGCACAAGGTTCTTCCCCCAGAGGGTGGTGGGCATTGCCCAGGCTGCCCAGGGCAGTGGGCACAGCCCCAAGGCTGCCAGAGCTGCAGGAGGGTTTGGATGATGCTCTGGGGCACAGGGGGTGACTCTTGGGGCTGGTCCTGTGCAGGGCTGAGGGTTGGACTAGATGATCCTTGTGGGTCCTTCCAGCTCAGGATATGCTGTGATTCTACAATTCTAAGCTCAGATACCAACAGAAAGCCCAGATATAAGAGAACAAGAGCTTTGAGGAAACATCTGAGCTCAGCAACAATGTTCACTGTAACTCCAGCCCCACTGCTGGCTTTTCTTTACAAACCACGTGGAAAATAAAAAGTTTCATAGTCCATCACTAACAACTGTCAAAGGTGTCTCCCCAATGACTTAGTGCTCCAGACTGTCCTTCCTTCGTGTCCTGAAGGCACATTCCAGTGTCCCACAACCCGTGTGCTGCTGCCACACTGACACCATTGTGTGGTTATGGTTCTAATGATTAACCAGCGCCTCAGCCAGAGGTGAGCCCTGTTCCCATCGTCCGACACGGGATCTCAGCCCTCCCCAGCCCAGGGGTTACAGCACTGGGCAGGGGACATGCTGTGGGCCCCCCTGGATTTGGGGTATGCTGCCAGTCTGGGGTTGAGGTGCTGGCAAATTCGGTGTGCTCATAATCCTGTGGTTATGTGTAACAGCCCAGGATCCTGCGGGCAGCAGCTGGGAAACTATTACTTACCTTGAAACCAAGATTTAGGAAGTGTTGCTAAAATAGTCTTGCTCAGACAGAAGAAATGGGATCACCTGTGACAGTCCGTGGTGCTTTGCATTCCTGTGTAAAAGCAAAGGATTTCTGACAGTGGTTGATCAGCCTCACTGTTCCTTCAATCCCAGTATTTCCCAGCTTTGATCTCAGCTCCCAGCCACTGGAAATTCAAACTACACCATCGTGTGCTCTAATGCATCACCAACCACACCAATCAACACCTTAAAAAGACCCAAGGTCTGGGGTTTGCTGGCAGCTGAACCTTCCCAGATGGCAGATGTCACTGGGAAGTGCCTCATAGTTACTTTCAAAAATAAATTTTTTGAAAATCTGCCCCAGCAGTGTTGATTTGAAACAACTGATGCTGGTTGCATTTTCAAAGCCCCATGACACAAGATCTTAATAGCCTTGGGATCCCTCCAGCATTGTTGGGCAACTGATTCAGCATAATCTTATGAAAACTCGGGTATGGCTGTGTGTGAGAACCTTGGCACGAGAATCAGATCCCTGGCCACGCTGCAGCCTTGGCACAGGCAATTCCCAGCGGAGCTCAGGGTGACAGAATCAGTGCCGAGGAAGGACCCTGTGTGAGGGACACTCCAATGTCCTGCAGGTCAAGTGAAATGGTGGAGGAGTGTGTGTAAGAGGTGAAAGAGATTTAGAGAAGAAAAAAAACCAGAAACCAAACAAAAATAGGAGAGGAGCAGCTCACTGAATACAAGCAAGACCTGGGGGTTGTTCCCTGTTTGGGTGGTTATTTTCCCTGGAATGATCTCACAGCAGTTTCACAAAGAAAAGCCTCCCTGCTGCAGAGGTGACCCTCTGTCTGCCCCTCCCTGCCCTCCTCCTGCGTGGATTTTCCATCAGCACTGATGCCCTGGGGGCCTCTTAAATCAGAGAGGCAAATAAATTACATAACCCCATGGGATAGGACATGATCAACAGATGATTCCAGGGACATGGTCAGCAGACGATTCCAGGGACATCTCCAAAGGCATCCAGGGCTGGTGTGCTGGGTGACCAAATGGGAGGGACTCATTCTGTGGGTATAGTGATGGCATCTCCACCTTCTGTGCCACTTCCATCTGGGTCTCAAGGCTTTTTTTTAAGGTGATGGCAATGTCATTTTTGTAAGACGGAGAACTGGAGGCATCAGCTGCTGTGAAGTCATCTGGGGAGGCTGATGCCAACAGGGGCTGGGAGAGGGTCTCCAGTAACCTGGGGCCACAGCACGGAGAAGCTCCAAGGAGCTGAGGTCTCTCCGTGCCTTTCTTGTGGCTGTTCATGCTTAAGGAGAGTGTTTGTGGTTTGCCCTTTGCTCTGTCGTGATGGGGGAGGAGGAGGAAGTTCCTCTGCTCCCATAGAAGAGGCATCTCCCCCCTCCAGAGGCTCTGCAGGATAGAGGGGGATCCTCTTGCCTTCCACATCTCTGAGCTAAGACGAAGTCAGTGAAGTCAGGAGGTCCTTTCCTACCTCTGGGATCACCTCTGGGGGCAGGTGACAGTGTCTGGCTTCTTCAACCACAGTGTGCATGTCCCAAGGCTTCCTGGGGGAGGAGAGAACGCAGAGCAAGGTGGGATAAACCCAAGCTGTGCTCGAGGACAGTCGTTACGTGAGATGTCACCTTTTTGGGAGCCAACTTCTTGAATCGTGAGTTATTTATGTTTGTAGGACAGCAATAGGATGGCCCCTTGGCAGGTGAACTGCTGGGGAGCCAAGGGAGCCTCCCTGGAGCTCCACACAAAGGGAAGTTCCCAGTCAGGGCGTTATTTTCTGTCTCAGATGTTATGCCACTGAATATTAGAATCATAGACTAGAATCATAGAATTGATTGGGTTGGAAAAGACCTCAGAGATCATCAAGTCCAACCCTTGGTCCAACTCCAGTCAGTTTACTAGATCATGGCACTCAGTGCCACGTCCAATCTCAGTTTAAAAACCTCCAGGGACGGTGAATCCCCCACCTCCCTGGTCAGGCCATTCCAATGCCTGATTACTCTCTCTGTAAAGAATTTTTTTCTAATATCCAACTTAAATTTCCCCTGGCAGAGCTGAAGCCCGTGCCCCCTTGTCCTATTGCTGAGTGCCTGGGAGAAGAGACCAACCCCCACCTGGCTATAACCTCCCTTCAGGTAGTTATAGAGAGTGATGGGGTCACCTCTGAGCCTCCTCTTCTCCAGACTCAACACCCCCAGCTCCCTCAGCCTCTCCCCATAGGACCTGTGCTCAGGTCCCTTCACCAGCCTTGTTGCTCTTCTCTGGACCCGCTCCAGCGGGTTGAAATATTCCCTGAGTGCTTGGCCTGAATTTTCCTTTGGAGCTTCACGTCCCTGCAGGCAGTGGATGGAGGTGTCTCCTGAGGGTGTGATGATGTGCCAGGAACCTCAGGGAGCTTTTTTGGAAAACGGAGTGAGCAGAGTGTCCCCTCTGATTGATGGCTGGGAGTGCAAAGCTCAGGCACTTTGGTGAGAGGGAGGATTCCTAAACAGAGGCCAGCAGAGCCCTTCAGGACCCACTCTGTACGTCATGAATAGTCACCCCTTTCTCCATTTATTTCCTTCACCAGGGTTTCAAAGAGATTTCCAGCTCCATTCCAGGCTTTAAAAAAAACCCAAAAAACAAAAAAAACATCGAGAGGCTCCCACCACTTGTAAATCCTGGGGATCTGCAGCCTCCAAGAGCAGGACTGACTTCACCCTTATTAAAGGACACTTTTCCCCCTCCTGCCCGCACATCCCTGAAGGTTTCAGTGGCTCTTTGCTTTCATACGACACTGCCCTCTCATGGAAAAGCAGGGATTTGTCATTCCCACATTTCCCTCTGAAAACGGGAGTAGGGATGGAGGAATTAACCCCTATGGTAGGATGTGGGGAGGTTGTTTTGGAAACGGAGGGTTCTCGCCCAGATATCATCAAAAGAGGTGATCCCTAAGCTGAGGGTCCACCAGTTCCTTCACCTGTTTTTTGGGGCGTCCACCAGTTCCTTCACCTGATTTTTGAGGGGTCCACCAGTTCCTTCACCTGTTTTTTGGGGGTCCACCAGTTCCTTCGCCTGTTTTTTGGTGGTCCACTGGTTTCTTCACCTGTTTTTTTGGGAGTCCACCGGTTCCTTCACCTGTTTTTTTGGGGTCCACTGCTTCCTTCACCTGTTTTTTTGGGGGTCCACTGGTTCCTTCACCGGTTTTTTGGGGGTCCACCGGTTCCTTCACCTGTTTTTTTGGGTGTCCACCAGTTCCTTCACCTGTTTTTTTGGGGTCCACTGCTTCCTTCACCTGTTTTTTTGGGGGTCCACTGGTTTCTTCACCTGTTTTTTGGGGGGTCCACCAGTTCCTTCGCCTGTTTTTTGGTGGTCCACCGGTTCCTTCACCTGTTTTTTTGGGAGTCCACCGGTTCCTTCACCTGTTTTTTTGGGGTCCACTGGTTCCTTCACCTGTTTTTTTGGGTGTCCACCGGTTCCTTCACCTGTTTTTTGGGGGTCCACCAGTTCCTTCACCTGTTTTTTGCCCTGACAAAAAGGGAGCCCAGGTGACCAGGACCACGAGGATGGGAGCCACCACTGGGACATACATGGGCTTGTTACAAGAGGACCATCATCTGAAAGAGGGAAACTATTGAGGTGAAAAGACCATATCCTGGAGAACAGAGGTGAAGGCTGGCAGGGTGGAGGCTAAATTGCCAGCCTGGAAGTTGCTGGGAACTGCAGACATGGTGGTTCCCCTGTTCCAAGAGAAATACTTCTGAGCCAGGCACCTGGAGATCCCTGACCACTGAACAGATGGCCAGAGACAGTGGAGTAGAGATGGCATGCAACACCTGGGCAGGAGGTTGGTCCAGAGACATCCCAAGGTCCCTTCCCACTTGACGTGTCCCACATTCCCATGAACTGTGCCCACAGCCCCTGAACTCCCAGCCCGGGATGCCCATGGCAGCTCTGGTGGCCTCACACTGTTGGGGTTGGAACTCTTTTCTGTTGGCAGTGGTTCATCTGCTGGATGTTGGAGAAGGTGGGAGGATCTGCTGGAAATAAGGACAGGGGGGCCAGGAGGTCTCTTGGACAATTCGGAGACAGCAAGAGCAGGTGGCACTGGAGGGACAGGATGGAAAAGCAGTTTGGTTTGCAGGTTCCAGCTGATGAACAGTTTGTTCTTGTGCAGGCTGGTTCCTCTTGCTAAGGCAGGACAGAGGAGACCCAGCAGAAGAAAGGGGATTTAAAAGGACTCCTTCCACTCAGGGCATGTCAGCACTTTTCCTTTCAATGAGAAGTGTTCAAGAAACTCAGGATCCTTAGAAACTCTTGCAGCCAACAGCAGAAGCAGCCCCTGCCCTCAGCCAAGGGCTCTGAGCCCTGCCTGGGCTGGCAGCTCCTTCAGCTCTCTGTGCTGAGGAAGAGGAACATCAGCTGCACAGAGGACAGGTTTTATTGATGCTTTCAGGCTGGGTGTCTCTGACAACCACCTCCCCTGGGGCTGGTGTTTGTCACTGATGCAATGGGAAAGTTTTTTCCCTTCAGATGCCTCCTGTCTCATTCCACGGAATCAGAGGAATAGAGGTGGAAAACACCTTTTGAGGTCATGAGGCTCTGCCAGTGCTGAACCAGGGCAGGCAGATCCATCACATTCCTGTCGTGTTTCAGGCCTTGGCCACGAGTTCTGTGTCTGCAGTCAAAGAAAATCGTTAATTTGGGCACAAGACTGTCGTCATGAAATTAGAGGCAGGTCAAAGAAACAACAACGTCTTGTTCCGGAAACAGGACAGGAACTTTATTGTATCAGAGGCTGCGATTCTTATAGACCTGAGTCTGGACACATGTCCAAGGACCATTGGTTTCTCTATATGTAAATAATTCCTAATTGGACACACAAACCACGCATGTCAGTAAACATGACTCATCACTTTAGAGACCGGATTTCTGTTCCAGGTGTCACAGCTTTCCTTCCGTGCACATCACCCTGACGTGTGCAGAAGGTTCCTACCATAGTCCAACTGTTCCACAGAGACTCCAGGCCAGCTGAAGTCTACCCCACACACAAGCCAAAGCATCTTCCCCTCTCATCCAAGTCTTCATTCACAGAGAAGTATAAAAATTCCCAGTGTGAGCAGTCGGTTCCCTTTCCTTATTGCAGAGGGTCTGGTAACAAGGCAGCTGAACCTCTCCTGGCCTCTCATGTGCTGTCCCTGCTCTGGTTCCCGTGTTTGTCACTGTCCCAGGTATTCCCACTCCTGCTCAGCTGTGGAACCGGGTGCTGTTGGAGGAGTTCACCCACAAGCAGATCCTGCCCACACCTCCTTCTGCCCCTCATGGCCATTCTCCTCCACCCCAGCTCTCCAGGCCCACCAGTGTCTCTCTCTCAGAAATCCTCCCTCGTGCCCTGTTCTCCGGCATCATTTTAATAAAATAGCACAGATGCTGATTGAGTTTTGCCCTCCTAAGAGCTGAGAGCATGCAAGGCTGGCTGGCTTGATGCCTCATGAAGGTTTTGTGCTGCCTGGCCCATGAGATTCCTGACTGGAGCAGAGGGAACAGCCAGGGAAGAGTGTCTTAGTCAGGGGGACATTCCCAAATGCCCATATGAAAGCAAGTTCCAGGTTCAATATCATGGACAAGGCTTTCTAAAATGCCTTTTCTTCCCATCCTTGTGGCACAACAGGATAGCAGGTGGCTTGTTTATCACCTTGTACAACTTTCTCTCCCCATACGATGGTGGAACTCGGGAGTACCTTCTCATGCTCCATGTCAGGAGTAAATGCATTGGGATCAGTGTAACCACTGGCACAGAGTGTGACTGTTGGGGCTGGTCCTGTGCAGGGCTGTGGGTTGGACTCGATGGTCCTGGTGGGTCCCTTCCAGCTCAGAATATTTTGAGATTCTCTGATTCTATGAAACCTCAGCAGTGCCAGGAGGAGCACGGAAAGGTGAAGGTCTCAGCACCAGAGAACAGGTTGTCACTGCTCTGTGCAGGCAAAGTAGATGTGCTTATTCTCAGCTGACGAAAAGTACTTCCTGGCTCCACATGGATCTTCTGGAAGTATTTCTACTCCCATTTCTGAGGGGACACCTCAGTGGGGAGCATGGTGACAGCTCACCTGTCCAGCAGCGTGACCCACAGAGAGGACAGTGCTCCAGGCCATGCTGACTCTGTGGGCTGATGCACAAGACCTGCTGATGTCACCTCTGGTTTTGGCTCTCAGGGAGCACCAAGTGTGCTACAACCACTGGGAGCTCTCATGTCCCCGAGTCTGGGGAGGTTCCAGTGTGTCAGAGCTGATCATCTGGGAAGTTGATGCCCAGAGAAGCTGTGGCTGCCCCATCCCTGGGAGTGTCCAAGGCCAGGTTGGATGGGGCTTGGAGCAACCTGGGCTAGTGGAAGGTGTCCCTGCCCATGGCAGGGGGTGGAACAAGATGAGATTTAAGGTCCTTTCCAACCCAAACCACTCTGATTCCATGGTTTTTGAATGGACTCCTGTCTGTCAGGCACTGACCAGGCTATGAACACTTCTCTCATCATTCAGGGAGAAAGAAATAAAAATGAGATTAAAACCAACAAGTAACTCTATGCCCAAATTTCCTTGTCCATTTTCCCAGTGCATAGAGTCAAGACAGAGCAATAATGACAGCTCTGCAATGGGAGGACACAGAGAATAATTCTGTGTTTTGCTCTATGATTATAAACCTACAGATACATACATGAGTAATGCTAGGAGATGCAATTCAAGTCACCTCTCCCACTCTGAGGGGAACAGAGACCTGGAGGGCTCATCTTCAAAGGCCTTCCTTAAAGTTCTGTTTCAAACACTTCCCACTGTTTGGAATTCTGCCCCTGCACCCAGGTCTTGGTGCCTCACTGAAAACTACAAACCTGGTTCAAAACCAAGTCATTCTGTGCCCACTGTCCTAAGTGCTGAGCTGGTTTCTCTGTTTTTCTTTCATCTGAGATTCTGTGAGAGCCTGAAAGAATTTCATTTTCAGCTTTCCATGGGAGAAGGGGGTGCATGGGAAGCACCTCCATGGGGCGCTTGTCCAGTGTCTGGGCTAAGCTGCCATTGGAGGGTTGGTGTAGAAGCCACGGACACGGGGTCAGGGTTGGATGGATGCAAAACGTGGCTGGAAGATGGTGCATTTGGGAAGATATTATTTATTCTTATTAATGCTGTAAAACCACCTTTGTCTGGCCTGAGCACAAGCACCATCCCTGCCCCCTTAACTCCAACCTACTTGTGTCAGCATCAGTGTGGGGAGTCTGGCACCAACCCTTGTGTGACCAAATTCTGCAAGGCCTCCCTGGCATTCCAGGAGTATTGGGCTAACCCTGGGTCTCTGCAGAAATGAATCTCAGCTTTATTAGGCAGGGCCCAGCCTTTGGAAACAGCTGAATGGCTCAAATGAGGTAATTTTACAGTGAGCTCAAAGGTAAAGTTATAAATGAAACCTTTGGCCAAGTCAAGACCACAACACAAGAATCAGGTCTTCCAGGACCACATCCAGACAGCAATTGCAATTCTAATTGCCTCCCAGCAATTAGATACTCTTTTCTGGAAAGGACACTCAAAGAAAGCATCTGGAAAATCAAAGCCAAAGCAATAAAAGGTTAACTCTGTACCCTGTCCCAGCAGTGCAGCCTTTTCTGGGTGCAGACAGAGAGAAGAATCATGTGGAGAGATGCTAAGGAGAGAATAAATTAATGCACTATCTGCACTCCCCCCTGCACCTTCAGTGGACCCCTCTAGTCAGCTCAGGGAAAGGCTGTGTGTGCACATTTAGGACCAACACAGGAATGTCCAGCCCAAACTCCCCCCTGTGTCTCCCTCCACTGGGAGCAGCTCAGTGCTTGTTCCCTTTGCACTCTGTGGGAGAAACAAGGATTCTTCTGGAAGGTTTTCCAAGGTCTCACATTCTGTGGTGCCCCTGCCCAGACGCAGGAGCAGGTACCTCAGTGAGCACTTTGGGTGATGCCTCACCCCACCAGGGCTGGGCTCTGCACCCTGTGCTCCTTAGATAATGCTCTGAGCAGGTCCCAGCAGAATTCTGGATGCCACACGTGGGAATGAGTAACTAAAAATACCAATATATTCAAATGTGAGATAATGTCAGATGGCACTTCCAACTGGTACTTTAAAACCTGAAGCCAACAGTGCTGAGAGATACACATTTGCCATCAGGAGGGAAGGGATGGAGTCTGCTGCCTGAACTCCCACAGAGCACAGGGAAGGCAAGAAACACTTGAAAACACCTTTCCAAAGACAGTCCTGCCTATAGATGAAGCTCCATATTTTCCAAGGCTTGTCCTGAAGCACAAACATGCTGAATGTTGTTTTCAACATGCAAATTATCTTTATCTTCCAGTGTAATTTCAATATATGTCTACTGCTGAAGAAAACATACAAAATGTTGTTTTAAGGACCTCACCAAGTAACCCTTCACCACGCGGATGCACAGTTGGACATGCAGGGACATGGACCTTCCCCATAAAGTGGCACCGGTCTCTGCTCTGTGGGGACCAGGGACAGCACCCAGGGAATGGCTGGAGCTGTGTCAGGGCAGGCTCAGGGGGGATCTCAGCACAAGGTTCTTCCCCCAGAGGGTGGTGGGCACTGCCCAGGCTGCCCAGGGCAGTGGGCACGGCCCCAAGGCTGCCAGAGCTGCAGGAGGGGTTGGATGATGCTCTGGGGCACAGGGGGTGACTCTTGGGGCTGGTCCTGTGCAGGGCTGAGGGTTGGATTGGGTAATCCTTGGGGGTCCCTCCCAGCTCAGGATATTCTGTGATACTACAGTTGTGCATATTCTACCCCTCACAGCTCAGCCCTGGCCGCCTGGGCACACACAGGCACAGACTCAGTGCCCCCCTGAGCCTGTTGAGATGATGCACCAGAGGAGAGCACTGACACACACCAGGGACTTGTGCTCAGGTGCATCTTTGTCCCCTCATCGTGTGCTGGGCCAAGGCTTTCTCCATGCCAGGCTGTCGGGCTGTCTGCCTTTGAATCCCCAACTCCACCAGTCATGGCAGGGGCAGCGCTGGGCATGTGGCTCTGTGTGCCAGCTGGCTTTGTCACCTACCCCAGGGTGACACCTGCAGAGTCCAGCACACACTTGCACAGGACCATCTGGAGCCCTGGAACAACCACCAGTGACAGGAAACTGCAGCCCCAAGGCTGTTGGGGATGGCTGAATTCCCGTGGATTGCACTTGGATTTGGGTGCCCCAGAGGAGTGTTGAGGGGTCCGAGGGACTTGGAGTCTGAGGACAAGGTGCCCAGACCCTGCATTTGGGGGCATTTCAGAGGTTGACAATGAACATGTCACCATCCCGTGGGGCAGGCAGGACACAGAGCCTGCCCTGGAGTAACTGTGTGCCCTGCGTGCACGCCCACAGCGTGGAAGAGGAGAGGCAATGTTGGGAACACCTCATGGGGCAGCTTTTCTTCACACCAGATAAGATTGTGCTCATTGGCAGCTGCTTTGCCCTGTTCCCAGCCCTGTCACGCCCCGATAAGGAGCCTGTGCCCTTTGCCTGTCCCATTCCCTCCATTTTCACTGGAGGAGGGACATTGTTGTCCTTCCTTCCTCACCCAAGCAGGGGGCTGAGAGCTGCTGCTCCCCCTGGTCCCCCATGTCCTGAGCACTGCTGGTGCTCAGCCTGGAGCTGGAAGGCAGAGCTGAACCTCAGTGTCCCCTGGTGGGCTCTCAGTCCCAGGTGCTCTGAACATTCAACCCCTTCAGAGAGACATGGAGATCAGAAATGGAGTCATGGAGATAAATTCTGTGTCCAAAAAAAACACCATTCTAAAATGAAATATTAAAGTATTCCTCTGACAAACACTGGGTGAAGTGCTGCAACAATTTAAAGGCTGCTCTGCCTGGGTGCATCCACCAGCACAGTTGTAGAATCACAGAATTCCAGAATGTTTTGGGACCTCAGAGCTCATCCAGTCCCAAACCCTGCCATGGACAGGGTCACCTTCCACCAGCCCAGGTTGCTCCAAGCCCCTCCAGCCTGGCCTTGGGATGGGGCAGCCACAGCTTCTCTGGACAGGGAACTGTCCCCAAGAACTATTCTCTGCAGGTCCAACATGATGCTGTCCCCTGCCTCCCGAAGAGGAATATCTTCACCCCTGGAGGACAAGACACATTTTTTTAAATCTCAGCAGCATTTAGGTACCAACTGATGAGAGAAATCCCCTTGAGGATTTAGGCCAGGAGTATTTGAAAACGCCTTGTGGGTCACTGTGTTTGGTGCCACTGAAGTCTCTCAGAGCGGTGGACTTGCCACAAGAGCCAGTGGCTCATCTCCAAATTTTGAAATGACTCCTGCAAATGAATCTTGTCGTGAGAGTGCCACAAATACACTCTGGTTTGTCTCCAGATCACATAAACCTTGCTATGATTCTATGAAACATCAGTGAGCTGGTAGATACCTTGTGGATGTGAATGTGGCTGTGGCTGCCCCATCCCTGGAAGTGTCCAAGGCCAGGTTGGATGGGGCTTGGAGCAACCTGGGCAGGTGGAAGGTGTCCCTGCCCATGGCAGGGGGTGGAATGAGATGGGCTTTAAGGTCCATTCCCACCCAAACCAGTCTGGGATTCTGTGATCCCAAGGGAAGCAGTACCATCAAACCACATCGTGTATCCTGAGCTCTCTCCATGCCCATCCCAAGGCATGGCTGGAGTTGATGGGACCAGACCTATTCCCTACTGCCCTGACCTGCTGGATGCTGAGCTGCAGTGGGTCTGCTTTGTTTCCACAAGGTTCTCAGATAAGTAATCTCTCTTGAGACCTGATTAATAAAAGAAAAATGAAGGAAGTAATTTAATAGCTTTCCTATGGTTACAAAGTTCAAAGGGTCTGTGTGGTACCTCAAAGGTACCACTTGGTTTACTTTGAACCAAGAGCAGGAACGGCCAGAACGATCCCATGTTTATCATGTTGAGATTTTCTTTCTCCATCCACTGGCTGGAGAGCGGCTGGAGAACAGAATGAGCTTAAAATGAACCAATTGATGTAGTTGGAGCCACATTTTGCAAGCATTTGGAGCTCGAGGTCACGTCCCTCTGGCCCATGGTTTGATGAACTAACCCACACTGTCACCCGGGACACCATAAAACATCCCCAGAGCTGTACTTAGCTCCCTTTAGGCTAAACCTTCTCTGCCCTACGTGGGTCTGCCACACAAGTAAAGTCTTTGAGAATAGGACAACACAGAGATGACATGGGGTTTAGGTCTAAACCCAGGATTTTTTAAAAAGTGCAGCTTGAGAGAAAGAACCACATTGTATGGAGGCAAGTTCTCCAAGGGCAAGACTCTGCTGCAGCCCCTTGTGCTGCTCAGGGACAGAGGTGTGCAACGAGCAGGCAGCTCCGAGAAGTTCTTGGGTGTAGCTCATATTGTCTTCACGTTGCTCAGCTCATTTCTCATCTCTTTAGAAGGAAATGGAGGTCAGTTCCGTGAGGGGGAAAAAAAAAATAAGGAATAAAGTCCTTCTAAAATGGAGACATCAAAATAATTCACTGACTCAAAATGGACAAAGTCCTGCCCAGAGAAGCTGTGGCTGCCCCATCGCTGGGAGTGTCCAAGGCCAGGTTGGACGGGGCTTGGAGCAACCTGGGCTGGTGGAAGGTGTCCCTGCCCATGGCAGGGGGTGGAACAAGATGAGCTTTAAGGTCCCTTCAACCTAAACCATTCTGTGAATCTATGAATACACTCTAACTTTCCAGGAGTTATTTCTTCAGGGATACATTTTTCACTGGAAATATTTGCAATTTCAAATCTAAATTCAAGCATAGATTTTTTTTTTTCCATCCTAGATTTGGTTTTTCCTGGATTTACTGGGTTATTTTCCCACACAGGAGTTGTGGAGGAGTAAGGGAACCTGATTTTTGAAGAAAAATGCTTGAAGATTTGATTTCACGCCTTCCTGGCCTGTGAAGAAAAGGTAACAACATTTGTTTCACCTAACACAGAATGGCCCTCCTGGTGCAGAGCGGTGGCCCAGGTACCCCAGGTCTCTGTGTCTCACACTTCAGACTGGAGTAAGACCTTTTCCACTTCTCCAAAGGCAGCTTTTCCACCCCTTCCAGTATTCCCTTCACCTTTCTCTCTCTCAGAGCCAGTTGCTCTGTGGTCACCCAAGGACATCTGCTGCCATTTAGGGGACAGTGCCCTGCCAGGTCCTGCTGCTCTGGCAGAATTTCTGCTCTTTTGGGGAAATTTGGAGCCTAAAAGGTCAAAGGGGAGATGGGTCACAATGGAGCACCTCTCTTCTCTCTGGGTTCTTTTGTCTTAGAAAGACACTGAGCCATTGGAGAGTGTCCAAAGGAGGGCAAAGAGATGGGCAAGGGCCTGGAGGGGCAGCGTGTGAGGACACTGAGGGCACTTGGGGGGTTCAGCTGGAGAAGAGGAGACTGAGGGGACACCTCAGGGCAGGTCCAGCTCCCTGGGGAGGGGCAGAGGAGGGGCAGGCACTGATCTCTGCTCCGGGGGGACCAGGGACAGCACCCAGGGAATGGCTGGAGCTGTGTCAGGGCAGGCTCAGGTGGGATCTCAGCACAAGGTTCTTCCCCCAGAGGGTGGTGGGCACTGCCCAGGCTGCCCAGGGCAGTGGGCACGGCCCCAAGGCTGCCAGAGCTGCAGGAGGGTTTGGATGATGCTCTGGGGCACAGGGGGTGACTCTTGGGGCTGGTCCTGTGCAGGGCTGAGGGTTGGACTGGATGGTCCTTGGGGGTTGGACTGGATGATCCTTGTGGGTCCCTTCCAGCTCAGCATATTCCGTGGTTCTGTTGACCTTATCCTTCTCAGGAGCACCCCTGGCTCATGCCTGCGCTGTCCAGCACTTACAGAGATCTCACATCACCTTCTGCTGCACAGACACAAAACATTCAACACTCCAAGTACCAAAGATGCTCCAAATGCTCCCTGTTTCAACATTCCATTGAGCCTCTCAGCATCCCTTGTTCTTCAGCCCTTGCTGGCAGATGGTTTGTCCCCACGAGTCCTCTGCTGTCCCCAGGGAGCCCACCAGCTCCTCCCTGTCCAAGAGGAGCTGTCAGCAGTGGCCACCCCAGCAAACAGCAGCCCCCCGAGAGCCCCTCTGCCCGCTGTGCTGCAGAACCAGCTGGAGGGGTCACTCTGAGTGGTCAGGGGGAGGCAGGAGGGGGGTCTGCAGCAGGCGGGCTCAGGGGCAGTGCAGGGGAAGGCTGGGAGTTGTGTTGCACATGCAAACCCTGTGAACAGTGCACTGGGACTCCCCTGAGGTGTCTGGGGCTCGCTGGGGTTGGCAGATTCTTGAGTCCCTGTCGTGGGTGGGAGTGGGAGCTTCAGACAAAGTTTATTAGAGAAGCTCCTGTTGAGTCACCAGGTGCAGAAAGGACCCCCTTGCTTTCTAAACTCCTCAAGGAGGAGGCTGGGAGAGGCTGGGTCTAAGAGCCCCAGACTTTGTCAACAGTGTAAGTCTAAGGAATCACAGAGGTGTGGCTGAACTTTTGTATAATTGTGTTCTGCAAAGGATGGCAAACCAGTATATTTATATAGAAGTGGATATTTATTATGGTAAATGTTTCAACAAAAAGATCTTAATCAGAATTATTTACTACAGAGTATAGAAGGGATAGGATAGAATAGGATAGTGCACCATATCAAAGCTATTTTATTAAAGCAAAAAATAAAGAAACAATCATTAAGTAGAGATTGACATTACTCCCCCAGACCAACAACTGTGGACAAATCTCTGGCTCAGCCTCCGAGAGTGGCCTTGAGGGACATTCAGAAAGGAATCTCCACACACAGTCCAAGAAGAGGATGTTAAAAAACTCACCATATGAAAGCAGGACTGGACTTTTATAGTCTAAATGGATTGAGTGTCTGTCACATGTCTCCAGTCCAGCTGTGCCAGCTCAGTGGTTTTAGATCAGGACACTTTACCCCATCTGCTGAACCTTTGTCCCACTCTCAGGGTGTTTAACGTTGGGGTTTTAGCATCATTCAGCCCCAAAAGCAGCACATGAGCCCCCTCTCAGCCCACCACTGACAGCCTTGAAAACAGGGCCGTGTTCCAGTTGCTGCACCACAGCCCAGGGCAGAGCATCCTAAATTGGCTTTAATGGCCATGACCAGCCTCGCCTGGGGTCCCACCCACACCCAAGGGTCCAGCTCAGCCATGGCCCTCTGTCCTGGGCTGGCTGCAATGCAGGAGTGCTGGGCTCCAGCCCCAGCCCTGCCTGGGCATGGGGAACCTCCATGGGAAGGTCACTTTGGGGGCTGGTGGCAGGGCTGGGGGCTCAGCCTGGGCTCGGGGAACCTCCATGGGAAGGTCACTTAGGGGGCTGCTGGCAGGGCTGGGGGCTCAGCCTGGGCTCCCAGGGAGGACTTCAGAGCAGCTCAGCCAGGACAGGAGGACACCCCACCCCATCCCAGCCTGGCAGTTGGGACAAAGGAGTTCCAGTAGTTTCTGCTCCATAATTCTTTTTGTTGTAAATTACACAAATTTGCCTCAAAAGCCCCATATTGCATTTAAAAAAAAAAAATAAAATATATATTCTGAGGAAGCAGAAAAACAGGTTTTTTGGCCTCGTCTGTCTTATGTTAGTTTTAACCTGATAAGGTTTACAGATGGATCTTTCTGTGACAGATGAAATAAAAGCGTCTGAGAAACCAAGGCCAAAACACGAGGAGCAAATTTTGTCTGGCATTCCTAAATATATGGTCTGTATGGTCTGTGGTTACCTGTTATCTTTGCTTAGGGCAGTGGGTGCATGAAATACAATTTCTTAAGTGCACTTTGACAGTCACCCTCAGCAAATTCTGCTCTGCTCTGAATTATAGAATCATGGAATCCCAGACTGGGTTGGGTTGGAAAGGACCTTAAAAAGCATCTTGATCCACCCCCTGCCATGGGCAGGGACACCTTCCACCAGCCCAGGTTGCTCCAAGCCCCGTCCAACCTGGTCTTGGACACTTCCAGGGATCCAGGGGCAGCCACAGCTTCTGTGCCCAACCTGTGCCAGGGCCTGCCCACCCGCACAGGGGAGAATTTTTGCTCAATAACTAATCAAAGCTGACACTCTTTCAGTTTGAAGTCAATCTCCCTTGTCCTGTCACCTAGTTCTTGTCTTCCTAACAGTCTCTCTCCATGTTCCTTTCAGTCTCCCTTCAGGTACTGGAAGGCACAATCAGAAGACAGAACATGAATTTTTAAGCTCTCCAGGTCTCAAATCTGCTGCTCTCCACAGTCCCAGCAGTTTCCCTGCTCAGACCTGTGTGTGCAAGGAAGGGGAAAACTGCAGGTTCCTAAAGGAGCTTCCCTGGGACGAGGAGGCTTGAGGCTCTTCTTTGTGTGCCCACCTCACCCTCAGGTCACCAGTGGCATGGGAGGACCTTGGGTGCTGTTTTTGGCTACCGCTTCCCTTTGAAAATGACTTTGTCAGTATGTCCAAAGCAAGAGGGGAAATGCAGCTCAGACCTCAGAGCAGTGCTTTCTCTCTGCCAGTGACACCTTTAATCTGTCATTCTCGTGTTTAAACTGTTTCCTGCAGCTACCTGAAGGAATATGAATAATCCTCTGGTATTTCTGTAACCTTCCTCTGACCCACTTGTTATATTTACCCAAGTGCTTCATCTCCCTTGGATGATGGGGGTTACCAGGGCTGGAATTGTCAGAGACTGGCAGCTTGTTAACCAGCTGACACGGGTGCAGAAGTATGAGATCTTCCTTGTTTGCTTTGCAATTGGGAAACCCCTCCGCACATCCCTGATGCTGGGTTTCTGTGGTGCCCAACTGGACAGACCTTCTCCCTGCCCAGTTCCACCACCCCTGTCCCACAAGGGGTGGAAATCTGTGCTGCTGTGGCTTGAGGTGGCCACAGTTTTTTTGTGATTGAAACACTAAATTTCACGCTTCTTCCCTGTCCTCACAGCACTGTGGGGGCAGTGGAGACATCGCGTTCCAAAGAGAGATTCTGTTCCAAAGTGGTGGTGCCAGAGACCTCGTGGCCACTTGCAGTCCACTGGTGTGGAGATGTGCTGTTTGCTGGGCTTGGGGATGGGGTTTTATGGCTGAGTTAGGACAGGTGAGCAGCTGGAGAGAGAACTGGGAACCAACCCCTGCTGGCAGCAGCACCCGAGTGTTTTCCTGAGGAGCTGCAGCATCAGGAGACACTCAAATTGAGAACTACACTCCTGATCTGGGACGTGACACATGGTCCGTGTCCTGTTCAGCAGAGGAAAGGTCTGAATTCACCTCGAGAAGAAGCCAAACCCCTGAGTTGTGCAGGCAGGATGGTGCAGACTCTGTGTGCTGACAGGAACCTTTAGGACTGGGACTGATTGTTATCTCACAAATTCCCACCATTAGACTTGGGCGAGTTTGGCGTGACCCTGTTGGTGAACCTCGCTCTGAGGTGTGTGCCCACCTCTGTCACCCACTGACAGGGTGCCCGACTCAGGCTGGAGCCCCCCAGGCTGGTGGGATGCTGCAAGGCTGCCATGAGTGAATTCCTACAGCTCACCCCACCCTGCATTTCCCCGGGTCTGAGCAGCTTCTCAGCAGCTTTGCTGGTTTTGAAAACCCCAGTGCTGAGCTCTGCTGTGGCCCTGCTGTGGCACACGGTGGAAGGGTCTGAGATGTTATAGCCAGGTGGGGTTGGTGTCTTCTCCCAGGCACTCAGCAATAGGACAAGGGGGCACGGGCTTCAGCTCTGCCAGGGGAAATTTAAGCTGGATATTAGAAAGAAATTCTTTACAGAGAGAGTAATCAGGCATTGGAATGGCCTGACCAGGGAGGGGGTGGATTCACCGTCCCTGGAGGTTTTTAAACTGAGATTGGACGTGGCACTGAGTGCCATGATCTAGTAAACTGACTGGAGTTGGACCAAGGGTTGGACTTGATGATCTCTGAGGTCTTTTCCAACCCAATCAATTCTATAATTCTATGATTCTATGTGTAGGACAACCCTGTACCAGTCTCCATGTCTGATGTCAGCCCTGCAGCCCAAAGCAGCCCCACTGGACTGATAATGTTCTCCACACAGGGTTTTGTGTCTGCAGGTCATCACAGCAGATACAAACCCTCAGCACATCCCACCTGCCTGTTGCACCCTAAAAAGGATGGATAAATCCACTGCAGTTGCATGGGAGGAGAAACATCAAATCACAGAATCGTTAAGGCTGGAAAATAACCTTTAAGATGATCAGCACCACCACCATGCTCGCCACTAAACCATGTCCTCAAGTGCCACATCCATAAGTTTTAGGAACACTTCCAGGAATGGGGATTCCACCACTCCTCTGGGAATCTTGTCCCAAAGCTGAATTCCTCTTTCAGTGAAGGAATTATTCCCAATATCCAACCTGAGCCTCCCCTGGTGCAGCTTGAGGACATTTCCTCTCATCCTGTCACCCAGGAGCAGAGCCCGACCCCCACCTGGCTGCACCCTCTTGTCAGGGAGTTGTTGGGGACAATAAGGTCTCCCTCGAGCCTCCTTTCCTCCAGTGAAAAGCAAGAGCCTTGCAGAGCTCGGGGAAAGGTTGGTGCTGCTGGCAGAGCGGGCGTTGGAGGGAACATTCTGTTCCATCGGCATCTGTCGTAACCGAGAGTTTGCTCATCCTTTGTGGTTGTCAGGAACCGGCGCTGGCCCGGCTGTTCCTCCTGAGCTCTGCAGCCAAATCCCTGAGCCTGCTGTCAGTATCGACTGGCACTCACTCCTCGAGCCTGATTTCTAGGAAATCACTCATTATTCATAACTACTTGATGATTATTGGGAGTGAAACGATGTTCTCTGGAGAAAGGTGCCAGATTTCAGCGCTGCCAGAAATGTTCTCCTTCCTGCTGGGATTTGGACGTCAGACTGTCACAAATCCAATTGGACTCCAGTATATTAAAGGCAGATCTTCTCACCCACATGTTCAGAGGGCCCTTTATCGCAGTAACTGGATCACTCGATAGCGCTGCTCTGGGACGGTCAAACACACAGAGGAAAGTTGAAATAATTTTAGCACAAGCGACTCGGCTTTGGCTTTGATAAAAGCTCCGCTATCTGACCCAGAACCCGGCAAGGAACTCACACTGGGGATGTATTCACTGGGAAACAAGCCTGCCTTGTTCCTCTCCAGCTCAATCCCCTTTTAATGGGAATTAAAGCAAACAAAGCAAGGATTTTTGGGGGGTGTGATATCTTTCCTCTGATAAATGGGCAGAAAAAGCTTGTCAGCTATTGGACACTTGGGCTTCCTCCGTGTCTGCTTCCGTGTCTGAAGGCTTGTCTGAATTTTCTAGTACTGGTTTTGGTCTAATTGAAGATATTATCTGTCCTGACAAACCTTGCCTATCTTGTACTCTTTAGCTTTCTTATCTGTAGAACAACTTGCCTTTTACAAGAACAAGAAATACGGGCATCCATACCTGGCATTCCTAAGAATAATAATGGCACTTTCTAGACAAATATAATTTTGGATAAAGGACTTTGCTTGGCCAAAGTCTGGTTCTCTAGACAAGACTAGCAAGCCTTCTGTGGTGGCTTTGGGAAAACATCATTAATCAGCAGAGATTAGCAGTCAGCAAATTCTTTCTTCAGATATAAAATCTGGCTTGTGAATGTGCCCATTCAGGGAGGGGGAGCTTTGCCTGTGATGTGCCTGCAGGACTGGGCCTCAGCACACTCCTCCTGCAGCTTTCTAGAGCTCAACAGCTGTTCAGAACCATGATTTAAAACCCAATTACAGGCTGTGTAAAATCCCTCTTATTTAACTCATTAATGTGGAATGGGATCAGCTGGGATTTCTTGTGTTTGTCTGGGATTTTCTCTTTTTTTTTCTTTAATATCATCCTCTTTAAAATCCATTTAAATCTATTTTTAACAAAGCCCCTCTGTCTGAGGAGACACAGAAGATGCTGAGAGACAGGCAAGGGCTCTGTTCACCCCCTGAAGCCACGATGGGTCTCAAAGCTTGCAAAGGTGACAGGAATGGCCAGGCAGGTTGGGTTTGTGCCCTGGTTCATCCACCAGCAGTGTGGAGACACTCTGCAGAGGGGATGTGTCAGGGGCACCTGCCTTTGGTTTAGTCTGGCTCGTCTGGGTAAGACCAGTGAGGCTCTGTCAGCCTGAGAACGGACCGGAGGGCTGGCAAGGCAGCTCTCAAAGCTGCATCCTCATTGCTGTCTCCAGAAGAGAAGCCCAAAGTCTTGGCTCATTCAGAAGAACAAAGACTAAAACCTTCTGCAAATAACCCAGGGAGTAGAAGATCAGGAAAATTTGCGAATGGTTGAAGTTAAGGACCACAGTGATGCAAGGAGATGGGCATGAACGTGCAGTGGGTCTCCTTCAGTGAGGGCAGTGGAGGTGGGGCAGGAGCCGTGGGACCTACCTCATCTCACACCAGAGCCTGACCCACCTCATCTCACACCAGAGCCTGACCCACCTCATCTCACACCAGAGCTTGATCCACCTCATCTCACACCAGAGCTTGAACCACCTCATCTCACACCAGAGCTTGATCCACCTCATCTCACACCAGAGCTTGAACCACCTCATCTCACACCAGAGCTTGACCCACCTCATCTCACACCAGAGCTTGACCCACCTCATCTCACACCAGAGCTTGATCCACCTCATCTCACACCAGAGACAGACCCACCTCATCTCACACCAGAGCTTGATCCACCTCATCTCACACCAGAGCTTGACCCACCTCATCTCACACCAGAGCTTGTCCCACCTCATCTTAAACCAGATGACCCACCTCATCTCACACCAGAGCTTGACCCACCTCATCTCACACCAGAGCTTGACCCACCTCATCTCACACCAGAGCCTGACCCACCTCATCTCACACCAGAGCCTGACCCACCTCATCTCACACCAGAGCTTGACTGGTTCCTGAAAAGGATCGTGCAGTTTAGCAGCCTGGAGGGAAGGGACCCAGAGGAGCTGAGAAGGTCCCTGGAGCCTGAAGACCTCACGTGAGAGGGGCTGATGTCCATGTTGGAGGGCTGATTTGTGCTCCAGGGTGAAGCTGTGGCTGAGTCTCTGCGGAAATCAAGGCTGTGAGAAATGAGGGACTGAAGGAGTGGTCAAGCACTGGCACAGGGTACCCAGGGAAGTGGTGGAGTCACGGCCCCTGGCAGTGTTCAAAACCCCAGTGGACATGGCACTTTGTGACAGGGTTTAGAGGGCGTGGTGGGACTCAGTCAAAGGCTGGTCTTGGTGATCTTGGAGGTCTTTTCCAGCTTTAATGAATCTGTGATTCTGTGAAAGCCAAATTGCTTTGACTTGGATATTCCTGCTTTTCCTTTCCCTTCTTTCTTTTTAATCCCCCACGCTTTAGTTTTATACTTGGAAACAACTGATAAATTCCCACCACTGGAGGTGAGAACTGAAATGCCGAAGTTGCTTACAAGTTCTTTATCTGTTTTTCCTGCCCATTTTGCCCAATGCAGAACTGAAACTGGGACTTAACCCGGCAACACAACTCCAGGTAGCAGAGCACCTGCACTGTAGGTGGAGAAACCTTCCCCAACGCCTTCCAAAGCCATGAGCTGGCTCAGAGATTTCCTTCTCACACCACCCAATCCACCCAGAAATGGAAATGTGTCAGGGCCGCAGACATGGCAGGAAAGAGGGTGTTTTAGGGAAATTAAATGTTAAATCCATTACACAGGCTTAGCTGATTTCCTAGGGCTAAACATGGAAAGAGAAAAAACAAAGTGGTTTTAATGACTTAGCTGAGCAAACATAACAAGAAAGTGATGAAATGTGAGAAAGATAAGACAGAATAAATAAAGGGAGGTACCAGGAGCTTGCTGTGCAAGAGCAGCACTGCTGAGGGAGGAGCCTGTTACTCACATTGGCCAAGCTTGGGTGGGATGGGGAGGCCCATCATGGAACACTGAGGCGTTTGTTCTGCTTCAGATTTTCTTGTGGAGAAATAAGGGAAAAAATTGTACAAACCTGAATAAAAAAGTCCAAAGGGAAGTGGACAGGAGTGGCTTCTCTTCCCTGTATAAAGGGTTATGTGTTGGCATTTCAAATTAGTTCTTTAACTTCACAAATAATAATAAAAAGGACTCTTCCAATAATCTTTTTTGAGACACACTGGCAGCAGAACTTTCCATGGAGGAGGTTTTCCCTTGGAAACCCAGAGGGCACTGGACAGCAGCACAAACCACTGGGAACTGCTGGGTTCTGTCCCTGTCACAGGAATGTTCCTCCCTAACTGGGACAGAGATGCTCCAGCCCAGGACAATGGAGAGCCAGGTGAGAGCAGAGGGCTCTGCTCCAGAGCCCAGGGATCCCCAAATTCTCCAAGGTCTCTGTTTTCCAGGTGTCTGAGGGACTCTGTGTTGCACAGCTCTGCAACAGAAAATTCCTCCTCACTCAGCTCATGGCAATTCCTGCATGTCTGAAAGTTCCCAAGGCATAGACACATTGCAGCAGAAAATCATTTAACTCTTAATTGAATATTCCGCTTATAAGGGTGAGACAAACCAGGAAGGACTCCAGACCTGACCAGTCACCTGTTTCTGGACAACAATAACCTTCTTAACTGTCCTAAGACATTTTGCTGTTTCATATTCAAGATAAAAGGACAGAGAAAAGCACAGGGCCAAAAGGAGGTGCCAGTTGAACAGCTTCACCCATGGCAGAGGGTGGCACAGCTTCACCCATGGCAGAGGGTGGCACAGGTTCACCCGTGGCAGAGGGTGGCACAGTTTCACCCAAGGCAGAGGGTGGCACAGCTTCACCCATGGCAGAGGGTGGCACAGCTTCACCCGTGGCAGAGGGTGGCACAGGGTCACCCGTGGCAGAGGGTGGCACAGGGTCACCCGTGGCAGAGGGTGGCACAGCTTCACCCATGGCAGAGGGTGGCACAGTTTCACCCATGGCAGAGGGTGGCACAGCTTCACCCGTGGCAGAGGGTGGCACAGTTTCATCCATGGCAGAGGGTGGCACAGCTTCACCCGTGGCAGAGGGTGGCACAACTTCACCCATGGCAGAGGGTGGCACAGGTTCACCTGTGGCAGAGGGTGGCACACGTTCACCCGTGGCAGAGGGTGGCACAGTTTCACCCGTGGCAGAGGGTGGCACAGCTTCACCAGAGCTCTCCACCTGCCACAGGGAAGAATCTCAATCTGACGGGAGTTAAGGAGAGCTCAGGGTGGAGATTCCCACTCCTAGAAAGCACAGAAGGTAAACTGGGGGAAATTTGTGTTGGTGCGAAAGGGTCCTCCTGTTCCTTGAAGAGTGGAGTGTAGGCACAGGTTTCATTTGGGAACAACCCCCAAATAATAATGACAGTCAGAACTAAATTGTTCCATTTTCACCCTATCAGGTCTTTAAATTATATGACATCAGCTTGGTTCCTGGCAGTAAGGAAGAAAAGAAGGAAAGAATGAAGGAAAGAGAGGAAGAGAGAGAGAAAGACAAAGAGAGAAAGAAAAGAATGTTGTGGGGACTGAGGGGAGAAATGTGAAGGAAGAAGGAGACGAAGAAGGAGACATAGACAAGTCATGGAAACTTTGGAATGTTTAAAACCCCTTCTTTAAAGGCTCTCACCCATGGAGGAGGTTAACCAGCCCAGGAACTGGGGCTGGCTGAAGGAATCTGTTCCCTGGGGATGCAGACCTTGATCCCAAGCCCCAAGGAAATGGTCAGAAAGTGGAGGTGGCATTCACAGTGCTCAGACAACTGGGCTGTTGATACCAAAGGTCCTAAAGATCTTATCAAGACCTTACTATAAGTAAAACTTTCTTCATAGCCTCAGTTCCTGCTGTCAGACAAGGGAGTCTGGTCTTAAAAAATGCATTTCAAAGATGCTAAACATTTTTGTGCATCTTCACCACAGACTGATAAAGAAATACTTCCCCTGCAGTGACTCCTGCTTCCTGAAGCTCTGCTGTATAGACAGGAGCACTACAAACAGTGCTGTGCTGCCCCCAGGGCCACGTCACAGCCAGGAATAGCTCCTTGCAAAGATGCTGTGAACAGCCCCAGGATGCAGAGATATGGTACCCTCAGTTGAGGATCACTAGAAACAACTGAGGCAAAGGCTGATCTGAAGTGACCCCTGTGAGAGGGGAAAATGAACTCATCTCTAGGCAGATGCTGCTTATTAAACATGTCTGAATTCTTAAAGCCCTCACAGTCTGCAGCGTGGAGGGCTGGGGGCAGAGCTGTATTTCACCTTCCTAAAGCTCTTCGATAAGTGCTTGGCCAGGTGGTCAGAAGTGCTGGATTACCACAAATTGAAGGAGGAAGACCCATCATGTATGTAAATTATTATGACGCAAAGGGAAGAAAAAACCCCCATGATTCCTTCACATGCCCCAAAGGTCCTAAAGGACCTCAGGGTTTGGTTCTTGGCTCTGCCAGGCACCCAGACTGTCCTACAGAACAGTCATTGCTGTGTTGAGTTCTGTTTCCTTTTAGAGTTCTGCTTCTGGTAGAACCCCTTGTCCATCTGCCCACATCTCCTTTCCTCACAGGAGCAGGTCCAAAGGAGGTCAGGAAGTACAAGTGACTTCATGAACTTCATTGGAGTCTTGACTTTGCAAATGTTTCCATAGTTTACTTCAGAACTATTTATGTGCTTCAAATCCTGTGAGAAGTGTCTGAGACTGTGGCCCCTCTTGCCCAGGGCTCTGTCTGTGCAGCAGCACTGGAGTTGCTATTTCAGGAGAGCACACGAGCAAAGCTGCCTCGTGCTGTCCCTTCCCTTGTACTCACCAGCATCTGTAACTGCTGGACTGGAAATACCTGATGGACATCCAGCCTTGTCCCTTTAAATATGTCTTTATGGCCTGGCTGCCCAGGAATATATCCAATTTATATCTGTATAGATATATATATATAATGCTTTCTGAGCCTGCTGCCAGGGGCTGCCTGTGCAGGCTTGAGTAGCAGCAGGGACAGCAGGGACAGCAGTGACAACAGGGACAGCAGGGACAGCAGGGACAGCAGCGACAGCAGTGACAACAGGGACAGCAGGGACAGCAGGGACAGCAGGGACAGCAGTTTGATCCCACCAGGACAAAAATTGCCCGGTCTGGGTGGACACCCCTCCTCTGCTCGTTCCAGTAGTGCCCCAACCTCTTGTCCTGTGGGATCTGGTCAACAACCAGATCTGTTGATCTTTACCCTGGACTGGAAACCTCTTCTAACCAAATGCCTCCTCCCCACTTGTGCTTATTCAGTCCCACACGCCAGGGAGATCTGGTGAAGGATGGGAGTGATGGGATATATTTCACCTGGACAACAGTCAGTATTGTTCTGTGCATTCATTTGAAACAGCAAACCATTCCATGAGCTTTATATGATTTTTTTCTAAGCCCTCTGCCATGACTGCAATATGTGTTTATGGCTAAAATCTGAAATATGGCTTTCTTTGCTAGTATTAATATTGCAAAGTGAGCATCTGCACCGTGCTTGGCTGACAGAAATACAGGAGAGAGATCTCTCTTGAAATACAGCTGGAGTAGACGTAGAATTTCTTCTCAAAGGGTTTGCTTTGTCATGAATTAGAGGGGCTGGAGCATGTCCAGGGAAGGGAATGGAGCTGGGAAGGGGCTGGAGCAGCAGGAGGGGCTGGGGGAGCTGGGGGGGCTCAGCCTGGAGAAAAGGGGGCTCAGGGGGGACCTTCTGGCTCTGCAAGTCCCTGACAGGAGGGGGAGCCGGGTGGGGATCAGGCTCTGCTCCAGGGAACAGGGACAGGAGGAGAAGGAATGGCCTCAGGCTGTGCCAGGCTGGGTCAGGCTGGATTTTGGGAATAATTTCTTCACTGAAAGAGTTGTTAAGCACTGGCACAGCTGCCCAGGGCAGGAGTGGAGTCACCATCCCTGGAAGTGTTCAAAAAATGCGTAGGTGTGGCACTTGGTGACACGATTAGTGGAGAACACGGTGGCGATGCTGAGCTGACCATTGGGCTTGGTGCTTCTAAAGTCATTTGCCAACCCCAACAATTCTGCAACTCTAAGAGAAAGCCAAAGTAAGTACCTGAGGCAACCAAAGCCAGAAGTGAACCTCGCTCAGCTGGAGTGGAAACCACAGAGAAAAACCATGGTGGTGAATTTAATAGAATACCTGGTGCCAGAGGAAATGTTGGGGATGGAAATGGGACAGCTGAGCACAAAGCAGTGAGAAACAGCCCTCAGGGGTGACAGTCTGTTCCAAACTGCTGGACCACGAGCCAGGAAATCCCGTGCTGCTGCTGGCTGATGTGTCCTCACTGTTCCACTCAGTATTAACCAGCTCAGCTCTAAACCAATGAAACAGATGTGGAAAATGTCCAGGGTGGGGTGAGATGGTCTGAGCTGGAGGGAGAGCAGCTCTCTGTGCAAGGAGAGCCTGACAACCTGGGACCAGAGAATGGGGGGAAATACAGAATCATAGAATGGTTTGGGTTGGAAGGGACCTTATAGATCTTCTAGTTCCACTCCCTGCCATGGGCAGGGACACCTTCCACTAGCCCAGGTTGCTCCAAGCCCCGTCCAGCCTGGCCTTGGACACTTCCAGGGATGGGGCAGCCACAGCTTCTCTGCCCAACCTGTGCCAGGCCCTCCCTACCTTCACAGGGAACAATTTCTTTCAAATAACCAACCTAAATTTCTCCTTCTTCAGTCTGAGCCCCTTTCCCCTTGTCCTATCACTGGAGTTCCTACCAAAGGATCCCTCTCAGGCTTCCCTGGAAGGTTGACATGAGGCTTCCATGGATGAAGCCCAGGGCAGGGTTGGTTTCTGGGCTGGCAACACTTTGTGGCTCATGGGGAGTTTTTCATCAACCATCACCACAAGACCTTCTCCAAGGGCTGCTCTCAGTCACTGCTCTGCCTGACCTGTGGGAGGGCCTGGGATTGTCTGGAGTATAATTCATGATTATGGTGAGTTACACATGAAATAGGAAATGCTACAGAAAAAAAAAAAAAAAATCAGTGGGCTGTTCCCTTCTTCTGTGGGCACAACCAGGGCAGCAGGACCACAGTTCGCTGGGAAACCACGTGTTCAAAGTGTGTGAAAGGATGACATTATTATGGAGATTGAAAGTTCAAAGTCTGGTGTGCAACACACAGCTCTCATTTTACTGAAGATGTTCAGCCTCTGTTTGGTTGTGAACAGGCTCAGGAGCTCCCTGAGGAAGCAGGAACATGGGAACAGCCACCCAGCCTGGCTCGTGCTCTCCATGAACATCACAAGCAGTCTGGAGCAGCACAGGAGGACCCTTCGCTGCTGCCACTCTGTGTCAATCCCTTTGCAGGCTGGGGATGTCACTCTGGACCACGCCAAGCCTTCCCCATGAGTTCAAAACACATTGATGCTGTAATTAGGATGAGCTTAGTATTCCCCTCTCTTCAGTGGAACAAGCCAAATTCTTTGTTGTATTTACACAAGGGGGGTTAAAAGTTGCCACTTAAGGTGACTACCCAAGGTCTGGGTCATGAGGTGCCTCCTGCTATTCCATCCATGGGAAGAGACAGAGCTGGGATGTGTCTGTGATACCTCTTGGAGGATGGAGCAGATAAGGAGCAATGGTTGGTTTTGGCTCAGCTTGAAAGTCCTAATGAATGTGTGACTCCAGGGAAATCAAAGCACTTTTCTACAGAGAAATAACATCTCCACCTCCTGTGGCTGGGGTCCAGCCAAATCCCACTCCCCTTGAGGCAAAGGGCTGATGGGAGGTTTGAAAAGAGCCAGAGGATTTCTTTAGCATAAGTAGGCCCTTAGTAAGGCTCCTGCAGGCCATGAGTCATTGCTACCACATTATCATTATTATTACTATTAATAATAATTATTATTATCATTATACTATTATTATCGCTGCTTGGAATCCACAAGCAAGTCATGAGCTGGAACTCCCAGTGAGGAATGAGCCTCCTGTTCCTGCGTAAGGCTGAGTTCTCAGCTGTGTTTATCTTTGCTGTGTGTTTGCTGAGAGGGTCCTGGCTCCATCTGGGACACGAGAACAGGCTGTGTCTTCCAACCCAGCGCTGCCCATGCTATCTACAGAAGCAAATTACACAGTAATTCATCTCGGAATTACTCAGTAATTGGAAAGATAATTACCAGGTAACCTGCTCCAACCTGCCCCAGATCCTTCAGGGACAGTGTTTGCATGACACTGGCTGTGTAATTAAAGAGCAGGTCGCTGGATGTGCTCCGGGAGATAAAGGGATACCTGAAGTGTGAGTAAGAGGAATGCAGAGTTAATGCAGTGCATTTCAGAAGAATATCAGATGTGTCATCTTGCCTGACTTCAGGCAAAAGCCATTTCCAGTCTGCCCTCTGAAGCTGCCTGAGTGAAAACCACATTTCCATCAACTGCACCTTCAAGAACAGACAATTTCGTGAAGAGGCCTGTTGGTGGGAGCCATGGAGGGATCACCTCAGCCTTCCCTGCCCTGTCACCTGAGAGGGACCTGCCTCCACCTCCCCCAGCAGCTGAACTCACAGAGGGTGCCCCAGCTCCTGGAGTCACTGCTGCCAGTCCTTACCTGCAGCCCTTGTGCTGCATCTTATAAACGACTGAAAAGCCAGTCAGGACATCACACCTCACCTGGATTGGCCCTTTGGTTCAGCAGAATCACAGAGTCATTAGGGTTGGAAAAGCCCTCCAAAAGCAAGCTCAGCCTTCAAGCAAATCCCCCCAAAACCCTCAAGTACAAAGTGCCACATCCTCTGGTTTTTGGAACACTTCCAGCGATGGTGACTCCACCACTGCCCTGAGCAGCTGTGCCAATGTTGGGCCCCTCTTTCAGTGAAGACTTTCCTGCCTGTTTGAATGTCCAGTGGAGACCCTTCAGAGGGTCCCCAACCACAGCCTTTCCAAAACTTCCTTAGAATCCCAGAATGGTTGGGGTAGGAAGAGATTTTAAAGCCCATCTCATCCCACCTCCTGCCACGGGCAGGGACACCTTCCACTAGCCCTGGTGGCTCCAAGTCCTGTCCAACCTGGCCTTGGACACTTCCAAAGATGGAGCAGCCACAGCTTCTCTGGGCAATGCTGGTAAACAGGCAAATAGTCCTGCACAGGTTTGATGTTGGTGTGGCAAGAAATCAAGGAGCACAGGAAGGAGCTGAACTGTCTCCTGACCTCCCTGTGCTCTTTGCCAGCCCAGGTCTGACTGTTGTCTCTCTTTTCTGTGTCAGCTGTGAACAGGTTAAGGAGCAGCACCATTGTCTGTACCTGCGCAGCACCAGCACAGAGAGCTGCTGGAGCTGGAGCTGATCTGTGCTCTGACAATAATAAACACAATTTAATACACAGAAACACGTTATCTACATTTAAGAGCCTGAACTATGAAGACTTAAGGACTTTTTTTTTTTTTTTTAACTGAAAGGGAAACCATAGCAATTATTTCCTCCAAATAAATCCCAGCAGCCCCTTATCTGGGTGTTGATTCAGGAAGGCACACGTGTGCTTGCTTTAGTCATGGGGAACATTGTCCTGAGTCAGACTCTGATCTGGAACCACACGGAGCAGCCCACACTTGCCTTCGTTTTCGAGGTGAACTTCAAAGGAATAATGTGCTAATTCAGCGCTCCCCAGGCCAGCTGATACGACACCACCTCTTCCAGAGAAAGGCAGCTCCTCATCTGTGCCAGGGCATCCTGGGCTGGTCCCTTCGGTCAGGGAGGGGCAGCTGGAGCTGGGCACGTTTCCCACAGGGCAGGGTAGGGAGCCCAGGGATCCTCATTGCACTGATGGGCCAGCAAGATGATTCCCAGACTTGTGGGAACGTGTGTCCAAGGGGTCTATAACCCACTGAACCCTTGGAAGGCAAACAGGGCAGCACCAGGGAGGCACTGGGGAGACATGAGCGTGGTCAGGGACAGCAGGGGACAGGGACAGGGATGGGCCACTGTCTCTGCTGAGCTCCTGATCTCTGGGAGGGAGGAGGGAGGTGGTGACTCCCCCCAGGACTGGTGTCAGTGTCTGTGTGAGCTGGAACTCCAGCTGGACATGATGGGGATGATACAGGGCAGGAGCCAGGAAGGGACTGAGGAAAGTCACTGTAGAAGCAAAGTCCCCAGGATTTCAGTCCTTGCTTTACTCTCTGTGTTGTGTTTGTGTCTATTCCCTCTGCTTGGGTTTTATTCTGCTTTATTAAAAAAAAAAAAAGATACAGACATTTATACTTAATATTCATAGGTAAAATCCTCAAGATATCCAGCTGTCATTGGAAGTCACCACACACTATTTGCAATTTCCCCTAATCTACCAAAGCTGCAAATGATGCTGTGCCAAACTTTTCCTCAATGCCACTCGAAATTCAGTATCATTATATCATGATATTCTAATAGCAAACATAAAGATTTATTCAGTGACATTTGAGTAAGTTTATAAGCCAAATATTTCTCTGGGGTCATTGATCAACTTCCTTCTTTTTATTCCAAAATTTTTAGTGTGTTATATTTTCCTCATTCTCATTAAGAATTTTTCTTCCTTAGAATCCCATTACTTAGTTAAACAAAGCAAATCAATTGAAGAAGATCAATCTGAAAAATAAGTAATAATAAACCCCAGAAATTACTGAGGCAAATGTATGATTGGGAAAAAAAAAAAAAAAAAGGCAAACCCAAGCATTCTAGTTGTTTGATTAACTCAGTTTTTCATGCATCTGACAGGGGAAAAAAAAATCAAGGTTATGATGTCTGGATGTGAAATATTGAATTTTGGAAAAAGGAAAAAAAAAAAAAAAAGCCCAAACTCTATTAAAAATTGTTTCAAGCAAAGAGCTTTAAGGCTTTCCCTCCAAAATCTGCAGATGTGACCAGAGACAAAGTGGGGTCCTCGTGGTCCCTCCCAGCTCAGGGTGTCCTGTGGTGCCATTCCATGATGTTTTCTTGTGTTCTTCGGTTCACTGGCCAAACACTCCCAGGGGAAACTGGGAGCCTCTGCTGAATATTCCGAAGCCTCTTTCAGAAGATAGGGTTGCACGAAGGGACAGCCCTGGCAAAGGCAGCTCCAGGTGCATTTTCCTCCCATTTTTTCCACAGCTGAGCTCCTGCTGCCTCACCTGCCACTGCAACACATTTTCGCAGAGGGAAACCAGGAGCTCAGCAAGCTCTGGGGTTTCTCAGTTGTGTGTTACCTCAGTGCAGGGGGGAAACAATTCCCAAAGCAGAGCTGGCCAGAACGAGGAATTTTCCACCACTTATTTTGAATGAACGATTTTGTTTTGTTTTGTTGGAAATCTGTCATGGAATTTCTTTATCCAGTGCCCTGAATTGGATTTTTTCCTGTTATTGTCTCTTATCTCAATTCCAGAAGTATGAAAAGAAATCAAACTATCTGAAACGGAGGGGCTTTTTTGGTTCTTTACCTTGAAAACGTTTCAGCTTGGCATTTCAGGGAGGTCAGGAGGTTTTCCTGGCAGTGCCTCTTGCCCCTTTGCCAAAGGCATCCTGGTGGGCTCCCCACTGGCAGTGGCAGGCTCAGTGTGTTTGCATGAAGGGAAGCCCATTTGGGCACGTGGCACCCCCAGCCCTCCCACCCTCCCCCTCTCCTTTGCCCTTCTCCTTTTCTCTGCTTCCCCACTCCAGTGCACATTTAGTAAATCCTTGGGAGGGTTGATGTGGAGAGTATTTGCTGTTTCTGAAAGTGTCAACAAGGGCAGAAGGCACTTGATTTGAGGCAGCAAAACCAGAGCAGCCTTCAGGGAGACGAGGACTTTTCCCTGTGGAGAAAGCTTGGAGCCTCCTCCTGTTCCTGCCAAACCTTCGTGTGGCCCTTTCAGAATGTGTCCAACTGGCCCCATGACATGGAGTCATAGAGCCATGGAATGGTTTGGGCTGGAAGGGACCTTAAAGATCACCAAGTCCCACCCCTGCCATGGGCAGGGACACCTTCCACCAGCCCAGGTTGCTCCAAGCCCTGTCCAACCTGGCCTTGGGCACTTCCAGGGATGGGACAGCCACAGCTTCTCTGGGCAACCTGTGCCAGGGCCTGCCCACCCTCACAGCAAAAAACTTCCTCCTTCTCTAATCCTAATCTAATCTAATCTAATCTAATCTAATCTAATCTAATCTAATCTAATCTTATCTTATCTCTAATCTTCCTCCTCCCATCTAATCTTAACCTACTTCTTTTTAGTTTGACATCATTCCCTGTTGTCCTGTCATTTCCACCTCACTCAGCAAAGCTTGTCCTGGTATAAGTCACCGTAACAGACCTTGTCCTGAGTGTGGCCAAGAGACTTGTGGTACTCATTTATTGACACCTGAAATCTGCAAATCCAAAAATATTTGGGAATTCCGTCCCCTTAGAGGCAAGGGCTGATGATGTCCCAGACATGGAACCCACTCTGGTTCTTCCAGATCCCTCTGGAAGAGGCACAGACAGCAGAGAATCAACACAGTGATGCTTTACAATGAGGGTGCAAAAGGCCTGGGCACAGCATCATTCCCTTGATAACAATAAAGGGGAGAGATCTAAGCTGGGACTTCAAGGCCTTTGGCAGAACATGCCTGTGCCTCTTCTGTACCATCCTCCAGGTGATTTCCCCTTGTCCTGTGTCCTGCTGCAGTCCCTGCTGGTCCCTGTCAGCAAGCCTGGCTTGTCAGGCAGCATCTCAGCCCCTCTGGTGACCAGGTTTTCCTAACCCAGACCAAATTCCTGCATGGTGGGTGAGGGCTTGAGCCTTTCCTCCAGCTCAGCATCTCCTTGTTGGAACAGTGTCCCAGGAGTGTCTGTGTCACCTCCCTGAGCTGTGGCAGCTGCTCAGCTCCATCCCAGCAGGTCCCCACCCTGGCCAGGGTAGGACAGTGCAGAGCAATGGAGGGGCTGTGCCTTCCAGCAGGACACGCTCTGTGGTCACGCCAGATGCCCAGATTCCACGTGGCTCCCCAGATTTCTGCAGGGAGAGGTGGGGAGATGGTTTAGGTTTGACCCTTTGGCTTCCCAGGATTTTTAGTTGCTTTGTTGCTGCCCCTCCAGGCTGCTCTGTAAGGGCAGAGCTGGTGCCCCGCGGGGCTGAGCCCAGAAGTGCTGCTGGCAGTGCCTGAGGACACAGGAACAGGGACTGAAAGCTGCCCAAACACCTGAGCAGCAGAAACCACATCTGAGTGGGCTGGGGTGTTCAGTGGAATCCAACTGTGCCTTGAGCTTAACCCCAAACACAGGCAGAACTCAAAGAGAACAGACGCTTTAAAAGACAAATTCTTGGGATGTTTTATTACCAACAACTCTGCAGGAAGAGTCCAGGCTGCAGGCACCAAACCCAGGAGAACACCTTTCACTGAATGGAAAGGCACCAACTAACACTTTATTGTGCAAGAGTGAGATACAACATGAGAACCCTCCAGAGAAGGAGCATAAACTTAGAAATGCTTCCCTGTGAGGGTGGGCAGGCCCTGGCACAGGTTGGGCAGAGCAGCTGTGGCTGCCCCATCCCTGGAAGTGTCCAAGGCCAGGTTGGACAGGGCTTGGAGCAACCTGGGCTGGTGGAAGGTGTCCCTGCCCATGGCAGGGGGTGAGACTGGGTGGGCTTTAAGGTCCCTTCCAAACCAAACCAGTCTGAGATTCAATGAGTTTCCTTGGAGCAAGTGGAAATTTGCTACTGGTCATGACCATGGAAATGGGATGCTGAAGGAGTCACTGCCACCCTGACAGAGGTGCCTTGGGATTCTCTGGACGTGGAATTTGCTCTTGTGTTCACTTTCTGCACAGGCAGCCCTGCTGGTCCTGCTGCTCCAGACACCTGCATGCTAAATCCTGCTTTGTGCCTTTGTCCTCCTCTGGGAAGGTGTTCCTTCTTCCAGGGAGCCAGACCCTCCACACACATCCTCACACTGGGAATGTTAATGTTCGCTGTTTTCTGAAGTGGTCCCTCCACACACATCCTCACACTGGGCTTGTTACTGTTCACTGTGTTCTGAAGTGGTTTTTTTCAGTTCCATTCAGAGCTGAACAATGCCCAGGGCAGACATTTCTATCATCTGTGTCTGCAGATACCAGCAGACATTTTCCTGCATGTGCCCTGAGAGCTGGGGAGTGCTGGTTCCTTATCAGGCATGGCCAGGCGTGGAGAAACAATCCCATCCCTGGTGCAGGTTTCCTTGCTTTAGGAAGAAGACACCTTTGCAAAGTGTGTAGCACCAGGCAAAGAGCCCATCCTGCACCCCAGGGGCCTTTGCAGAGCTGTCCTTGTCACCAAGGAGTGTGAACAGCTACAGGAGATGACTTTTAGGATATTTCCCAAAAAAGAAATATCATCCAAGGCATCCTGGCATGGTGCTCACAAGTAGGTTTTTATAATTGCTGGCCAAATCTTCCTTCAGCTCCTCTTCATTTACATGCAGCATTTGATCAAGTAGTTTCTCCTGAAGCTAATGATACTTTTGCCTTAATTAAAACCTAAATGAGGACTCCAACTGGTCTTGTTGCAGCCAATCTGCACGTGGGGTTGTGATTTTGTGTGATGCTTTACAGTGAAGCTGCAAAATCCCTGCTGGGAGCGAGAGCACAAGCCCAACACAGCGAGGGCAGAGCTGTGAAGAGCAGGGGACAGGAGGAAAAAAGGGCTGAAAAACACAGACTGGGTGAAAGTTCTCCAGTTTCTGGGGGCACCTGCGTGGTAAAGTCAATGCAAGGTGAATCCTAAATTGCTCCTGAGGGATCCCCACATTCCTGACAGGGAGTGTTCAGGTAGATTTGCTGGGACTCTGTCCTGCTGTGAGATGCTTCTTCTTGACTACATAAGCACAGAGTTGGGCAGCTGGTTGGGTTTCAGGCTTCCAGGTGACAGGAATTGCAGGTTCCTTCAGCCCCAGGCCTGCCTTGGGGTGTCCATGGCTTGTCCTACTCAGATTGGGGTTCATAAAGCCAGGGCTGCACCCACGGCACGAGAGGAGCTGGAAAGAAAGAGGGGACAACTGGCCAGGGAGCTGGGCTGTCCCTTGGGCCAGGGAGCTGGGCTGTCCCTTGGGCCAGGGAGCTGGGCTGTCCTTTGGGCCAGGGAGCAGAGGGAGGCTTGGGAAGAGCCCAACAGAGCTTATCCCAGGCTGAGCAGGAGCAGGGGCTGGAGATGCCAGATGTGCACATGTGGCTGATTAAGTGACAAAATGGAACTTCATGCAGGAGGAAATCAAACACTGCGGGTCCTCATTGCTACTCCCCTTCACAAGGGGCACTGGAGGGTTTCTGGGTGAGGACATTGGCCTGGCCTCAGGCAGCAGGGAGCCCAGCCAGGGGCAGAGCACTCTTGGCTTGGCCTCAAACAAGTCAGGGCTCTCTCAGCCAGTGACAGCACATCTGGAGCTCACATCTGGAGCTCAGCATCACACAGAGCCCTCATGTCTTTGACATGTTGCATGTGAAATCCAGTGTTTACAAGCATCTCCATCCCAGGTGCAGCATCAGGATGCCACACAGAGGACACCCAAATTCCCTCTGTGCAGATCAGGGTCCCCCCCAGCCTGCTGATTCGGGCTCTTTCATGTGGCAAACGTGTAGCAGAGTGAGGATTCTGTTCTGATCTTGACACACAACTTCTTGGACGGCACAAAGACTCATTGACCCACATTAAATGTCTCCCATGGAATCACTGAAGTTGGAAAAGCTCTCTAAGATCACCAAGTCCAATTGTAAGCCAGCACCACCACCGTGCTTACCACTAAACCACAGCCTCAAGGGCCACATATCATCATATCATCATGGCCAGGCTTCGCAAACAAAGATTTGGGAAGGGCTCTTCCCACTCTTGCTGCAAGCGCTGGTGGCTGAAGAGGCTGATGTGAGATGGGCAAGTCAGGTTGCAAAAGGCACAGCAGAAAGTCTCCATGGGTGGTGTTGGCGAGGCACGGCTCTTTCTGCGTTGGCTTTTCTCCTCCAGACTGATTCTGTGTGTGTTCTCAAAGGAATCAGCAGCGTTATGGATGGTGTGTCTCCATGGCTCCCGACTGGAGGCCAGAGTGGACCATTGATGGTAGTCAATATGGCCAAGGCTGAGGTGTTGTTTCAGGGAGTCCTTGTGTCTCCTCTTGGGGGCTCCTCTCTTGCGGCAGCCGGTGGCGAGTTCACCACAGAGCACGATCTTAGGGAGGCGGTGATCCTCCATCCTGGAGATGTGCCCAAGGGCCACATCCACATGTGTTTTGAACACTTCAAGAATGGTGACTCCACCACTTCCGTGGCATATGCTGGAATTTCTGGTCTCCCTCCACTGGCACCACTGAGCCCCTGCTGATCTAATTCCAGTGGGTGTCCCTCCTCCTGCTGACTGGTGGCCAACCCCCAGACGAGGAAGCCACCTCGGCAGTCAGGGCTTTGTCTCTGAAGAGCATCAGTTCCCAGGCAGGTCAGGGCTGGCAGGAGGCCACAAATGAAGAAGGCATTTGGAAAGGTCAGGAGCAGCTTAGCAAACAAAAGGCATCTGAGAGAAATCAGGAAGAGAAAGCAAAATCTCTCTGGATTGTCAGCTGTGTAAATGGTGGCAAATGAGATTGGAGACCAGGGAGGCAGCCGGGGGGGACTCTGTCCTGTGACAGGGCAATGCCTCGGGCTCCTCATGGCAGTTGTTGTCTGGGTCAAGAGACACCCAGTGCACAGTTCCAATACAACACATTGGCTCAGGATCAGTGCCTTGAGAAATGCTCTGTCAGAGCTGTGAGACATGCCCAAAACTGGCCACAGTCCAGGCACTACAAGGACTGGACAACCAGTCTTGTCTCCTTTCTGCCTAGAGAAGCTGGTCCCACCAGGAACCTCTGGTGACCTCTACCCAAAAGCCCAGGGGATGGTTAGATTGGATATTAGGGAATTTTTTTTCCCACTGAAAGGGCTGTCAAGCACTGGCACAGCTGCCCAAGGCAGTGGTGGAGTCACCATCCCTGGAGGTGTCCAAAAACCACGTGGATGTGGCACTTGGGGACACGGTTTAGTGGTGACCATGGTGGTGGTGCTGGTTGATGGTTGGACTTGATGATCTTAGAGCGTTTTTTGAACTTTAAGAGTTCTGTGGTCCTGGGACTCACCATGAAGGATTTATGTTTCTTGTCTCCCCTGCTGGACTTTGCTGGGGAGGCCTTTGCCTTTCTGTGCCTCAGTTTCTCCAGCTGTGCACAGGGATGAGCCCTGCAGGTTCCTTGGTTGGCAGAAATGATCTCTCAGTTCTCCTCTGGGGCTTTGTTTTGTTCTCTCCTCACCACTGAAAACTAAAGTAATTTTGGAATGAAAGAAAATAGTTGCTGCAGGTGTAGGAACAACCCCAATTCTTGCTGCAGCCCTGTAGGAATAGTCTGGATTCTTATCTTTATTTCTCTTCTGGTGTCAGAGAAAGCAGGAAAAGTATAAGCACATGAAAGTTAAAAATGCTGCGAAAGTCAAACAAACAAACAGAATTAATGCCTGCAAATTTTTTGGTGGCAAAATCCTGACTTGTCATCCAAATACAGCAGAACTCTGAATCACCTGAATTTTCTGGGTGTCTGGGTAAAGACCAAGATGTGTGTGTAAGGTGTTTGCTCTGTGAACTGCCTGTCCAAGGACACAGGGATGCTGCAGGGGGACCTCTCAGGATTTGGTACCTACAGCAGGTGAGATTGCCAGGAGCAGCTGAACAGGGCCAAACATCTTGAATCCATACCCCTGTGCCGTCCCTCCTCTGGTCCAGCAAGATGGGCATGCAAGGGAAGGTAGGAATGGGCACGGCCAGCAGAGTGGTGTGCTAAAATCTGAGAGCAGAAATGTCCTGTCTCCACCTTACACAGCCTGGCAGCACCCAGGGAGGTTCAGGTCAGATACTGGGAAAAATTTCTTCACTGAAAGAGTGGTCAGGCAGTGGCACAGCTGCCCAGGACAGAGGGGGACTCACAACCCTGGAAGTCTTCAAAGACTGTGTGGATGTGGCACTTTGTGACACCATTTAGTCGCATGGAGCTATTTGGTCAAAGGTCAGATTTGATGATCTTGGAGGTCTTTTCCAGCCTGAATGATTCTGTGATTCTGCAGCTCCTGAGAGAAAGGAACACTGTGTCTCTTCTGTGGTCACTGAGCATGACCCCTGCACTCTCCATCTCTACGAGTCATCCCCAGGCCTGGGCAGACTCTCCTCAAGGGCTGATGCTCTGCTTGGCTGTGTCACTGATCCTCCTTAGCACCCAAAAATCACTTATCCTGGGAACCTTTCATTCTTCCCTTCAGAGCCAAACCCAGCTGCTCCGAGTGACTTTTCCCTGTCCTAAAAATGCTTGGGAATAAATGATGCCTGCAAGGAGATTCAGCAGAGCTCTCTGCCGTGGCTCAGGAGCCATGAAGAGACACTGATGGTGATGAGCCTTTCGCAAGGACAAATGACAGCTGAAATGTGATCGATGGGCTGGAGCAGCTTTGTGCTGGTGAGGGGCTGTCTGTGTACATGTGTATGACCTGGGGGGTTCTGTCATCCTTCTCCTCTGTCACACTGTGCTCTTCTAATCCATGTGGTTAAATGAGTTTGGAGATTGCTGAGGGCATGCTTCAGCAATCGAAAGGAAAGGAAGGGATGGATATGAAATCCTGCCCTGGGGGGAGAATTACAATCCTGCTTTTGTACAATGTATAATTAACCAGTGGAACTCATTTCTGTGATATATTATTGAGGCAAATGTCTGTACTAAGCTTCAAATAATGATCAGACAGAAAGGGGGAATGGAAAGTTTCACAGAGCAGGAATGCCTGCAGTTCCTGCTGCTGCAAGTGAGCCAGCCCAGCTCCCTTCACTGGGGTAGCCAGGAAACAGGCACTGCAGTTCATCTCTGCCTTGGGTGACCATTGACCAGGTGACATATGGACATATGGACCAGCAGCTGAGCCTGCTGCTCCTTAGGAGGACAGGCTTGGATGGGATACTGGGAAGAAATTCTTTACTTTAAGGCTGGGGAGGACCTGACAGAGGTTGCCCAGAGAAGCTGTGGCTGCCCCATCCCTGGAAGTGTCCATGCCAGCTTGGATGGGGCTTGGAGCAACCTGGGCTATGGAAGAGTGAATTAAGATGAGCTTTAAGGTCCCTTCCAACCCAAAGCGTTCTGGGATTCTCCAGATGTCAGGAGCGGTGCAGGGAGCAGGAGGGGATTCTCTGGGAAGAGAAAGCACAGTAACCAGGGAGGTAAACCACTGTGCAGGAGACACTGGACCTTCAAGCTCACTAGGACGTGTCCATCCCATCTAATGCCAGACTCACCAAGGTCTGACCCACAGTGAGCTCAGCAGGGTCTCTGGGTAAGTCTGAAAAAGGAAAGGGAGCAATGAGTGCTACATCCCTGCACCACCCCATGGGGCTATCTCAGAACCCCAGGGCTCCTCAGGGGATACCACAGAGTCACAGAATAGTTAAGTTTGGAAAAGACCCCTAAGATCATCAAGTCCAACCATTAACTGCCAGGTCCACCCTAAACCATGTCCCCAGGCAGAGACACTTGAGCTGAGGCAAATGAATCCACAAGAATGTGTCACATATGGAGACAGAGACACGGGGGTGTCTTAACTGGGAGCTGCTCCATCCTCAACAGCAACATTTTTAGGGAGTGGGAAAAGCCCCTTGGTGCCCACCCTCCTGTGCTGTAAGGCACAGCTGAGAGCTGCTGCTGCCTCACTGTTCCCACTGTTCCAACAGTGTAAATCTGCTTCAGCCTGTACAGTTTAACCTTCTTGTTCAGACCTGGGGACTAAAGTGAGGTAAATCAGATACGGGCATTTTAGGCAGTCCCTCTGGCTTCTGCATTGGTGTATCTAGAAATCTAGGATGGCAGGTACAGGTGTGAGGCTGTACACTGACCAGGGCTTGAAGAGTAAGTGTGATAAGTCATTTTTACAAAGCCTATTCAATATCTGCCAGAGTTCTAGAAGGGTTTGTCCTCTGCAGGGCCAGGAGTTGAGCCTGATGATCCCTCTGGGTTCCTTCCCGCTCAGGATATTCCATAATTCTATGATTCTACCAGGATGGGTCTTAAATAGTCACACAGATTTTTGCCCCTTGGTGAAAAGGCCCCTATGAATTTGCCTGGATGAGTGTGTGTGTCAGTGCATGAGCACTGGACTGGCCGCCCATTTCCCCTCAGAAGCAGCTGGGGATCAGTGGTTTGGTGCCTCTGCCCCACTTGGCAGGCTCGTGGCATGTTCTTTGCTTTCCTTTTGAAAATCCTATATCACATTTCCAAGTGAAATCTCTCTCAAGGAAACAATTGAGAATCAAGGCTGTTGTGCCAGAAATCACACAGCCCTTGGAGCTGATGCAGAGGCAAAGGAATGAGTGTCCTCAATTCAGCCCAGGTTCTTGGGCATCACCTCCTGGAGAGGACCCAAACCCTCGTCACAAGGGGCCATAGGCAGGAGCAGAGAGAGAAGCGCAGCGTGTGACAAACATCAGCAGGGGCTGCAGGAGGGGTGAGAGGAGCTGGCAGAGCTGGGATCCAGCACAGCAGCTCCAGGAGCAACTCAGATTGTGCTGCTGCTGCTGCTGCTGCGGGAGAGGAGGAAGCCAACAGGAAACAGAGGGGAAAGGCCAAAAAATACAACTGTGCTGACTGTGAGGAAACTGCCTGGAAAGGAGAAAGGCAGGTCTGCTCGGAGCGTGCCCAGGGGCCTCCCTGGCTTCAGAGCTGCAGAAATCCCTGCCTTGGCTGAACACTGAACCCCTGGAGGATCAAACACACGGCTCCTCTCTGAGCACGGGTCTGAGCAGGGGCAAAGAGCAGGTGTTTTCTTGCCAGCTTAGGTATGGCCGTGCTGTGATTCCACATCCTCGGGACAGTCCACATCACCTACCCTGGGATACGCTGCACTGTCAGTGACTTGGGAACTGCTGTGTGAGAGAGGGAGGCAGCAGAGCCCAGCAAACCCACCGTGGGCAGAGCCTGCTGAGCCCCAGCTCCCTCTGCCCACCCCACCCTCTCCCTCACCTTTGGAGGTGGCAGCTCATGATCTTTGGGAGCACTTGCTCAGCATCCCTGTTAAAGCATTTCCCTGTGTGTGAGGACAGCGCAGCCCCATTTCCCAGCACAGCAGCCAGATCCCTGTCACTGACAGGCACCTGCTGGGGTGGTGGCTCCCAGCCCTGCTCCTGGACTCTCTGCTCCAAGAGCTGTTATTTGTCTCTTTTAATGCCAAGGCACTTCAGCCCATGGGTTGCACTCAGCCATCTTGGTGCTGGTCCATCATTCAGGGAGCTCTGAGGTAGGAAGAGATTAAATCCTATTCCTTCCTGCAGCTCAGCTGCTGCTGGCAGGGCTGGGAGCAGGAGGCAGTCCCAGGAGAGGACCTCAGTTCAGGACACAGGGAAGATGGGACCTTGGGCAAACCCTGTCCTGCTTCTCCATCTGCAGGAATTTCCTGTCATTGGATTTCAGCAGTGAGTGGCTGGAAGGGGGAGCCAAACCTGGAGGCTTTGGATCACAATTTCTCCTCCCAGATCTTGTGGGGAACCTCCAAAGTTCCCAAAGCACTGTCCATGAGCGAGGACTTCCACAGCCCCTCCAGCTCTTCCTCCTCCTCCTCAAGGCATGGACTAGAAATGACTTTGTTTACTTGCCACGTCTGAGCCTCGTTCCTCCTTAGCTTCCTGCTTGTTCAGACTGTTCCCTCTTTATCTGCCCAGACGATCTCCGTTGCCTTTGTTTGGCTTCCAGAAAACCCCTGTTCTAACCAGGCAGGAGGAAAAGCAAATTCAAGCGTTTCCTCTCACTAAGGAGGAGTTTGGAGAAGGCAAAGCCCCGGGCAAGGCAGCGTGTTTTGCTCCTGCCACAGCCCCATGAGTGGGTAGTGTTCAAACCTACCTGTGCTGTCAATCCGGGTTGTTCTCTGGAGTGGGAAGGGAAAAGCAGACCCAGCAGAGACTGTGTACAAAGAATTCCTGTTGGGATTTTTTTTTTTAGAAGAATAATTTATTTGATGGTTCTTCTGACTCTGAGCAGCCCCCAGGCAGATTCAGAAGTCCCACCAGAGGTTCTCCACCTGAAGAGCCTCGCCCCCTGCTCACCACCCCAGCCCTGCTCCCTGCACCAGGCACTCCTTACCTGTGCAGGGGGAATCCAGGAGTGCCTGGGGTCACTCCTGCCTGCTGGCATGTAATGTATTGTTTATTAGAGCCCTTTGGCCATTCCATCCTGGAGCAACGAGGGCTCTCCCAAACTCTTCCTGGGCATGGTGGTGGTACCCAGCCCAGACAGCAGTCCCAGGAGGAGTCACCTTGGCTGGGTTGAGGAGAGGTACCTGCATGGCCTCGCTGCAGGGGGCACTCCCATTGTGACTCCTCTCCTGTCACTCCATGGTCTCCCTGTCCACGGCTGTCCCTTGCCTGCATCTCATTTCTCCATTAAACCATGGACTCACCTTGTCTCTGTCTCCCCAAACCAGTGATCTGCTCTGGTCTGAACTGCCCAGGGACAAACTCCCTTTTAATCCTCCAGCCCTCCTTGTGGGACCACCTTGTGCCCCACTGCACCACCAGCACCTCATCCCACCATCAGTGGGAAGAGCTGAGTCAGTGGTGGGAGGAGATCCCGGGAAGGACAGAGGTGGGATCTCCAGGGATTGCCTTGCTGGAGGGCTGGAAGGTGGCTGGCAGGTGGGAAGAGGTGTTTGGAGACTGTAATTATTTTTCTATTTTCCTCCTAATTATTGCCACATGCCCAGTGCTTTCCTGAGATGTTCATTAACACCGTGTTTTAATCCAAATAAACAATCAGCTCCTCCTGGACCCCCGACATCTCCTTAGCCTTGAAGATTTCACAGGCAGGAGCAGCACAAGCCCTGTGTTCCAGGGGAGCTGCCCTGTCTGAAGGCAAGGCTCTGGCATCTCTCTTAGCCCAGAGGAAAGAAATAATGATGGAATTTAACAGAGTCAAAAGCGTTGAGGGACGTGAAGGGAGATCTTTGTAGTACAGAAGCAAACCAGGGCAAAATTACCATCTTAATTGTATTAATGTTGCCAATTACAGGCAGAGCCCGTGTCGCTCAGCGGGAGCGTTCTGGGAGAGAAGGAAAGACAAATTATCTGCAAACTCCTTATTTTGTCTTTGTGAATTACCACCCCAAGGTACTTAATTGAATCTCTAGTCCTGATCAGTGAACATTGTTCAGGGAGTGAATTAAGGGAGGGCCCTACAGGCCTGCTCTGTTTTGTCCCAATTAACAGAAAAGCTACATATCTTCTTTTTTTNNNNCTACACGGTTAAAAGTTAAATTGAACAAGAGAAACTGGGTTTAAATAATTTAATTTCTGCCCAGAGCTGAGCTGGACAAGCATGTTGGGTGCTCAGATGTCAGTCTACAGGTTGTGCCCCCACTCTGAGCACCCCTAAAACTGGACAAAGATGCTGGGAATTCCACTGGGAACATGGACCCCCTTCACATCAGTCCCAGCCACTCTCCTGTGGTGGCATCCTGCTGTGTCCCCTTGTGGAGTGGTAACTCTAGGGAGAAAGTATCCTCACCTGGGTGGGACAGCGTAGTGCAGGATGGGACACCCCAGCCAGGGGCGTTCCTGTCCCCAAAGTCACCCCGAGAGGGGCAATGCTGTCCTTGGCCAAGCTCAGTCAGTTGGCTGCTGCCAGTGTATCGAGTATTTGTGCAGTAAAAACACTGCACTATCCATTCCTCCGAGCCAATCTCAGGGCCAAGCATCAGCCTGAACCCCTTTGTGGATCAGAGAAACATAGAATCATAGAATTGATTGGGTTGGAAAAGACCTCAGAGATCATCAAGTCCAACCCTTGGTCCACTCAAGTCAATTTACCGGATCATGGCACTCAGTGCCACGTCCAATGTCAGTTTAAAAACCTCCAGGGACGGATGAGCCCCCAAGGCCCTGTGCAATTCTGGGCCTCCTCACGTGTGTTAACTTCAGGCAGACTTTAGTTTAGAGTGAAATATTTAGAGAAAAATACCCACAGATCAGTCTAGCTTGATTAGTTGGGTTTTTTTAGTTTATTACATAGATTATACTTTATGTGTTCCAGAAATATTTTAAAGTCTTTGGGGCTGTTTGTTCTCTTATTCAGTAAAGAGAGGAAGCAGCCACAGGTGAGTTTTCCTGCATGGTAGGGGATTGGACCTTCAGTCACTGGAATGCTCTAAGTTTATTGCAGTTTTCAAATGCAATTTTTTGACTGAAAGAGGGGAGATTCAGGTTAGATACACAAAAATTCCTCTTTGGGAGGGTGGGCAGGCCCTGGCACAGGCTGCCCAGAGAAGCTGTGGCTGCCCCATCCCTGGAATCACAGAATCATAGAATCGATTTGGTTGGAAAAGACCTCCAAGATCATCAAGTCCAACCCATCCCTGGAAGTGTCCAAGACCAGGCTGGATGGGACTTGGAGCAACCTGGGCTAGTGGAAGGTGTCCCTGCCCATGGCAGTGGTGGGACTGGATGAGTTTTAATGTCCATTCCAACCCAAACCAGTCCATGATTCCATAACTACTTCAAACCATATAATTTAGGGGTAGCCCGGTCTTGTGTTGCTGAAAAATTAAAATGTTAGGAGTGGGAAAAAAATCAACCACCCCAGATTTGACAGGTTACATGGAGACCAATTCCCCGTATTTTACTTTGAACAGATGAGTTGGTTCTGCTCCTGGTTACACACCCTTGGAAAGTGAAGAGCTGGGATTTGGGATTACAAGGAACTGACTGTTCTGATCTGGGCTTGTTTTGATGGTGGGAATTTCCTCCCGCAGCATCTCGAGCTTGTCTAGGAAAGAGCTGCACTTCTGCCAGAGCTGTGCTCAGGACTAAACCTGGCTTTGCTCTGCACACAGAGCTCTGCTTTACAGCTCTCTGAACACCAAGCCCTCTCCTCTGCTCATGTTCACTCTGTGTCCTCGTGTGCCTTCTGCACATCAGCGTCAGTTTTAGGAGCAAGGATCGTTCCTGTGAGGGCAGGATCCAGCCCATCACAGCCTCAGCCAGGTCCTGAAGGTTCATTTACAGTAATTACAGCAAAGTGCTCAGCAGCTTCTTATTGAGTGCCAAGGAAAGGGTGACCTGCAGGAGAACTCTGAAGGGGATTCCTAGAAAGGAAGGGGATGACCCTCTGGAGCTGAGCTCCCTCAGCCTGGCCACGGGCACGCTGTGACCTCTGCTGAGGGTGTGCAAACAGGCAACAGGGGCCGTCGCTCAAGTCAAAATAAATGCCATGAAATTCTTTCCATTGTGTCTCACTGAATACAGAAGTTGGATGATGAAGCCATGAATTCCAGAACGGGGGCACCTGGAACGGAGCCTGCGAGGAAGGGGAAAAAATATTGCAAAACATAATGATCAAACAGTAGGGGAGAGCAAGGACCACGAAAACATCAAAACTCGTGGCAATTGTTTTGGATGAGAATGTTTTTAAGAGTCCCTGTTTATGTTGGACAGGAGAGTTTGCTTTGAACAATGGGTGAACTTTTGCAAAGCAGGCAAAATCCACTCTCCTGACTAAAAGGAGCTGCTTTTCTCGTAAAAAAAAAAATATATACACATGTATTTATAAAAATAGTGAAAAACGAAAAGAAGAGTCTTATTGTTTTGCTGTTTTCCCCGGGTCTTCCTCTCACACTGTTCATGCTGGACTGTCAGTGGGGCTGGGTGAGATCTGCTCTGGAAGTGCCTGTGTGTCACTTGTGTGGGTGAATCCCTCGGGCTCACGATCAACACGGTCAGGCACAGGCACAGACACATGACCAGGGTCTTCTGCCTGTGCCCCCAGGGTTACCAAGGGCCCCCTTGGGTGACCCCATCCACCTCATCCTGAACTACTAAACTGTATCTGGGTGCTTGAAACTTGTTTTTATGCTTATTTTTAATAATACGAAGGTGCCCAGGAGACTTCAGATTTGTTTTGTGCATTACAGTGTGATTGCAAGATACTGGCATGCAAAGATTTGGCCTTGTTGGTCAGGAATGTGGATACAGGAGGCTAAAACAGGCTAGAAGAGGCAGGAACCACTTCACCAAGGGCAGGGCTCCTGCTCTGGATGGTTCTCCAGGGATCTGCTGAAAGCATCTCCATTTCTCTCTCCACAGGGATGGGTTCTCATGACATGGGCTGGGAGTGCCCTCACCCCAAGGCTGCACTTTCCCCTCTCTGCATACTCCTGGCTCTGCAAACTCTGCTTCCCTGGCCTGGACAGAAGTGCAGAGATGGCCCCTGATGCAACACAACAGATGTTGTCTCATCTCCTTCCCCATTAATCCACAGAGCCCTGGGCAGCACGAGCTGTATCTGCTTCTGGCAGAGCCTTCAGTTGACTCTGGTGGCATCTGCATCACAGAATCATGGAGTGGGTTGGGTTGGAAGGGGCCTTAAAGTTCATCTCTTTCCATTCCCTGCCTTGGACAGGGACACCTTCCACCACACCAGGTTGCTCAGCCAAACCTTTGGCAACAGTGGTTCCCAGGACAGTTTGGGGACCTGGGCAATTGGTTTCAGCAGCAAAACCTCTGACCTTCCAATTTCAGTTTTGCTGGCCGTGTGAGTCAGGTGCCAGGAGCTGGAGAGTGACCAGAGGTCTCAGAGCAAGCAAGACCAGTGTGGTGATGTCACAAAAGTGCCATGAGTGGCCCAGGAGCAGGTTCCTGCAGACAGGGAGGGCTGGGCAGGACTCTGTGAACACCAATCTGGCCTGACTTCCATGGGCACTGACCCACTGACCCCAAGGGCTTCCCTGCTTAGCAGGACTCCCACTGCCCACACCTGAGCTGCCCAGCATGGACCATGCATGGCATCCTTTACCTTTCCTTCTGGAAGAAAGAAGCTGGGAGATGCTCCATCAGTTAGGGGTTGATAAATGTGGGATGGTTGTGGTGGCAACCAGCCAACAACAATGCAACCTCCAAAACAGACCAGGCAGAAATTTGGGACTGTCCTCTTGCAGAGATCAGTGTCACAGCAACACCACACGGAGCATGTACAGCCCCTGAGCTGCTCCTGGCTGTGACACCTGTGTGGAAAACACCTCTGCAAGGACCTCCTGACCTCCCACCCCACTGTGAACACTGGGGTGACTGGGGCAGCTTGGTGGCCCTGCAGGACATGGCCTGGATAAGAGGATTTTCCCCTGTGGCCCCTGGACAACGGCGAGCCATTCCTGGAGAGCCCCATACATTCCAGGATGCATTGGCCTCACAAGTTAAATATTTAGTCTTTCCTGAATCTGAATACTTCCCGAGGTCCTGGTTTTGTTGTTTTCATACACTGGGCTTTGTTTCTCCTGATTAGAGCAGTGGGGTTTGTAGATAGGGACTCTATTCCTGGCAGAAAGGGGAGTATTATTAACATTCCTTATCTTGGGACTCTCTATCACTGTGGCACTGCACAGTGGGGCAACCTTAAAATAAACCCCTGCTGTGCCATTCTGGGCACTGTTGTGGCTGCCAGCTGCCTCCACAGTCCTGTGGGCAGAGGCACCGTGCTGGGTTATCGGGGCCACTTCACTCCTGTCCTAAATCTGTGCCACTCACTCACAAAAGGATGACTCAGCCAGCACATCCCTGGTGCCAAAGCCCCACAGTGCGACTTGGAGCCTGGTTTCCAGCAAACCTGTGGGTAAAGCCCATTTGGCTGCCTCCTCCAGCTGCAGATTTTCTTGGGGAAGGGATATAAGTTCATGAGTTTGGAGAGAGAATAAGCAGTTTGCGTATCACAGAATCCCAGAATCTCCTGAGCTGGAAGGGACCCCCAAGGACTATCCAGTCCAACCCTCAGCCCTGCACAGGACCAGCCCCAAGAGTCACCCCCTGTGCCCCAGAGCATCATCCAAACCCTCCTGGAGCTCTGGCAGCCTTGGGGCCGTGCCCACTGCCCTGGGCAGCCTGGGCAGTGCCCACCACCCTCTGGGGGAAGAACCTTGTGCTGAGATCCCACCTGAGCCTGCCCTGACACAGCTCCAGCCATTCCCTGGGTGCTGTCCCTGGTCCCCCCAGAGCAGAGATCAGTGCCTGCCCCTCCTCTGCCCCTCCCCAGGGAGCTGGACCTGCCCTGAGGTGTCCCCTCAGTCTCCTCTTCTCCAGCTGAACCCCCCAAGTGCCCTCAGTGTCCTCACACGCTGCCCCTCCAGGCCCTTGCCCATCTCTCTGCCCTCCTTTGGACACTCTCCAATGGCTTCAGGCCTTCCTTCCATTGTGTCCCCCCAAAGTGCCCCACTCTTGCAGGTGGGGCCACCCCAGTGCAGAGCAGAGTGGGACAATCCCCTCCTGATGCCCCCCAGGACAGGGATGTCCCCCCTGGCTCCAGGGCACTGCTGACACCCAGAGTGTTCCCAAATCCCACTGTCACCTTTCTGACACTCTCAGCATTTCCCCTGACCAGAGGCTTTGGCAAGCACAGGAAAGAGGCTTTCAGGCTTCTCTCTGAAAAACTTGCTGTTGTCTCTGCAGAGTCCTCTCTCCATGACCACCTGTGACTTTCTGCTCACAGTGTCTCTAGTGGAAGGTGGCAGGAGGTTGGACTCAGATGATGGTCATTAAAGTCCCTCCAACCCAATCCATTCCATGATTCTCTGCTTTGATCAAACTCAACAGGAACATTCACACAGGAAGGATGGAGCAGCCCTTACAGCTTTCAGGTTTCTCTCATGGTTTTTGATACAATCCATAAACTACAATCCTTATGTTAAAAAAAAATGAAAAAAGTCTACCCTTTCCTGTCCTGAGGTAACTGTGCTGCAGCCCTGCCATCCACCCCAGCAGAAAATTATCTCCGAGAGAAAAACAGCAGCACAGGGAACAAGCAGCTCACACTCATCTATCCCACACCTGATTAAGGCTACTTAAGCCCTAACACTATTAAACCAGAGTAATTTCTCTTTCTGTCTCCTTTCTGTAATAAAGAAAAAAAGCAAGAAAATTAGGTGTCTTAATAGAGGAACTGGGGGTGTGGATGTGCCAGCAGAGGAATTTGCTTAGCCACGTTAGGAATACGCAGGATTTTCTCTTCCTGTTCTTCTGGGTCAGTGTGCAGCTTGATATATTGCTGTTTATACTGCAAATTGGGTGTCCCAAAATACGCAGAAAGTGCAACCCAGAGGAGCCAGTGCTGGTGGAGTTGTCTGTCCAGCCTCACCCTGCACTGCAATGGGCTTTGCATTCGATGTGCAACTGAGCTGGGGCCATTTCTCCCCCAATTCTGTGCTGCCTCACCCTGATGAGTTCCTTGCAATTCATGGTGGCAGAATATCCCTGGCACAGTCACCTGCCTCATCAGCCTCACTCCTGCCTGCAACTCAGGAACTGGAGAGCTGCCTCTTTTGGAAGGTGGAGGAAAGGAGCCAGGAGAGTCTGCAGCAGGAGCAGCTGAAGGAAGTGGATCTCTAACCTCAGGTCCATCCCTTTTCATGGAATCACAGACCAATTTGGGATTGAAAGGACCTTAAAGCCCAACTCATTCCACCCCCTGCCATGGGCAGGGACCCCTTCCACTAGCCCGGGTTGCTCCAAGCCCTGTCCAACCTGGCCTTGGACACTTCCAGGGATCCAGGGACAGCCACAGCTTCTCTGCCCAACCTGTGCCAGGCCCTCCCCACCTTTACAGGGAACAATTTTTCCTTAATATCCAATCTAAACCTATTCTCTTTCAATTTGAAGCCATTCCCTGTGTCCTGTCCCTCGAACCCTTCTCCCCAGTCCCTCTCCAGCTCTCCTGGAGCCCCTTTAGGCACTGCAAGGGGCTCTCAGCTCTCCCTGGACCCTTCTCTTCTCCAGGTGAGCCCCCCCAGCTCTCCCAGCCTGGCTCCAGAGCAGAGGGGCTCCAGCCCTGGAGCATCTCCGGGGCCTCCTCTGGACTCTCTCCAGCAGCTCCACGTCCTTGTGCTGTTGTTGCCCAGGGCTGGAGCAGCTCTGCAGGTGGGGTCTCACCTGAGCAGGGCAGAGGGGCACAATCCCCCCTGCCCTGCTCCCTACGCTCTGGGATGAGTATTGCGAGGGAAACTCATGGACACCAGGAACTGACCAATATGATCAAGGTAATGCTATTTATTGTTGTGAAAACACCCCTTAAATAACCCAGGTAGCTCACACACTGCACACACACTGCAAACCACCCCGTGACTGGTTAATGCCAATAACACACAACTCTGTTGGTGTAAAATAAAGTCCTCGTGATCTCTCTCCGTGGCCGTTGTTTTTCAATCTTCTGCTGCAGCTTCTCTAAGTTTACATTCTTCTCCCTGTTGATCTCCACAGAGGCTTCTTAAAAGTAGCTTTTCACAACAGTCTTAAAGGCCTGGCAGCATAACTGCATCTAAAGTTCTGGGGTCGCTCACATGTCCATTTTCTGCAAGAAATTGCCCAAAAGAATGAGCACAGCACACAAGAGGTTTCTGGGTCCCAGCACACACGAATGGGGCATGTCCAGCTTTTCATCCTCCTGCATCCCAAGTCCTTGTTATTTTCAAAGAAGCTGATAAAAAAATAGATAACCATTAAACCTGCCAGGGTGTGTTCTACAGAATTTATTGAAGCAGTTATGACCTAATAGTTGAAAAGTTTCAGATTTTAACAGACATTTGGTTGGTTGATCTATGTACACAGACCTTTTCTTTTCTTCTTTTTTTTTCTTTGAATAAAATCACTAGAGCTTGCAATAGCTCCGGCAATCCTTTCCTAGATCACCCTGAATTTAGGGGCTGTAAAATAACCAAGGAGTAGAGAAATGTGTCCAGTTCGGGGCCCCTCATTACAAGAAGGACATTGAGGGGCTGGAGCATGTCCAGGGATGGGAAAGGAGATGGGGAATGGTCTGGAGCAGCAGGAGGGGCTGAAGGAGTGGGGAGGGCTTGGCCTGGAGAAAAGGAGGCTCAGGGGGGGACCTTCTCACTCTCTGCAAGTCCCTGATGGATCTGGGTGAGGGTCGGGCTCTGCTCCCAGGGAACAGGGACAGGAGAAAAGGGAACAGCCTCAGGCTCGGCCAGGGGAGAGGCAGAAGGGACATCAGGAGGAATTTCTTCATGGAAAGGGGGGTCAGACATTGGAAGGGGCTGCCCAGGGAGGTTTGGAGTGCCCAGCCCTGGAGGTGCCCAAGGCAGGACTGGCCGTGGCACTGAGTGCTCTGGGCTGGGGGACAAGGTGGGCATCGGGCACAGGGTGGGCTCCAGGGGCTGGGAGGGCTTTTCCAACTTTAGTAAGTCTAAGATTCTGTTCTGTGATTCCAAATGGCACTGTCTGTGCAGGTCACAGCCACAGAGCACCCAGGGTATGGAGGTGGAGGAGCAGGTTGCAGCCGGTGTGTTCTGAGCGTGGCTGAAGTGGCTTTGAAAGAGTGAAGATTTGTTGTGTCCAAGCCTAAAGCCACTTCCCTGGTGGCAGATCTCCTTCACACCGACCCAGACTCTCCAGAAACAGCAAAAGCCTTTGAGGCAGCACTGCAGGGAGTTCTCAGGAGTCTCTGTGATGGGGCTCATCCCCCAAGAGCCACTGCAAGCCCCAGGACAGCCGAGGTCCTGCTGGACCACCTCGGTGTGTCCAAGAGCACGAGTTAGGAGCCACAGCACTGGGACACATGGTCTTGTCAGCACAGTCCCTGCTTGGCTCCTGACCCTCAGCTCAGAACAGAGAGGTCCACACGGGCCAGGCTGGAACACAAGGTAGACAACGACACCTGAAGGTCACAGGCTCCAGTGCCTTGAAATCTTGGCAAAGCTTTCACTGAGTCATCCCGGGGTGTTTACGAGTCTCTCCCACTATTCTGCTCCTGCCAGCAGCTGCCAAGCCCGTCTGGTTAAACTTAACAGAAGTATGTTTAATAATTAGCAGAGCTCAGGAAGACCTTGCTTGCAGCCCTGTTGCATGTGGAGGTGTTAATACGAGCACGAGGAATGAGAAATGTTTGGCACTCGCAGCAGCTGGAGGAAGCTCCCTGCCCCTCGCTCGGAGCAGCATCTCCCAGTGCTCCAGGCTGATGTCATCAGCGCCTGCAGGCTCCTCTTGCTCTCTGCTTCACCATCTGCCTTTCCATTCCTGGGATTAGGGACCCTGAGAAGAGCAAAAGGGGCTGCAGGTTGGGGGGGGACGGTCCCGCTCAGCTCCAGCTCGGCCAGGGAGCCTTGTGTCCTCTCTCCTGCTGGCTCAGCCCCTCCTGCTCAGTGCAGGCAGGTGCAGGCAGGTACAGGCAGGTACAGGCAGGTACAGGCAGGTACAGGCAGGCTCCCACCATGTCCTGACACAGGTTGCCCACTGCCCTGCTCTTGCTGGAACTTCCCCAGCAGGCACATCTCCTCTGGTGTGTGCAGGACAGTTCCTCAGGGCTCTCTGACCTTGCCCCCCATCCCATGGGAGCTGCTGGCCATTGGAACTCTGGCCTTCTCCTCTCCCCCTCCTCGGTCCCACTCACCCAGCTTTGGAAATGCCCCTCAGAGGGTGTTTGCACCCTGGCTCTGGGGTGCAGCTCTCAGGGCTGTTATCTACTCCATCAATCTCTTTCCTCACTTGTTTTCATCTCAGCTTCACCTATTCTCCATTTCAGCCCATCCATAACCTTCCCCATTTCTAGACCGTTCCAGACTGGTTCCTTCTGTTTATGCACATTTGCTGCCAACCTTCGGTCTCCTTCACACTTCTCTTTGCTTTGCTTTTATGGCCTTTTATGATGTTTATGTTACATCAAGGCTCTTTCCCTTTTTATTCCCTTCCCGCCCCTGGATAATTATTCTTCCATCCATGGCTTTTATTGCCTGCCTTTATCATGAATGTTTCTGTGGGTGACAGGAGTGTCTGGAGCCACAACCTCTGTCGGCGAGCTGCTGGCAGCTCAGACACGGGGCAGGACTGACCATGTTTTGCTGATGGACTCTGCCCATTCCCTGCTGGACCTTCCCTGGGCAGACCCTGAAAGCTCTCATTTAAATTCCTGCTTAGTCCTTTCTGACTTGGCCTCCTCTGGAAGGCAGTGGTTACCACCTCCATGTGCCTTCTTGTCTGTCACATCATGGTCTAGGAGAGGTGACATCCCCTGAATCACAGAATTGTTGAGGTTGGAAAAGACCTCTGAAACCATCAAGTCAAACCAGCCCTGCCGTTCCTGCAGCTGCAGTTCCGAGGGGAAAGGACAGTGCCTGTGCACTCAGCAGAGGCACAAGGTCCATCTCTGCTCCATGTGTGTCGTGGGAGTGAATGGCAGCCTGTCTGGGACTCTGGTTCCTCCTGGCCCCTCTGAGACAGCCTGTGGAGCTCAGACAGCACTGACCCACATGCTGAAGGTTCTGATCCCACCCACGGGGGATCCAAATGTCTGTCCCTGCCCACCCACCCTGAAAATGGGGCAGTGGCTGATCCACAGGAGGTGGCAGCAGAGGGGAGGGCTGCTCTCCAACACTCAGAGTGTCTCAACCACCCCCACAGCTCCCTCACCCAGATCAGGAATGAGGAGACACCACCACCACCCGGATTCACTGATGTGCTTCTCCCCTCAAAGCCTTGTTGATTGTCAGGAGAACTCAGCCTGAGGACACAGTGCCTTGAGCTGACACAGCACCGGGTTTGTCTCTCCAGGAAGGGTGGCCAAGCAATGTGTTTGTCCACGTGAAGATGAGCTGGAGAAGGCACAGGACCCAGCTCTGTGAGCAGAGACAGTGTGTCCATGGGTCAGATCAGAGCAGCTCCACTCCCCAGCCACAGCAGCCCTGGAGATGTGAGAGGGAAATGATTTCAGCAGCACAAGGAGCCACAATAACCTGGAAAGGGAAGTCCAGGCCGGCCACTGTGAAAAGTTCTCAACACAAAGAGTAAGTAGCTCCTGAGGCAGGACAGGAGAAATCATCCCTGCACAGAGACCAGGGCAGGGTAGAGCAACTGCTGGGCCAAAAGTGAAGTGTCTCAGGTTGAGAGCATGGAAGTGGTGGCAGAGAAGTGAGATCATATTCAGGTCATGTCACATCCTGCCAGGTTGTCACTGCAACAGAGAGCAACCAACCTCCTTCTCAGAAGAAAACACAGAATATCCTGAGTTGTGAGAGACCGGCAAGGATGATCCAGAGACCCTGCACAGACACCCCAACAATCCCACCCTGTCCCTCAGAGTGCTGTCCAAACCCTCCTGGAGCTCTGGCAGCCTTGGGGCCGTGCCCGCTGCCCTGGGGAGCCTGGGCAGTGCCCACCACCCTCTGGGGGAAGAACTTTTTTCTAACATCCAGCCTGACCCTCCCTTGATGGGAACTGTCTGCTTTACTACTTCCAGGTCTTTCCACAAAAGCCTGAACACCTCCCTCTGACTCACAGGCTATTTCATTCAGACCTCCACCAGCACTGCTTCCCAGTTCAGTCTCTCTGCTTTTTTTCCCCTTTCTCTGTTGGAATGATGAAATCCCATCTCAGTGCTTCTAAAACATCTTAATTCCCGCATCATCCTTGCTGTTCAGGTTCATTATTCCTTCTTATCAAGAAGATCCCATTTTTCCCAGTGGTGCTAAAGCCTGTGTGATGAGTTCAGCTCCGTGCAGAGTTCCAGTGTCCTGGGGAGCTGTGCCAGCCCCAGGCTGATGTGGAGGGCTCAGTGCTCCAGCTGATTTAGGGATAAAGGACCGTACAGGGATCTTCTCCTGAGCTGTAACGAGCCCTCTCCCCTGGGTGCTTTGGTGAGCACCATTGCCTTGGGAAGGACAGCAAGACCACAAACCTCCGAGCAGGGGGTGAAAGCACTGACACATAAATCTCCAGCGGCCAGGAGACTCAGAGGAAACACGGAGGGATTCAGAGGAGGAGTGGAACTGAGTGGTGAGGCACAGGGCAAAGGTTTGGTTTTATTGCCAGATCAGCTGGTGAGCACAGGGATGGGATATACTGAAGAAAGGGAGGAAAAGTCCTCAGCAAGTTCTCCAGAGGAAAACAAGGGGGGGCAGCTCATCCTTTTAATGTGTTTCCTTGGCTCTCTGTGGCCTTGGGGCATCTGCCCTTCAGCCCCTTTGCACAGCTGATGGTTCCTGCTGCCCCATGGCCAAGGAGCTGCCAGGCTGGACCAGGACCAAGGGTCTGGCTGAGCCACAGGTTGGGCAGAGGGAGACATCTGACGGCCTTGTGTTGGCCTGCACAGGACTATGGGGGCTCCACAATGGTGACCCCAGTCCCAGAGAGAACCTAAAAGATGTTAACCCTCATTTTTCCCCGATGGTGGGATACAGAGTGCAAGACACAAGAACCTCCCAGCTCCCCCCAGCATCCTTCCCCCTTCCAGAGGGTAAAAACCAACCGCCTGTTTTTCTTTCTGTCTCCTGTTAAAGCCCTTTCCCTTGCAGCTGCTGGAGTAATTTAATTAAATTGTAATGCTGTGGAGCTGGCTCCTCTCCAAGGGCAGGAGCAGAAGCTTGGCACCTCGAGGGCAGGCAGGCTCTCAGCACCAATAACACTCTGCACTTGACTCATCAGTCTCCTGCTGACAGGTTTAAAAGGAACCCCTGTGTGTGTGAGCAGGGAGAGCAGCCCTGGGGCAGCCCCTGCAGCTCCAGGCACCGAGGGGGTGATGAGCTCCCTCCTGGGTCTGGCTCCAGCCAGGAGCCACCAAACCCCATGTCAGCTGCAGGGCAGCCTCTCCAGAGTGGAGCCTGTGCCCAGGACTGTGCTGGGCAGCCTGGGGGATCCTGGCAGCATCTGCTCGTGCAAGAGGAACCGGAGAAATGGGGGTAATTTGATGGTCTCAGCAGGGCTGGGTCACAGCCAGAACTGAGCAATAAATCCTGGGCCCAAAAGCAGCCCTTCTGCCCTGCCAGATGAATTCTCTCTTGCCTTTGGGTCCTTCCTTCCCTTTTCTCCCCTCTCAGCATCTCCAGCCAGCAGCCACATGTCTCCAGAGACAGAGAGTAATCACTGCTCTTGTCCTGTCTCATGGCTGGGACAGTCCCTGTGGCCCTTCCAGAACTCCCACCCCCCTCCTGGCCAAAATATCCTCCATGCAACCTCCTCTCCATCCCCCCCAGCCCAAGGCTTCTCCCAGTGCCTTTCACAGAATCACACAATCATTAAGGCTGGAAAAGATTTCCAAGATCATTGAGTCCAGCCCTTGACCAGATACCCCCATGCCCACTAAACCATATCACATCTCCTTGTTTTTTGAACACCTCCAGGGATGGTGACTCCGCCACTGCCCTGGGCAGCCCCTTCCAATGATTAACCACTCCTTCAGTGAAGAAATTTGCCCCTGATATCCAACCTGAACCTCCCCTGGTGGAACTTGAGGCTATTCCCTGTCCTCCTGTCCCTGCTCCTTGGGAGCAGAGCTCGACTCCCACCCCGGCTCCCCGCTCCTGTCAGGGACTTGCAGAGAGTGAGAAGGTCCCCCCTGAGCCTCCTTTTCTCCAGGCTGAGCCCCCCCAGCTCCCTCAGCCCCTCCTGCTGCTCCAGCCCCTTCCCCAGCTCCGTTCCTTTCCCTGGACATGCTCCAGCCCCTCAATGTCTTTCTCCCAAGCCCCTGCATGTCTGGGTGGGCACTGACCTGCACTGTGGAGCAGCAGCAGCACCACCCTGCACACCCTGGGGTGCAGCAGCCCCTCCTCTGCCCCATCACCCTGTGCCCCGTCACCCCAGCATCCCCCACAGAGACCCCTTTAACATTCCCATTCCCTCCTCTCAGCTGCTTCCACTCTTTCTGCCTCTCCCAGAGGCAGCCTATGACCAGACCCCAAGGAAAGTCTCAGATCTTTTGGAATTAAAGGATTCCCCTCTGGAAGAGATGACACTGAGGCTCAGGTGTGCCAGGTGGGAGCTGCCCCTCGCAGGCAGCACAGCCTGAAGGGCCTGGCAGCAGGAATGACTGCTGGCCTTGGGGACAGCCTGTGCCATGTCACTCGGGTGGGAGAACACCCAAATGAAACCTTCCTCTGCTACCCCTCTGCAAGAGCAAAACCGAGAGCTGCTTTTCATACATTTCTTGGAAAGCACAACCTTAGCAAAGCCCATCTCCCGTAGGAGAGGTGGAGGAGATCCCAACAGTTACCAGGCAGAGACAAAGCCCTCGAGGGGCCAACTTCCATCAAAAGCTAAACTGGGAGCGTGTACTGGTGGCAAACATATTGCCAGGGTCACGCTGGGAGTGCTGGGGCCAGAACTGAACTGGAGGGATGCCCTGGGCACAGCTGCCCGCCCCAGGCACCAAGCCCTGCACTCCCCGGAGTGCCACTGCTGCAGGCAGGGTACAGAAACCAGGAACACTCTGTCTGCAGCACCAGGAACAGAGACAGGGAGAAATGTCAGGCCATTTCCACAGCTCTGGGAATGATCAGCCTCCTAAATCACAACCCAGTCCCTGCCAAAAAGGCAGTGCAGCTCCACGGCTACACAGCCCAGGAGCTCTGGCTGCCAATCCCTCACAGAGACCTCCTGAAGGAAAAGCAGAGGATAAACTCCTCTTGAAGGATAAACTTGGATAAACTCCTGATGCCAGCAAGGCAGCAGGAGTGGGTCAGGATGGCTGGAGGAGTGCTGGGCTCCGATGCCAAAGGAACGTCCATGTGCACCCAGGTGAAGGTGTTGCACCCAGGTGAAGGTGTTGCACCTGCACAGGTGGGTGAGCATGACAGGGGGAGGGAGGGAGGACTCTGTGGTGGGAAGGGCAGTTTGGGTTCTTGCCCAGCTGTGCTGAAATCCTTCCCAGAAACCACCTCGTGCCCAAGGACATCATTCCCAGGCCATCAGGTCCTGCAGAGGAGGATATTGCAGCAGGTTCTTTTGAAGTGCTCCAAGGGAATGGTTGGGAAAGCCCCTTCAGCACTTTGCTCCTGGGCACTATCGTTGCTGTATCGCTGTTTCATGGCCCTTTTAACCCTCTGAGGAGGAGGAAGGGCAGGAGGACACCCTGTGTTGGGTGCAGGGTGGGTCCCCTGCCCCATGGAGAGGTTCCTCCCATCCCTGTCCTCCCAGCCCTCCAACACCTTTCCCCTGTCTCAGCCCTCCTGGGGACATCCAGGACAGAGACCTCCAAGAGCAAGTGGAGCAAAGGGTGCTCCCCTGGGGAGCTATGGGGCTGGGATGGACCACAGCCAGCAGCTCCTTTGTAAATCTGATGCTGAGACTGGTTTTGCAGATGGGGCAGATGCAAGGGACCCATCAGAGCCTACACCCCACTCCAGGGCACAGAGGTACCTCAGTCTGACAAAAATCTCACCCTTTTTGATGTCATCACAAAATCTGTGCAAGTTTCTGCACATCTTTCTGCCTTCCTGCTGGTGGACAGCGACCAGGACCTGGGTGAAGCCACTACCACACCCTTTGGCAATCTGCTGAGAAACACATCCTATTCAAACATGCCAGTGAGAATTTCTCTGTTCTTCAAAATTCAATTCTCACAATGCAGAAGAGCAGATAATCTGCCTACAGTGGGTATTGGGGTCTGAATGGATTTCCTTGCAGGGGATTGTGCTGATTTCACTGTGTAAGAGTTACTCTTAGTTTTACAGCTATTAAAATATTACCTGTAAGAACAAACCCATCCTAGAGAAAGGCTCGTGTTGAAAATTTGGGGTTGAAATTCAGTGTCAGTAAGGTGGGACCCCCTTCCCAACTTTAAGCAGACTCAGAGTAAAGTCAAGGAATGGAGAAAACATCCCACAAAGATGTGAGTTTTTATTTAAATCAGTATTAATCTGTCATGGCAGAGCCCAGACAGCCAAAAGCAAGAATTTTGCATAACATAAAAACTCCTACGTATGCAGAAGTTGCATCTTGACTTACAAATAACAGTAGCTCAATAAATGGTTCTCAGTCAGCCTCTTACTAGTCCAGGATTTGATGTTTTTCCCTGGGAGAAAGCTGCCCATGGACCTGATCTGAAAGGATTTCAACCCTGGTGTAAGTGCAGCCAGTTCAGCTGAGCTCAGGATCAGAGGGGGGATCTGGCTCTGGGATGAGGCTCCTGTAGAGTGGCCTGTTCAGAGCAGGAGGTACCTTGGTCTTTATGCCTTTGGTGAAACACACAGTTGGCCAACGCTCTTCTAAATAGTACCTTGAAGTTGGAAACACCTGGTTCATCTCTGCCTGCAAAGTGCCTAACATGAGAAAACAGCTGGAGAATCCCATGAGCCTTCAGGTAATCCCTGTCTAAGTCATTGCCTGGGAAGTTATTTCAGTAGTGACTCTTGAGATATTAAAAATGTGTGTCTTATTTTATCTGGTATTTGTCCAGTTTCCTGTCAGCCAGAGCAACTTGAGTTACACAGCTGGATGTGTGAGAGTGCCCTGCTCTGAAATATTTACTCTGCTCTTGGTATCTAATACATATTCAGCAATGTTAAGGTCAAGATTGTCACCTTCTGATCTTCACTTTGACATACAGGTGGTTTCCTCTCATTTTTATATGCAGTGAAATAGAGGCCAAGACGGAAGAGAGTGAGTACGTGGAGGGGAAGGAATTATTAATATTGCAAAATCAAGTACTCAGCTGTTGGAAGCTTTAGGCTGCCTTTCTCATGGAATTGGCCATCAAAGATGTACCAGCACAGCTCAGAGAACTGGGCTGTTCCCAGGACTGGGAGAGCTGGCTGAGAAGGAGGTTTCATTCCTGTACAAAAATTTCAAAGTCTTTTCTTTTCCAGCTCTGGAATAAATGAGGCAGAAAAGTAACCAGCCTGAAATTGAGATGGGTGAATGCCTTGGCAGCATGGTGATGGTTAGCTTGGAAATAAATAAAGACTCTGGGTGGATGGATGGATGGATGGATGAAGGGATGGAAGGATTGACGGGTGAAGGAATGGAGGGATGGAGGGATGGGGGGATGGAGGGATGGATGGAGGGATGGAAGGATTGATGGGTGAAGGAATGGATGGATGGAGGGATGGATGGATGGAGGGATGGATGGAGGGATGGAAGGATTGATGGGTGAAGGAATGGATGGATGGAGGGACAGATTCCTGTGCAGCGAGGAGCTGACTCAGTCCCAGTGCTCACTGCCTGGCACAATGATTTCCAACCCCATCCACAGGCTTCTCCCATCTCTAAGGCAAATGTTCAGACTTATTTATATTCCTGCCAAGATGTAAAAACAACAGACTGCAAACTTATCTTTCCCTGTTATCTTTATTGTTTGCATAGTGCAGATTTCCCTTGATGCACAGAGTGGGGGTTTTATTCTCCCTAGAAAACAGCCTGGACCTCATTTAGGGAGCAGAGGAGCATACCAAGCTCTGAAATCCATTTATGGAGCCTGTTAACCTCCAGCTCCACTGCCCTGTCCTGGTGCCCCCTCTGTCCCTGCTGCGGACCCCTGGTAACCAACACTGGGAACCTGGAGCAATTCTCCATTGATCAGGATTTGCTTTGAAGTCAGATTTCCTATTCCACTGGCATGGATCTCTTTTGCTCTGAAGAGAACAAAAACACAGGAAAAGGTCCCACATCGGGATAAACAAAATACTCCATTTTGATGTAATCTGCATGTTTGGGTGCTACTGCAATTCTGGGATTCCTCATAAAAGGAAATTCCAGCAGCCCTGGAGTGGAGCCCTCTGACCTCACCCAAATACTTTGGGTCGACCTTTTTATCCGATGCTGAAATTTGTCAAAAGCACTGCCCGGGAGGAAAAGTTCTGCTTTGATGTGCAGGCATTTTCCAGGAGAGATATTCTTCATCCACAAACATTCCCCACCTCTAATAATGCTGCTTCAGAGGATGTTATTCTTGCAGCCCAGCTTTGCAGGCAGCAGGTGTCTGTCACTAACCTCTACATAATTTGAATCACAGAAAGGCAGGAATGACTCATGCACAGCATGTTTGGAGAAGGTCAGATGCTTGGTGAAAACTCCAGGCATCAGGACAAGGTCCAGGAGGGCCAGGCCTCCTATGAGGCTCTGAAGGGGAAAAATTCCCTGACAAAACTGGGGATAAATGTCAAACATTCGGCAGGTTCATGGCTCCATCTTGTAATCCATAACCCAACATGCAGGGAATAATCTCCTGGAAAATCTAAACTCAAGTGCTGGTCTAGGAGTTCTCCCAGTGCAGCATCAGTGAAATCTTCTCTTACAAAGCCATGAGGTTTGATTCTGGCAAGGACCAGCTCCAGCATTTGCTCCCTGACGTCTGGTGCCGTTCCCTGTTTCTTCTCCTGATGCCTCATGTTTCCTGTTTCACCCACCAGGCTCTGCTCTGAGGCTCCCTTTGTGTGTGCAATTAAAATCTGGAGCCAAGCAACCAATTTCCATGGGCTTTGTGGGATTTTTTCTCTTCCTGGGATGCCTCATCAGAGGATCTCAGAACATTTTGCAGCCATTCATGAATAAACCAGGCGCAAACCTTGGAAGACAGGCAGAATTATCCCTTAACTGCATGTCAGTAAAGTCAAGGCCACAGACATCAGCTGGTTTCCAGAGGTTGTAAAAGTCTGTCCTTGCATGACCCCGTGTTTTGCAACCAATATCTCGATGAGTTCTTGTATCATTGTGCAGGTGCAGCAATTGGCAATCAAATAAAACCCAACCTGTGATGTTTGGCTTGTCTTCTGACATTTCTTAACAGCTGTTTTGTTACCTTGTACCTTGGGGAGAGCATTAGGTCTCCGATGAGCTGGTCTCCGTGTCCTTCACACCTGCAATAACCACCTGGAAACTTTTCCTCAGCCTCAGCAGCAAGAAGGGTGAGTGTTCCACGAGACAATTTCAGTGGGGAGACAAGGAGGGAGCTGGTTCCTGAGCCCTGTGGTGCAGCCACAGTCTGTGGGATGACTTTGATCTCTGAGGGCTTGGAAGGGGCTTGAAGAAGTCCATATTTCGCTGTGCCAAGGGGCTGCCTCTTCCTTCCTCCACTCAACTGTCTGCTTTGAACAGGACACTGAATGATGGTCATGAATGTGCAAATCCTTCAGGGAATTCAGCTCAGAAATCTTTGCTGCGGTTTACCTCCAGTTTATCCCGAAGGGTTTGGAGCTGTGGGGTTCTGGCTGGAAGGTTTTCCTTGTTTCTGCAGGAGGTCTGGGGGATGTCCATTCCTCTGTCTGTGTCTCAGTCCATCTCTCCTCATCCCCACGTGTTTCCTGGTGAACAGTGAGATGTTCTCCCAGGCAGCATTAGGATCTCTGTCCTTGGGATGGGACAGGCTGGGGAATATTGGGATTGGCCAAGATGAGTTCAGGAAGGTCCTTCCCACCCAAATCCTGCTCTGAGCCCAGGGCAGGTGTTTTGGACCAAAGCTGGAGGTTTCTCACGGCTCCTCCCTTGGTGGTGCCCTGAGAAGCTCTCGGAAAGGGAATTTGAGGGGTTGTTCTAAGCTGGTTTCCTTAAACCCAGTATGTGTGTTTTCTGTGGTACCCTCAAAATATCAGGGGATAATTAGCATTTCCTTTCTCTCCCAGGTTGGGGAGCTGTAGAGAAGCTGATCCTTCCAAGCTGCTCTGTCTCTCCTTTCCCCTGAGAAGGCTCCTGCACTGGTCATCAGAGCATCTCACTGAGGCACTGCTGGGCTTGGCAGCCAATTCCCTTCAGTAATTCATCTCAAATACTCCTGGTGCTGCTTTAGATTGATGATATTTTCCCCTTTCCTTTCTCTTTATATTGTCACTTAACTGCTCCGACTTACAAAGCTGTTAATCTTTCACACACATGCTTACGTTAAGCTGCTTAAGAGCACTGCAAACACTTTATCCTCATAAAGATTGAACTGCCCTGATATGAAACTTGTAGCTCCAGAAGAGAACTAAATTTACGTACGCAAATAAAAGCTGAAGGTCAGGGACAGACCGAGAGACTGTAAATATTTCTGGGCCTGTATTTCAAAGGATTTGGAAAGAGGAGATGGGTTGATTTGCTCCAAGCTGTTTCTGTGCCCTGAGTCAGCAGGAGCTGAGTGGAGAGGGAAGAAGGTTCAAGGAAGACGGGTGACCTCCAGACTCCTGCTGGCTCACCCCATCCCAGGCTGGCAGGACCATCCTCTGGGGCACTCAGGGTTAGAGAGGCTCTGGAAAAGCCCTCAAGTTTTATCTCCCTGGGATGAAAACCAAATGCAACCTCTCCTGGTGAAAGCTCCAAGGGGAGAACCCTGGAGTGAGCAAGATGCTTGGCGGAGTCATTGGCTGTACCTGTGCAAACACCTGGGTGGGGAACAGGCAGAGCAGGAACTGCTCCACACGTGCTCTACCTGGGGTGCAGATCCTCTGTGCAGGTTGAAAGGAAAGAGGGAGCCATGGCTGTGCCTGGAGAACACTGTGCTAGAGGTGGGCACTGCTGGGATGTGATATTTTGGGTATGGCCACACTTGTCCATGTCTCCTGAGGACATCCCCAGGAGCAGCAGCCTGATGGCTTTGGGCAGTGACCCAGCATCCACATGGAAACCCTCCATGCTCATCCCGTCCTGCACCAGGTGAGTCTCCATGGCCTCTGGGCAGTTGTCTGGCCCTGCCTTTGTGTTGGGAGCCCAAGGCTGCTCTGCCTGTGCTGGGCTCTGGGTCATCAGCTGGTACCTCCAGAAGGTCTCACCTGACGTGCTGCAGAAACCATTGAAGGCAGGACCAGGAGAGGCTTTCCAGAGCCCTCTCTCAAGCTGCTCAGAGCCATCGAGGGTTTGCCAGTGCCAGTCAGTGAGCCCCATTTGGGGAGCAGTGGGAATGGGATAAAGTGTTTTCCAGGTCACAAGGGGAGCTCCGTCCAGGCTTAATCTTGGTCCCTTTGCAGAGTAAACTCTACATGGTGTCATAGGAAGGGTTTATGGCTGAGGTGGGCCCAGCACATTCCTCAGCACAATTCCCATTTATTTCTGAAGTGCTCTATTAAAGGTATCACTCAATGAACTTAATTAACAAGGAGATCTGGTGCACTTGTTGGGATTTTCTAATGGTCTTCAGAATCATAGGATCACAGATTGGTTAGGGTTGGAAGAGACCTTAAAGGTCATCTAAATCCACCCCTTTGCAGGTGGTTCCACTAGCCCAGGGTGCTCCAAGCCTTGTCCAACCTGGCCTTGGACCCTTCCAGGGATGGGGCAGCCACAGCTTCTCTGGGTGATCTCCTGCAGAAGAACTGTGATTCCTGGAGCACAGGAGGCAACAGGACAAGCAGCTGCTTCCAGGCCCATTTCAAACAGCTGTTTTTGAAAGGGAGCTAATTCTGCCTTTGAGGACAAGGGAGGCAGTTTGGAAATGGCCCTGGCTGAAAGCCTGGGGGTGTTGGTTTTGGCTGTGTGGAGTTAACCCCTCTGTTCCCTGTTATATCACTCAAGGGCAGCAGCACAAAAGCTGGGCAGCCTTTTGATACAAGGATTAGTGATAAGCTTGACTTGACCTTGGAGCGGCGTTTAAACCCCTACAGTGGCTGGGCACAGTTCAGGTGCAGCTCAGGATGCCTTTTCTTTGGGGGCTGCACGAGCAGGTCCTGCTGCAGCCCAAAGACAAGCCCTGGCAGCAGAGTGAAGGCTCTGAGACACCTGGGAAGCAGTGCCTGTAAGCACTGGCACCCAGGGGCTTGGAAAAGTGATTTATGTGGGCTGGGCTGCTTTGCTGTGGGTAATCCATCATCCCTTCTCCTCGCCCCTGCTCCATCCTGCATGGGAGATGCTGCACCCCCTGAGTCATCCTGGTTTGATCTGTGCTGGGTGTTCAGTCCTGGCGATATTTGTTTCCCAATTCTGGATGTGTAGAACTGAAGAGGAAAAGAGGAATAATAGAAAGACCAGCTCTGAGCAGGTCACCCATCCCAGTGAAGGATTTGGGACCAGGGTGGGTCCAGCATGGCTGGGATAATCTGACTCGTGCAAGGTTGTAGAGCTCATGATGGCCAAACTTAGTGGATACCCTGATACCTTTCCTTGACCTGCAACTTTCCCAAGAGACACTTGATCCCACTCTTGTTTGTTGAGCAGCCCTGGTGTAAGTAGGAACTAGGCCAGTACATCCCTCTTTTCCAATGTATTATTTCATATCAGGTCTCTCCAAACATCTCTGGCAGTGATTTCTCTCTCCTCTTTTCTCTCCCTGCTGGGAAAGGACTGGCAGTGAGCCCCTCTTGCCTTGAGAGCTGCAGTGAAACAGTTAACCTCTCCCAGGACTGGTGGTGGGGATGCAATTTATAATTGTGTTTTCCAAGAGAGCTATAAACTTGTCTCCTATCAGTTTTCTGGCTGAGGCGGCGAGTCATCAAGAGTTGCATCAGGGATGAGGTATAATTCAACCAATTATAACTGGCAGGTTATGCTGCACTTGTAAAGTACGGATTTTAGAGCCTGCAATTGCTGATAAACAGTATTGCAGGAGAGCAGAGCAAAATCTAGTCGAAGGGAAAGGCAAGTTGCATCATTTAACCCTTTCCTCACAGCGTTGTTGCCAGTGATGCTCATCCACTGCTGGAGGTGGCACGAGCAGGGGGCACACCCGGCTGCACAGGGTTTCACAGAATCTCAGAATCTCCTGAGCTGGAAGGGACCCACAAGGATCATCCAGTCCAACCCTCAGCCCTGCACAGGACCAGCCCCAGGAGTCACCCCCTGTGCCCCAGAGCATCATCCAAACCCTCCTGCAGCTCTGGCAGCCTTGGGGCCGTGCCCACTGCCCTGGGCAGCCTGGGCAGTGCCCACCACCCTCTTGGGGAAGAACCTTGTGCTGAGATCCCACCTGAGCCTGCCCTGACACAACTCCAGCCATTGCCTGGGTGCTGTCCCTGGTCCCCCCAGAGCAGAGATCAGTGCCTGCCCCTCCTCTGCCCTTCCCCAGGAAGTTGGACCTGCCCTGAGGTGTCCCCTCAGTCTCCTCTTCTCCAGCTGAACCCCCCAAGTGCCCTCAGTGTCCTCACACGCTGCCCCTCCAGGCCCTTGCCCATCTCTTTGCCCTCCTTTGGACACTCTCCAATGGCTTCAGCCCTTCCTTCCATTGTGTCCCCCCAAAGTGCCCCACTCTTGCAGGTGGGGCCGCCCCAGTGCAGAGCAGAGCGGGACAATCCCCTCCTGATGCCCCCCAGGACAGGGATGGCCCTCCTGGCTCCAGGGCACTGCTGACTCGTGCCCAACTGGCCACTGACCAGGACCCCCAGGGCCCTTTCCCATCATTGCTTTCCAGCCTCCCATTCCCAGTCTGTCTGTCCATCCACGGTTACTGCTGTGTGGGCACCAGTGGAGGGGCTGCTCCAGGGATCCATGGTGGGACAGAAGAGGCTTTTGGGGCTGGAGTGCTTGGAACCACCCAGCAGGTTGGGAGAGGGGCTGGGAAAGCCCATCTGCAGATAGTCTGCAGGACAGGGATGCCCATCCAGCCCACAGGTCAGGCAGCACAGGGGGGCCCTGGGGAAGCCTGTGCCCTCTCCCGCTGCTGGAAATGCTTTGCCTTTTTATCCTCCATTTAGACTTGGAAGGATAATTGTTTCCCCAGAGCAGAATTAATTCTAATCTCACTATTACATTGTTGTCCTTTAGTCTGAGTGCCCCTGCTTTGGAATCACCCAGTTACATCACCAGCGAGGGGTGGCAGCAAGTTCCTGCAGTGGGAAATGTCCAACCTGAGCCGAACTTCAACAAACGCTGGGAGGGAGAGCAAAGGTTGCCTGGGCTGCAAAGTAACACCCTTTCCCTGCGGCTGCAGAGGGTCCCCTCAGTGCTCCTGCCCTCCCAAACCCATCTTTGGCCACAGCTAATTGAGGCGAGGAGGAGGAGGAAGAGGAGGAAGAAGAGGAGGAAAAGAAAGAGGAGGAAGAAGAGAAAGAGGAGGAAGAAGAGGAGGAAAAGAAAGAGGAAGAAGATGAGGAAGAAGAGGAAGAGGAGGAAGAAGAGGAGGACAAGAAAGAGGAGGAAGAGGAGGAAGAAGATGAGGAAGAAGAGAAGAAGAGGAAGAAGAGGAGGACAAGAAAGAGGAGGAGAAAGAGGAAGAAGAGAAAGAAGAGGAGGAAGAAGATGAGGAAGAAGAGGAAGAGGAGGAAGAAGAGGAAGATGAGGAAGAAGAGAAAGAGGAGGAAGAAGAGGAAAAAGAGGAGGAAGAGGAAGATGAGGAAGAAGAGAAGAGGAGGAAGAAGAGTAGGACAAGAAAGAGGAGGAAAAAGAGGAAGAGGAGGAAGAAGAGGAGGAAAAGGAAGAGGAAGAAGAGGAAGCGGCTGCTCAGCGGGTCCCAAACACAGTGAACTGCGCGAACACGAGCGGGGTGAAGCCCCTTTTTAAAGGAAGGGGGGTTTAACCCCCAGCCCCAGCTGCGCGTCCCCAGCAGCTCCGGGGAGCCGCCGCCAGCCCCGGCGCGGCCGGAGGGACGTTCGGGAGCGGGGCCACTAGAGGGCAAGCTGGCATTGCCACAAACCCCGCCAGGCAGCGCCCGCCGCCCGCCAGCCCTTCCCCGGCTCCCTCCGGACCTGCCAGCGCAGCCAACCTGCCACAGGCTGGGAAAGAGGGAGGAATCCGCCCCTCTGGAATTCTCCGGGCTGCCCGGAGTCAGGACCGGCTCACCGCACGTGGTTGCGAAGAGCGGAACGCTTCGGGGACTGCCGTGGGCTGCAGGCGAGTCACTGCCAGCTTTTTTCGTATGGAAAAAAACCCACCAGACACTTGGTTGTTTTCGCTCTGATGGGCCTGGAGGAAATACCTGGGACTGGATTTGTGTCCGCGCCTTGTCTGGCACGTCTGCCCTGAGAGGGAAGCAGGACAGCGAGGAGGGCTCTGCCCTTTGGGTGGAATCACCACGAAGCCAAGCCTTGAGGATGCTCTTTGCACTCTTGTTTTCCCCAGCCTGGGGACAGGGCAATTTTTGCTGTCTTTTCTTCTGTGGATTTTCTTCTCAGTGTTTCTGCACACAAACTGTCTCCATTTTCCTGCCTCTTTCCCATTTTGTTGCCTTTTGCTTGCTGGCCAGTGAGCAAAGGGATGACATTGTGCTCTTCCCTGCCAGCAGCCCCTGTCCTGGCTGGTGGGTGGTGCCTGAGCCAGGTCCTGCTCCTGTTGCACCTCTATGGGAAGGCAGCAGGTTCATTGAGGGCCAGACATCCGTGATAAATGGAGTTACCAGAGCAGGAGGGCTGCTGCTGCTGTCGCTGGGAGATATTCCCTTGACTTCTAAGACTCCCAGTGATAGAAACTCCACACCTTCCCTGGGCAATTTATACCAGTGCTTCCTTATCCATCCTGCTAGCAGGGCTTTTCAGGTGCTACTGTGAGTCTCTCTTGTGCAGTTTAAGTTCATTTCCTCCTGGCTTGTCCACCCCAGGCACGTAAACTCATCCTTGTCCTTTCTGTAGCAATCCTTCACATCCTCGCAGATCGATACTGTGCCTCCCTTTCTCTGAGTTAAACATGCCCCCTCTTCCTGGCTGCCTTTGGAGAATGTCTTTCCAGGCTTCTGATCATCCTTGTTGCTGTTCTCGGGGTGCTCTCCAGCTGCTTCACAGCTCCCTTGAAGTGCAGGTCCTGAGCCTCGGTGGAGGTACCTGCAGGTGACGTTTTCAGATCTCATGACCCTGGTGTCCCCAGCCAAGCCAGGTCCTGTCCTGCAGAGCTGCCACCAGGTTATTTCGGGTCAGATCCTGCCTCATTTTGCATTTGTCCCCCAAAGAGGGACAAACCAGCTTGTTCTGGTGTCCCTCCAGGTTCCCCACTGGTGAGGACCTTGGTGAGAACTTCTGGTGGAACTGGTGGTGTAACCTCTGCCCCTCCAGGAAGGGCCAAGAATGTAGAATTTTTTTTCTCTTCTCTTCTCTCTGATAACCAGCGACAGGATCTGTTGGAATGGCCTGGAGCTGTGTCAGGGCAGGGACAGGTGGGATCTCAGCACAAGGTTCTTCCCCCAGAGGGTGGTGGGCACTGCCCAGGCTGCCCAGGGCAGTGGGCACGGCCCCAAGGCTGCCAGAGCTGCAGGAGGGTTTGGAGAACACTCTGGGGCACACGGTGGGATCGTTGGGGTGTCTGTGCAGAGCCAGGAATTGGACTGGATGGTCCTTGTGGGTCCCTTCCGGCTCAGGGTATTCTGTGATTCTATTTTGGCCCAAATAAATGTGGAGCAGACAGACAGAAATGGCACAAAAGCAGCGTCTGTGCCCCCACTGCTGTTCCCAGCTGTGATAAGGCTGTGAAATGTTATCTGTTCCTGGGAGCTTAGAGAAGAAAGGGCTGGGTGGCTGAATAAATAAAAATAACATGAAATGGTGCTGAGAGTCCTTTTCAGTTAATAATCCCAAATATCCAAGATTAGGCATTTCCCATAAAACCTTCATGTTTTCAGTCATTTTATGAAGTGACAATATAACAATAACAACATGACAATGGCTTTATAATGGGACAATGGCACACACAGCTCACACGTGAGCAGGAGCTCTTTTTTGCCAATAAAGTTGCAGTGAATTGATCCATAAAATAAAATTAAAAAAAAAAAAAAGAAAAAGATAAAAGCAGGGTGATTTTACTGAAGAATTTCTTAAGTCAAAAGCGAAGGAGCTCAGCAAAAGAGTCTCTGGAGAATATTCTGAGTGTGGGTTACCTCAAACCTGCATCGGTGTCTCCTGCCTTCAAAATCTTTGAAACAATGAGGTAATTAGAGGAACTGATGGTTTCTGCCCATGTTTCCAACCAGATTTAGGAATCCCACTTCAGTGGGAATGAGGTCAACATGTGGGTGATGTGCTAAAGACTGGAAAGGTATGAGGAGGCTCGGGGTTGCTCCATCCCACCTGGGTCTGACTGTGAGGGCCAGTCCTGCAGCCCCACAGGCTGGTCTGGGGACAGTGGCTGGCAGGGGGTGGTGTTTCACATGGGGTGAAGCAGCTCCATACCTGCTCTTGTGCTTGGTTTTGTTTTTATAACTGGGAACAGCATCTCGGCTCTTTTCTGTAATACCAAGGCTCTGAAAATATCTTTATATTGGCCAGTAACAACAATGTGTGGGGCACTGATTTGTTTCTAAAGGATCCAAGTACGTAGGGAAGGAGTCAGATCATTTAAGAACTGAATTATTTGAGACTGAGACTGCTAAGAGTGGAAATCTCATCTCACAGTCTGCCGGTAGAGATTTTATTAGTCTTTGTCTGAGGTGACAAATTAAACCTCTGGTGCTTTGTGTGAGTTGGGGAGAGCAGCTGAGGCAGGAGATCCAAGAGGAGATCTTCAGGGACAGGGTGCCTTCTGACTGGCATGGCTTTGTCTCTCTTTGCTGGCCAAAGAGGACCCAGCCAGGAGCCCTCCCAGGGCAGGGTGAGGGTCAGCAGTGGTCTTTGCTCGTGTCCTCTCCTCTCTCCCAGCTGTGATGGAGGAGGCACAGCAGCAGGAGCTGTGGAGCTCTTCACACCACGGACCCTGCTCAGAAAAGGCGTCAGGAACAATGTCCTCATGAACAACGAGCATCACCTCAGTTTCCAGAGGGAGATGGACAGTCAGGCCAAGGGTTTCTCATTGCACAGATGTTTTCTTCACAGCTGGGGGTGGGACCTCCCTCTATGAGCTCATCCCATGACATGCTTTCAGGGGACACAGCTGGAGACCCAAATGTTACTGGATCCACCAGACAGTTCCTCTGGCAGCAATTTCATGGCTGATACCCCTGACACGAGGCAGAGGAGCCAAGGGACTCCCTGAAGGACTCGGCCACCCTGAGCTCTGTCAGTGGGACTCACTTCTCTGGTCGAGGAGCTGCTCCAGGCTGGAAGGGAACACCTGCCTGGGGGTTAGCACTGGAGCTGTGTCCTGTGCACAGGCAGGGATCCGACTGTTCCCAAACGCTCAGTTATTTACAGCACAACCTGCAGGGAGCAAGTCCAGCAGATGCAAATTTCCTTGGCCCCTGTCAAGTGATTGCATTAAGTGCTGCTCGCACAAGCGACTCCCGTGGGGTCCTGACCCAGCTCTCACCTCGGCCATTTGGACCAGTAATCACCAGCTCATTAGACACACAGATCAGATGCTGCCAGGTGTGACACCAGCCGCAGCCCGTGCTGAGCCCGACGCTTTGGGAAGCCTTGTCGGTGTCACAGGGCTGCTCAGGCTGCAGTGAGCCCTGGGAAACACCAATCCCTCTGTAACACGGCCACCAGGAGGTCACAGCACTGCCTCTGGCACGCTGGAGCTGGGCAGGGACAGGGAAGACGTGGGAAGGAGGTCCCAGGCTGGGGACACCTCCCCACTGGTGACTTTGGGCCACGCACTGCAGGTATCGTGGTGGGGTTGAACACCCAGTCTTTGAGTTGTTTCCAGGGCAGAGCATGTCCTGATGGGGACTCCTGGCTGTCACCAGCATCAGGACCAGTGGCTCCCATGGGAGGTCAGAACTTCCATACTGGGTTGGACTAGTTGGGACTTGAGACTTGGGCAACAGGTTGCCACCCCTGCCTTTACGTGCGAGTTCCAGCCCTGCTCTCTTCCAGGCACACCTGGGACCTTCTGGCTCAACCAGGGCTGGCTGAGCTGTCCCCATTTGCAGCCTGGGCCCCAGTTTCTCCAGTTTGAAAAAGTCCGTGGGGAGAACAGCTCCTGCCAAAGCAATTCTGGTCCTGTTTCTTTGCATGACATGAAGAGCTCCCTCAGCTTTTGTTGGCCTCACTCTGCCACCACAGCCCCCATCATGTGTGGTGGTCCATGAAAGGAGAGGATGTCCTTGTGTCCTTGCCAGGGTAATCAGCAGCTGACTGGACATGCTTTGAGCTGGGTACCCCCTACAGAAGGACCATGTCTGCTTCTCAGGTGACATGAAGGGCACTTGCCAAGGCAGACACTGGCCAGAGGGACCTCTCTTGACATGCAGGGAAGGGTTGGTGTGCTGGAATCATAGGGGAAAACAAATTCCCACCAAGGCCTTCTGGTTGCTCATTCTCCAACACCTGTGAGCCAGGAGCAGGCTTGGCCGGGCTCCTCCACCATGAGCTGGAAGTGAGGCAATGCAGAGGTGAGATGGCAGAGGCAAGAATCAGAGGACACATCCGAGTCCACTGAGAGTCAGGAAAGTGATTTGAAGGCCAAAAGGTTGTAAATATGAAGGCAGGGTAGAGGAGGGGAAGGGTGTGGTGGGACATGACAGGCAGAAGGACAGCAAAGAGTGAGCCAAGCAGAGGGGCATCAGGGCCAGTGGGTCAGAAACAACCCTCTGAGGAGAATCCAGGGGAACAGCCACTGCTGTGACAGACACCAGAGGTGACTCCCCATCTGTGGGGCGCTGGGCACAGCCACACACCCCATTAACATCTGCTAGGCTGGGACAAGGTATTGTAGGTTGGATCTCAGGACAAGGTTCTTCCCCCAGAGGGTGGTGGGCACTGCCCAGGCTGCCCAGGGCAGTGGGCACGGCCCCAAGGCTGCCAGAGCTGCAGGAGGGTTTGGATGATGCTCTGGGGCACAGGGGGTGACTCTTGGGGCTGGTCCTGTTCAGGGCTGAGGGTTGGACTGGATGGTCCTTGGGGGTCCCTTCCAGCTCAGCATATTCTGAGATTCCAAGATCAAAGGGGATGTTCCTGCAGAAGGAATCTGGTACCAGAGGACAGAGAAAACACCTGATAATGGCCTGACTGACAACACCAGCCAACAGCAGCCACAGAGTGTGATAGTTGGGGCTTTAGGGTTTTAGGGCCAGACCATCACACTGCATCTCCTGCTTCTTCCCACGTGTGGCACAGTGTCACTGTCCTCACCCTTCTCGTCCTGGCCATTGAGGAGTCTGTTTCAGTACTTGAAAAGGGCCTGTAAGAAAGATGAGGACAAACTTTCAGCGGGACCTTTTGTGGTAAGACAAGGAATAATGGTTTTAAAGTGGAACAGAAATTATTTAGATTAGGTATAAGGAAGAAGTTTTTACAAGGAGGGTGGGCAGGGCCTGGCACAGGTTGGGCAGAGAAGCTGTGGCTGCCCCAACCCTGGGAGTGTCCAAGGCCAGGCTGGACAGGGCTTGGAGCAACCCAGGCTAGTGGGAGGTGTTCCTGCCCATAGCAAGGGGGTTAGATGAACTCTAAAGTCTTTTCCAACCCAAACTATTATATGATTCTGTGGTTCTGTGATTCTGTTTGGCAGCTGAGACATGCACATACATCACTGTTCTGAGCAAACATTGCTGCTGTTTTATTTAGGGCTTTAGTTTTTATTTCTTCTTCCCTTACTAATTTATTTTAAAATAAAACCCATCAGACCCAACAGACTTTTGAGCTGCTCCTCATGTTGGGAAAATTAGTGGTGCTCACTGCACATCCCCAAACCCTGTTGATTTTAGCAGTGGATGTAAATGTAGGGGCACAACTACGGCCTGGAGGTTTCTTTGTATGGAAACAGAAAGTCAAGATTGGAGACAGTGCAATGAACTTGGGCATCTTGCAGGTCATAAGAAGAGCCCAGGCAGCAAAAACTCCCATAAACACCCAATCACCTTTGTTCCTCCTGAAGAGCCAACGCCAAGGGGGTCTGCCCAGGGGTCTGCCCAGCCCTTCCTCTGGCAAACTGGCTCATTCAGGGCTCTGGGGAGATGTGGAGGTCAACAGAGTTGACAAGAGTCTTTGGGTGACTTCTGATGATCTGTGGGTTAGAGATGGGTGTTGATGCTCTGCTCATGCTTTATTGCTTTGCTGTAAGGTCAGTTCAATATCTCTCATGTGCTGGTTGGGCCACTGCCAAAAAGTAATGTAGCAAGACAAGGACAATGCTGAGCTGAGGAGAAGTGGATGAGCTCAGTGCTCTCAATGCTAATTATCAGGCGTGATTGGCCTCGCTAACAACTTCCCAGGCCTGGAGCCACATTTTCCCACTCGCTTTTATCATGATGTGATGGAGAAATGAATGGAACCTACCAGGGCCCAAGTCCTCAGAGGGATGTAAGTGCCCAAGATGACTTCCATACCACAATGATAGTGATGTTGGGATGTGTGGCCCCTTCCAGGTGACCTTAGCCCTGTGCCCAGTGAGCTCTGTGAGCTCTGGAGCTGGGCTGGGCTGAGCAGCCCCTCTGGGGCTAAAGAACAACCAGCTCCACGTGCCACAAACTGGCAGCTTTCCCAGTTTGCTTGGATTGCTTCATCTGACTGAGACAACCAGGTAAGAGCCCCCCTGGCCTACGGGAAGGGCGAGTCAGGGCTTCTTTGGCACCTGCCCCGTGCACTTGTGAGTGTTCACTGTGGCACTAAACCCCACCTGCCCCCCTGGCTGGGCACCAGGAGCTGCCAGGCTGTTTTCCTTGCACTGCTCCTGCAGGAATGGGATTAAGTTCCTCCATGGAGGCAGCTGGTGAGTTCATGCTCTTGGTGTAGGACAACAAAATAATCACTGACAGAGACATGATTTTCTTTCTCTTTCTCATTCCAGCCAGCCCAGTGCTGTGGTTTTTCTGGAGCAGATGTCTGTCCTGTCCTCATTTTACCACTTTTTACTTCAGAAATTGGCTACATCCCTCCACAGTGGGGACCATTCCATGTATCTTCAGTGTATCCTGGCAGTAAAACCATAGCATTATTTAGGTTGGAAAAGACCTCTGAGACCATCAAATCCACCCTGTGCTCAATCCCATCCTTGTTTCCCCCAGCCCAGAGCACTGAGTGCCATGTCCAGTCCTTCCTTGGACACTGCCAGGGATGGGGACTCCAAACCTCCCTGGGAGCCCTTCCAATGTTCAACAAACCTTTCAGTGAAGAAATTCCTCCTGCTGTCCAACCTGCCCCTGCCCTGGCCCAACCCGAGGCTGTTCCCTCTCCTCCTGTCCCTGTTCCTTGGGAGCAGAGCCCGACTCCCCCCAGGTCCCCCCTCCTGTCAGGGAGTTGCAGAGCCAGAAGGTCCCCCCTGAGCCTCCTTTTCTCCAGGCTGAGCCCCCCCAGCTCCCTCAGCCCCTCCTGCTGCTCCAGCCCCTTCCCCAGCTCTGTTCCCTTCCCTGCACACTCTCCAGCCCCTCAAGGTCTCTCCTGTCTGCCCCCAGCACTGGAGGTTCCTCAGCAGTGCCAGCACAGGAGATGGGCACTGCACTGTGTCTGTGGCCACACCTTCTGGGTCAGACCAGGTGCCATCACCTTTCTTGCCCTGCCCACCTGGGCACACCTGGGCTCACGTTCAGCTGCTGTTGATCAACACCCTGATGCATCTGACAGCCCAAAGAGCTCTAACAGATTGTGAGGATTCTTTTATTCAGAACCTACTGTGCCAGCAAAGCCCTGAGCTCCCCAACCCCAGGCAGTACAGGACAGTAACGCTCTTTCAGAAGCTGGATTTGCCCAATCGAGGCTGTGGCTTAAAAGAATTGGCTCTGCTGGGCAATCCTCAAACAGGAAAACAGGAGCCTTCCTGGGGCAGCCTCCAAGCAGAAAACAGCATTTGTGGACCCAGCAGAGAAATGAAGCTGAGTCAGCATTTTGAAAAGATGCAAAAATCTTTCAGGGGAACAAGCAGGAAAAAAAAATTTAAACACCAATCACAGGATTTTGCTGTGACCAGATTTGGTGCTCTGACCAGGATCTGTGGCACCGTGCTCAGACAAGGACCTCCAAACCCCCTGGAAGGTGAGGAGGGACCCCCTCACAGGTCATGGTGTGTCACAGCTGAGGACGAGCACCCAGCTGGGATATCCTGTCCCAGGCAGCCACCCTGGGACCCATCCTGGAGGTCACCCTGCCCTCTGCTCATGTGGCTGCCCTGCCCAGAGCACGGGGGACACGGGGAGGACAGGGTGGGCTCAGGAGTGACTCTGGAGGGGACCTGGGACCACTAGAGGGAAGCACAAAGCCACTCACACCGATGGCTTCGGAGGATGGGGATGGAGAGAAGGAGAACTGGCAACAAAAAGGAAGGAGCTGCAGGAATGGGCACCGACAGAGTCATCTCCTGCTCGCACCTCCCCGTGTCCTGGGCAGGTCCAGCAGAGCAGGCAGCAATGCAGGTGCAATCTGTTGTCTCCAAAGAGTCCGAGCCCTTCTTGGTTCCCCACAAGAAGACAAGGGGGTCTCACCATCCCCTGCACAGCCTGGAGGCTCCCTGGGAGCAACGACGGGGCTCTGCTTTAGCTCATAATTAAATATGAGATAAAAGGGGGAGGGAGAACCTCATGGGGGCATTCCCAGCTGAGGAGAACCTGTGATTTAAAGAGAGTGAGCTGTGAGGGTTGGCTGAGCCCGAATGGGTCGGGGTGGTGTCCAAGGATGGAGAGCAGCCAGGAGCCAATTCCCCTGTCCCATCCCAGAGCTTCACCCAAGCTGGGGCCAAGGGTCCTGCCAAGAGAGGTCAGCTCTTTGGGGGTGGGGGAAAGGGAAGGCACACAGACAGCTCGAGGGGCAACTGCTCTCATACACCGAGTCCCCACTCAGGCTTTGGCACACATTTGGAAGCACAGCACAAGAGCCAGCCAAGGTTTGCACTCCCTGCCCCCGGGGATGTGAGTGTCCTCCAGGCTGGAGGTGCTGAACCAGGGAGGTTTATTCCCTGCTTTCATGTTTGGTCCAGCACAGTTCTCAGTGCCCACTCAGGATCCCCCTCAGCTACACAGACTACCTGCCAGGGTGGAGGTTTCCCCCAGCATGGAGCTGGGCTAGCAGGTCTCTTTTCCAACCTCATTTTATATTTTCAGGAAGAAAAGTCCTCTTTCAGGAGCCCCTGAAGGTGCTGTGCAGTTATCCCTTAGCAACTCATTGACCTCTAAACATGTTTCTTCCTAAATCACCCCGTTCCCCACCACCCCCTTCTCCCCATCCCTCACATTCAGCTTGTGACAAGAGGAAAGGAGACTTGGGGCACCAAGGCACCCTGGCCAGCCCTGAGATGTACTAATGCGAGGGAAACTCATGGACACCACGAACTGACGAATATGATCAAGGTAATGCCGTTTATTGTTGTGAAAACACCCCTTAAATAACCCAGAGAGCTCACACTCTGCACACACACTGCAAACCACCCTGTGACTGGTTAATGCCAATAACACACAACTCTATTGGTGTAAAATAAAGTCCCCGTGATCTCTCTCTCTGCTCCTTGTTTTTCAATCTTCTGCTGCAGCTTCTCTAAGTTTACATTCTTCTCCCTGTTGATCTCCACAGAGGCTTCTTAAAAGTAGCTTCTCACTGCAGTCTTAAAGGCCTCGCAGCATAACTGCATCTAAAGTTCTAGGGTCACTCACATGTCCATTTTCTGCAAGAAATTCCCCAACAATGTACAGACCCCAGAATACCCCCTGATCTGCCCCCTGATCCTGGGTGATTTCCAGAAGGGAGTCACCTCACCCAGCCATACCTGCCTTAGGGAGGGATAAATGGCTTAGATAGACTGTCAGGCTGCTGGGGGCATCTCCAGGTGTGATGGGAACAAGACTCCCCCAGCCCTTCAAAGGCCATTTCGGCCTTCAGGTCAGTAAAAAGAAAATAAAAAATAGAGGCTGTAGCACAGCACATCCAAATGCTGGTGGAGTGAGTCCATCACCTGGGGCATGAGCCCTTTTTGGTCAGGTCTTCCTGGGGGTTTGTGTGACCACCAGTTCGAAGGTGTTTTGTACCTCTTTTGCAAATGAGCTGAAACTGGAAGTTTTGATCTCTGTTTTCTCTTTTTTCTTTTCTTCTTGGAGAAGATGCTTTCACCATCTTCTCCCCACCAGAAGGATGGCATGAGGTTTCTGATCTGGGGGGGCTGCCCTGGACACCCTCTGGGGCAGTCTCTTGCAATGTGGGGCAGGGGCAGATGTGGAGGAGTGTGAAAGCCTCAGGTCAGCTGAGATCCCAGAGAGGGGCCTGGGGGCTGGGCTGTGGGACACCCCTCGCCTGTGAAAGCTGCACAGACTGAGGACAGGAAAAGCCACCTGTCCTGGCTGAAGGGCACAGGACACTGGGATGGATGCTCAGCTCCACTGGCTGTGTCCAGGAGCTCCACCTCACGGCAGTAGCACGTTGTGGGGACACATTTGGGTCCAGGAGAGCTGCTCTCCCATTGCCTTCCACCACAGGGCTTGGAAACAAGATGACTTTGCCCGGGGTCTGCAGTGACAAAACCTTGGCATCAAACATGCAGAAATGAACTTTGCACAAATTACTGAAACAGACTGAATCTTCAGAGCCCCAAACCAACCAAGCCCCAGACCTTAGAGATAAATGCAGGAACATAAGCTTTTGGTAGCTTCTGTCTCTACTCCCAGCCATCCCAGGAGCCACATTATCCTCTGAAGGGTCTCTGATCCTTCTGGGGATCCAGAATAACATCCTGGCAATGGCACAGACAGGAATCAGAGCCAGGAACTGAGCACCTGAACAGTTCTGGACTGGAGCAGAGAGAGACAGAACAAAGCACTACTTCATGGTAATCCCCTCCTGGAGCTGTGAGAATCCCCTAAGTGATGCCTTTTCTGGGAAGCCTTTATCAAGGTGCCTGAAGAAAGCAACTCCTCTTCCCTCATTGCAAAAGCCTGTGACAAAGGGTGTGAGACTCCATGTCCTGACCTGCAGGAGCTCAAGCAAGAGGAGGTGGCTCCAGGGCAGAGTCAGGGAAGTGCCTTTCTTTGGGCACGGAGTGCCTGGCTGCAGCTCTCCATGTGCTCAGTCTTCCCTTGCTTCCAGTCTTTATACATCTCATTTATTTCTGGAAAACCCTTCCAGGAGGATATTTCAGATCCCATTTGAACCAGAGCCCATGGACTGTTCTCTCTCCATTTGCTGGCTGAAAAAAAATGGGGGACTGAGCCCACGTGTCTGCATCTGCTCCTGGAATGCCTGAGGCACTGCGTGTTAATACACTCGCTGCAGCCCTCGGTCTGCGTGTCTGAGCTGCACTAAATCACAGCAGTGACAACAGGCTCCATCTGCAACGGAACAGGGACATCTTTATGCACTGACAGAGCCAGAGCAGAGCAGCACCTCACACTGTGCCAGGGGAAGGAGCCTGCAGGAAAGGGTCAGGGATCATGGAATCACAGACACAGAGAAGATCCTGAGCTGGAAAGGACCCACAGGGATCATCCAGTCCAACTCCTGGCCCTGCACAGACCCTCCAACAATCCCACCCTGTCCCTCAGAGCATTGTCCAAACCCTCCTGCAGCTCTGGCAGCCTTGGGGCCGTGCCCACTGCCCTGGGCAGCCTGGGCAGTGCCCACCACCCTCTGGGGGAAGAACCTTGTGCTGAGATCCCACCTGAGCCTGCCCTGACACAGCTCCAGCCATTCCCTGGGTGCTGTCCCTGCTCTCAGGGATCAGAGGTCGGAGCTGCCCCTCGGGAGGAGCTGCAGCCCCCGCTGAGCTCTGCCCTCAGCCTGCTCTGCTCCAGCTGGACACACCAAGTGCCCTCAACCAATCCTAGTATGGATTCATACCCTTCACGATTCTCATTGCCTCCTTTGGACACTCTCCAGTGCCTGCCCCTCCTCTGCCCCTCCCCAGGGAGCTGGACCTGCCCTGAGGTGTCCCCTCAGTCTCCTCTTCTCCAGCTGAACCCCCCAAGTGCCCTCAGTGTCCTCACACGCTGCCCCTCCAGGCCCTTGCCCATCTCTTTGCCCTCCTTTGGACACTCTCCAGTGGCTTCAGCCCTTCCTTCCATTGTGTCCCCCCAAAGTGCCCCACTCTTGCAGGTGAGGCCGCCCCAGTGCAGAGCAGAGCAGGACAATCCCCTCCTGATGCCCCCCAGGACAGGGATGTCCCTCCTGGCTCCAGGGCACTCTGACCTGTGGCCAGCTGGCCGCTGACCAGGACCCTCAGGGCCCTTTCTGTGGTGCTCCTCTCCATCCTCTCATTCCCCAGGTTTCCCATCCAGGGTTGCCCCATTCCAGGTGCAGAATCCGGCACTTGTCCGACTGAGACAAGTCAAACTGGTGCCTGAAGATGTGGGATTGCTCTTTGTGGACGTCTTTACTGGCTGTGGGGGCTGTGCTGATGCTTCCTGGCTCTCCTGGATTTGCTCCCTGTGCGGAGCATCCCTGCTGCCTCTCTGTGCTCAGGGGGTGCCACCACATCTGGGGGTGTTGGGGAGGTGACCCACGTTAGCTCAGCCCATGGCTCCTCTGATTCTGCAAACCCACACTCATGTCCACTGCAAAACAGGGATGTTTTACTACTCTTTGTCCAAGAAAATGCTCATCTCATGGACCTGCGAGTGGAGGCCACACCAGAATCAATCCTGACTGCTCACTGAGTAACCACAACAGGATTCTGGAGTAAACTGCAATAAACTGCTGCCCAGCTTTCTGCCTTTGGCCGAGGCTTTTCACTGAGCAAGAGCTGCTGTGTCCATCCCTCAGCAGAGCTGCCTGCCTGGCTGGGATCCTGCTCAGAGGGGCTCTTCATACAATCATAGAAGCATAGACTGGTTTGGAAAGAAACCTAAAGTTCATCTCATTCCACCCCCTGCCATGGGTAGGGACACCTCCCACCAGCCCAGGTTGCTCCAAGGCCCATCCAACCTGGCCTTGGACACTCCCAGGGATGGGGCAGCTGCAGCTTCTCTGGGCAACCTGTGCCAGGGCCTCCTGCACTCACAGGGGAGAATTTCTTCCCAATATCTAATATAAATCTCTCCTCTTCTCACCATGGCTGGGCTTCATGAATGAAGATTTGGGAAGGGCTCTACACACACTTGCTGCAAGCGCGCTGGTGGCTCCTGAAGCCCCTGCATGCAGGGTTGGGTCTGCGGCTTCCAGAGCACCTTCTCACCTGCCCTTTCATCCCTCGTCTGTCACTGCAGGGCTTTGCAAACGTGGGTGAATCCTTCAAGCCTGTGCAGGGGATTTTTTAGGTGACACACAGCGTGGGTGGAACTGGCCCCACCCTTTAGTCCTAAGGTTCATCTGCCAGGGTCTGGCGAGCTTGGACGGTGGCAGCGAAGTCCTCAGGATGCAGGTTTAGTTAGAGTGTCCTTCTCTTAGATGGATGGCTTTACAAGGCTAAGCGAGCTCCATCTGCCCGGGTTTGGAGTCAGAGTTGTCCTTCTCCTAGGATGGTTGCCGGGAGGCTGGTGAGCCCATCCTGCCCATGGACACACTTTGTCTGACCCTTCAGCTGAGACCTGACTAGCATGGGAGACCCTACTGGAGGCACAACCACCACCAGCACAGCTCACAACCTCATAAGGGCACGCAAGCTTCTCCCCCACGACAAGGGGGTGTCTGTGGAGGTCTCCTCTTCTAGTTCAAAGCCATTCCATTGTCCGGTCCTTCCAGTTCCTGATTGCAGTTCGTGTGGGGAGATGGGATGGGCAGCACTGTGCTGGCCTGTAGCAGAAGTGCCTCAGTGTGGGCAGGACACTCACCCCAAGAAGCAGTGCTTTGGTGGGCACTTCCCTTCTTGCCCCCATCGCAGGGAAGGGGCTGTTCTGGCCCAGGGCAGCAGCTCTGCCCCTTCCCCTCTGAGCACCCACTGACCCTTCCAGCCCGCACGGCACGGACACACTCAACCCAGGAGGCAGAGAGAATCGAAAACAGCAAAAAAATCCAACATAATGAGGCTTTTCAAACCAAAGAAGGTCAAAGGTGGTCATTGCTTCTAATTGGACATGCCTTGATATCAGAGAGATGGAGATGAGATGAAGGCTTTGGGTCAGGCTGAGTGTGTCCCCTGTGTCCCACACCATGAGCTGTAGGAGAGCAGGGCCAGGCAAGTGTGTCATCCCAGCTGCAGTGCAGGGAAACAAGTCTCTCAGAGCCCAGAAAGCTTTCCCCAAGAAAGCAAGATTAGTTGGAAAATCCCAGCAGGCACAGCAGCAAGTGTGGTTTTTTTCCCACCTTAACCTGGCCCATCACTCCTGAGGAAACTGGGACTTTTAAAGGATGGAGTGGGAGGAAGAATAACAGAGTTACTCAGCTGTCAGTTCTGCCTCTGGCTCTTGATACCACCCCGGGCCCGTATCCTGCCAGCTCTGTGCCACAGTAGGGTGGAGATGAGCCTGTAAACCTTCCTCGCCTCCCTGAACAGAGAGTCAATTCGTGAGTGCCAGGAGAGCTTTGAAACTGCAGGCAGGAGGCTGTGAGAGAGGGAGATGCTGCAACTTCTGGGCTCTGAAATTCAAAGTAATGTTCTTTTTCATTTCTTCCACTGCCTGCCAGGCTTTGACAGGCTGAAGCAACAGGGAAGAGCCTCAGCTGCATGGACCAGCACCTCTGTGTCTGCAGCTGGGATCCCTCTCCAGTGAGGGACTGGAGTTTGGCCTGGAAGAGCTGAAAATAGTGGGCCCAGCTGGGCAGGGGCTGCCATGGCAGCAGGAGGGGTGCAGTCTGAGCAGCCCCTTGTGAGAGCCATCACAAGGTGCTCCCACTGCCCTCTAGAGATCCCAAGCTGCTGGTGGGGCTGCCTGTCCATCCCGGTCAGAGGGGAAAAACAGGACTAGAGGGTCCCACACCTTCCCCCAGAATACCCATTGTCCACCCTGGTGAGTGAGGTAAAAAACAGGACTGGCACTTCCCCGGAATATTCTGCAGCCTTCCCTTCTGCACCCCCCTCAGCAGTTGTCACAGGTTTCCAGCATTCCCGGGTGCTCCCTGCGCCTGGCTCAGGGCTCTCTCCACCTCCAGCAGGACTGGAGGGCTCTGTACAAATTAAATTCTTAATGAAGCTGATCAGAGCACTGGATGGGTCTGCCTCACCCTCCCAGAACCAGGTCTGTATCTCCCCTTCCAAGCCTCTGCAAAGAGCAGAAGGATTCTGACCCAGGAGCCAGCCCGGGGTTACCCCACCAGCCCCAGGAGCTGCTGCTGGTGATGCTTCCCCAGCAAGTGTCTGCCTCAGTCCCCAGGCTGCTCCTGCTCAGGGAGGCTCAGACAGGCTCCAAGGGATGCTCTGCTGATCTCTGAGCATGGGAAAGCTCAGGCAGCAGGAAGGAGCTGGGCTGGCCCATGCCTGGGCACTGCAGTGCCAACCCCTTGCAATGGCCTCATCAATGATTCACAGAGCTCAAAAGCACCACGGGCTGCTCCAGCTCTCCCTCCCTGCCCTCTCCTCACTCAGACACAACAGGCTCAGGGAATGACTTGGGAAGATGTCTCAGGAAGGCACCTGAGGCTCCCAGCACACCCAGGGCTGGGGAAGGGCAGTGCCAAAGCTCAGCTTTGGGCTGATCTGCAGTGCAAAGGCTCTGCTCCTGCCTGGAAGGCAGCGGGGCTGGGAGAAGGTGGGGCACCTCCCTGGAGACACTGCCCTTGCTGGAGAATTTCTTGCAGAAAATGGACATGTGAGCGACCTCAGTGCACTGGATGCAGTTATGCTGCAGGGCCTTTAAGATTGTGGTGAAAAGCTATTTTAAGAAGTGTCCATTAAGATCAACAAGGACAGGAACATAAACTTACAGAAGATGCAGCAGAAGTTTGAACCACAGCAGCCACAGAGAGTGCTCACAAGGACTTTATTTTACACCAATAGAGTTGTGTGTTTTTGTATTATCCAGTCACGGGGTGGTTTGCAGTGTGTGTGCAGTGTGTGAGCTACCTGGGTTATTTAAGGGGTGTTTTCACAACAATAAACGGCATTACCTTGATCATATTGGTCGTCTAGTGGTGTCTGCAAGTACCCCTCGCAATATGCCCTGCTCCGAGATCCTGAGTAACGGGGGGCTGAGCCAGGGAAGGGTCTGAGCCCAGCCTGGCAGGGTGGGCTCCCTGGGCAGGGCAGCTCTCACAAATCCTTGGCTGCAGCGAGGAGGTGGCAGATGAACCGTGCCATGAACATCCTGCAAGTGCTGTCCTGGCAGCAGGGCAGGGTCAGTGCCCACGGGGGTGCAGAGTGGTGGATCCAGATGCACCTGAGCTCTTCTACCTCCTTGCTCTGTTATTTGGCGCTGTCTGGGACTTGGGAACAGGGAGTTTGGGTTTCCCCTGCCCGGTGTCACACAAGGGCTGCAGAGCCAAGGCATGGAGCTGATCAAGGGATGTGGGGGTGGGGATCTGGGATGCCAAGGTGATCAGTGCCCTTCTGGAGTCAGCACTGGGCATTTGCTTCTGGCTCCACGGAAATCATTTTCCATGTGTGAAAGGGGATAACGAGGAGCAGCAGAGGCTGCAAGGCTGGGAGGTGAGCTGATGTGTGGGGAATCCTTCCACCCAAGAGCCAGCCATGGCAATGCTCCCAGCCACTCCAGCTTTGCTCAGGAGACAGATGCCAGTCTCTGGGCACACATCCCCAGACCCCATCCCTTGACACAGAGGGTCTCTGGGTGCAATGTTCACAGCAGCCTTGCCAGTTTTGAGGGGAGACAGAGGAAGAAGATTTATTTTTGGCTGTGGAGAAGAGGGTGAGTAGGAAGAACAATGTGATAAGAGGAGAGCCCTGTCATCAGGAGATAAGTCTGGGTATCCCCCGGGTTGGCTGGTGCTCCCACCCCACTCGAGATACTGGTGGTTCTCACAATTGAAACTCCTGCCAGTGGGGCTTTCCCCTTCCCTCTCTCATGTCTGTCTGACTGTGGCTCCACACACACAGAACTGGCATGTGCCACCCCTGGGACACTCATCCTCCCAGAGAAGGGGTGGGGATGTGGGAAGGGGCATTTCCACCAGACCAGGATGGAAGGGTGAGGGTGATGCTTCTCCCCACCACCAGGGTTAAGCTGTGGAGAAGGGGGGTACCAAGGCTGCCTCTTCTCTGCCTGTGCCTGCTCAGACATCCCTGTCCCAGGTCATTGTCACCTCGGGGGCAGCAGATCCTGCTGCAGAGCTGCCAGTACTCCGGGGAGGCTCCGACCTGGGCTGGCTGCTCATTTGTAACAGGCTCCTGTTCCCGCTGTGGTCTCCTCTATGAGCACTCAGCTGCCTTGTCATCAGCCAATTCGATCCATCAGCTTCTTGACAGGCTCGGAGAATAAAAATAACCACCCATTTCTAAGTGCCTATTATGGCACTTTGAAAAATGCCTCCGCAGGCGAGCCTGAATTATTCCCAAAGTACTCATTTTTTAAAAACGTTATTTTAATGTAATAAATTATTTGTACTGAAGAGTAAAAGATTATCCGTGTACCCTGATAGCTCTCCCTGCAGAGCCAGGGGTGCAGGGCTGGCCTCCCTCGGGAGGGCAGAGCAGGGAGCTCTGGGGCTGGGGGGAGCACAGCAGCCCCTGGGAGCTGCCACTGATGGTCTCTGTGCCATGGGGAAACACCAGCGGAGACCTGCAGAGCTGCCACTGCTGCTTCAAGAAGCCCACGTCACCCAGGGGACCCTGAGCTGGCCCAGCAAAGTGCAGAATCCACAGGGGCAGGAAGGGCAGCCCCAGCTCCATGGGATGGGAACTGCCCATGCCCAGCCAGCTCACGGCTGCCAGCAGGAAAAGAGTGTTACTGCCACGGTGGGAAGGTCCCTGATGCCACCACAGCATCCACCCTGGAGCTGGGGAGGTGCTCAGGGGTCTTCTCAGCAGCCCTGCACATGTCATGGGAGCATCCTGTTGTGGGGGTGCCTGTACATCCCGAGCGAGCGAGCTGGGATGGATGAAGGGAATAACGAAACACCTCACCTGGGCTGGCTCTGGGTGCAGAGACTGCAGGGCCAGGCAGGGCTGGGATCCCTGCACAGCTCCAGGGACAGCCCAAGGTCACTGCGCAGGAGCAGCTGCTTGGGTTTGGAGCAGGGAAGGGACGCTCCTTAAGAGGCTCAGCCTGATGTCAGCCTGAGGGAACTGGGCATCCTTCATCTCCCAGCAACCAGCCCCCTGGGAGCACCTTCTCCTCCCGCAGGTGTCCTCATCCACAATCCACACACACGCAGCAGTGCTCTCACCCACATCCTGCAGCTTCACCGCACACCATCCTCCCGCCAGAGGACACCACAGTGACCTCCTCCCCGAGCAAGAGTGCTCAAAAAAACCCTGAGGGTTTTTTCAGCAGGATATTTTGGGTATTTTTTTTTCCTGTAGTATTCCATGATATTTTTAATACCTCTGGTTTTTTCTTTTTTTAAAAACTGCTTGGGTTTAAGCTGAACGCCAAAATACTTGTCCTTCACAGCCTTGTCTTGGTGGAAAGGAAAAA